>WOXC01008963.1:0-457859 GCA_011680675.1 Gymnobelideus leadbeateri
GGTTCACTTTCAACTTCTTCCTCTGTCTCTTCTTTGTTGGTATAGATTTCTTCCCCTGGTTATGTGAAAGAATTTTCCCTAAACTTCTTCTTCCTTTCTTCCTTTAGTTCATACCTCTTCGTCTCCCTTTCCATTTTTCTTTTATAATCAACAAGGTATTACAGAGTCATTTCCAGGCCTTCTGTCTAAATTATACTTCTCTATGACCTGTAATGATAGAGTTTCCCCTTATTAGAATATAAGCAATTTTTCCTTGTTCATGCGTGTTTACCTTTTTCTGTTTCTCTTGATTCCTTTGTACTTCCAAATTTCTATTGATCTTTGGTATCAGGAATTGATGAAAATCCTCTATTTAATTAAAGGTAAATTTTTTCTTCTATAGAGTTATACTCAATTTAGGTAAGTTGTTCTTAATTGTAAACCTATATCTTTTGCCTTCTGGAATGCCACATTTAAACTTCTCCATTCATTGATAGTGGTAAATGCCATATTGTATGTTTTTCTGACTGTAGTTCATTATTGTTTGAATTATTTCTTTCTTGCAGTTTGCACTATTTTTTTTTTTTTTTGGATTTGATTACTCTGGATTTGGCCATCTTCTTCCTAGGAATTTTCATTTGGGAGTTTATTTATAGGGGTGACTGGATTCTTTCTTCTTTCATTTCACCTTTTGATCCTAAGAGGTCTGAGTTGTTTTATGATTTCTTGAATTTTTATTTTGTCAAAGCTTTCACTGATTCTTAAATTCTTTCCTCCGTCTCTTTTCTTGATCAGTTGTTTTTACCACCAAATATCTTTCATTTTATTTTACTTTTTCAGGTTTTTTTTTGACTCTAATAATTCTTGTGTCATAAAGTCAGTAGATTTATTCTAATTTTCAAGGAACTTGTTTATTGGGCAGGGTTAAATACCTCTTGCTGCCAGCTGATAATTTATTTTCTAGTTCTTTATTCCATAGTTTTCATTTCTATTTCATTTTTCATCTAATGTGCATATTCTATTTATAAAAATATTTTAACTTTTTAAAAACTTTTGCCTCTTATCTTCCAGGAATTTTAGTTGAATATATGTGCCCAAGCTGTATTTTCCTTTGAGTCTTTGTTTCTAGGTGTTTTGAAGCCATTCACTTCTAGGGAGGACCTTGAGAGTCTCTGCCACCATAATGTCTCTTTATGATGGTGTCCTTTTTTATTTTGCTTATTCTTCTAGCCTTCTTTCTCACTTTGGATTTAATGTTAGGACCAAGCCCTGTGTGCTTTTGGAGGGAGTGCCTGGACTAATATTGCTCTTGCTTTCTTGGGGGTACTGACTGCTATTTTATTTCAGGACAGCTCAGACTGGGGGTCTGTTAGCTTTCAGAGCTCTCAAAATGGTTTGATTTAGGGAAAATCCTGGTTGCTCCTTTGTTCTGAATTTTGCAAAGTTGTGACCTATGTGTTGGTAATGAGCAATAGACCTTTGGGCTTGCATCTTTGGAGTTTCACTAGATTGTTGCTGGACAGTCAGTCTCAGAGAGCTGGTAGATTCTTCTGTTTCAGTGATAGATCTGCAAGCTCTCTTTTGGTCTGAGATTAAATGTCCTGGTTATTTTTCTGTAGGCTTCAGATTAGTCTAGAATCTGGAACTGAGGCCCATTTTTGTTCCTGGAATTGAAGCCACACAGTTGTTTACTTCTGAGCTTTCTCCTTGCTTAGTATGTAGACAGTTTGCCTCTGCCACCACTTCTGTCCCTGCAATGCCACCCGTAGGTGTAGGTCTCCCCTTTGGTCTCTTCTGAATCTGTGTCCTCTAACAGGGTAATTGTGATATACCTTCAATTGGCACCTATTTCTGCAACTTACCCAAGTTTAGCCCCCTACATTAACTATCTAGAACCTCTTTTTGCCTTAATGCACAACTTCTCCCTGTGCTGCAATCATTCATCTTGTACTTAGCCACAACTTATCCTCAACATCTGTCTCCTTATGCCAGCATGAGCCAGGAAAACAACTTATTGTGACTTTTCTTATATTATTTAATTAGTATTTGTTCTAGTGCCTTCTATGTATTTGTTTGGAAGAGGTTTTTTTTTTTTGATGGGGAGTTGGACGAAGGAATTTCACGGTACTTCTTTTATTTGGACTATTTTCTTTCAGGACAACTCAGATTGGGGACCTGCAAGGAATGCACCATCTCCAATCTGGGGAGGTGGTAGCAAAGTGGGGATTTTTTGAATGTTCATTGGTATTATTTATTGTGTCACAACAATATGTATCACTATACATGATTTGAAAGTGCAAAAAATTGCTTTGGACACTGATATCTGGCACATTATTTCATATCCATTTGACATAATTATTTCAGTTACATTTTATTTATGATACAGTGCATTGAGTAGAACATGGATTGCATTCTCCACTCCCCTACCCCCACTACTTTCCCCAAAAATGTATGCTCCTTGAAGTCAGGAAATTTTAATTTTATCTTTGTGCTCAGCAACATGTCACTTTTTAAGTGTTTGATGAATTGAATCTAAACAATACATTGTGATTCTGCTTGTTTTTCTTCTCCCAGATTTGTTTTGTTACCATTTTTATGCCTCTGTAAAATTATTCTTTTTTAAAATTTTTCTTTTTGCTTTTTATGGAGGGGGGAAGGTAGAGCAATTGGGGTTAAGTAACTTGCCCAAGGTCACACGGCTAGTTTTATGTTAAGTGTCTGAGGATGGATTTGAACTCAGGTCCTTCTGATTCCAGGGTTGGTGTTCTCTTCACTGTGCCACTAGCTGCCCCAATATAAAATGATTCTTTAGAAGTTTGATTGATATGACACAATAAGTAAATTAATTTTGGTAGAATTGTCATTTTTGTTACTTGCTTGCCCCACCCATGAACAATTACCCAGAGTCTCATCCCCATCTCAGAAATATATATATATATATATATATATATATATATATATATATATATATATATATATATATATATATATATATATATATATAGCATTCTCCAGGGTGAGAGAACATCACAACCCTCATCTGCCTAATTAACAAAGTAACAAGGTGTGGGCCTTCCTGAAAAACAATCTTCCCCTAAGCAAGCTTCTCCTGTTGGGCTCTGCTCTTCCCTTCAGCAAACTCCTCCCACCACAGGTTCCATGTGCCACATTCAGTCTATTGGGGGCAGAGTATATTTTCAAATTACAGAAGGGCCTCAAATTCCCTGAGGTTTATTAAGGGGCAGGGAAGATCTTCAAGTTCCCTTATCATTACATTCAGCCCCAAGATCTTTCATGCACACTCTTAAGCACAACATAATCCCAACAAAATAAACATATCACATTTGCAAGATAGGTAACATAATAACTCATTACCAGAGTGGCCACAGGGTCTTAAACACAAAATACATAACATAATCCCCTCAATCCAAAAAAAAAAAAAATTGTCCAAATAAAGTTCTCTTGGGGTTGTGTCCTTTCCCCCATGCTATACTTGAAGACTTCCTCCTGGCACTCTCAGGTGCAGACCCTAAGCCAAGTCCCAGTCTCAACACTGCTTCAGCCCTTGCTTCTGAGTCCTGAGGGTCAACTAAGCAACAAAGTCAACAGGGTAGGGTCCTTGGGGGTCCACAGCACTTTCCCCCTCTCACCATAGATCCTCCTCCTGGGTCCCAAACCAAGAAAACAAATTCAGTGCACTCTGGACTTACTGCAGCCCTTATCTTGCAGGGAAGGGAAAGGTTGGAGTTTACAAATCAATGAAGGGAAGGGGAAAGTGGGATTGTGTCTAACATTCCCTACTCTTCCTTGTAGGTATGTCAAACCTTTTACATGGCTGGGGTCACATCTTAGATTACCCAATTCTGTTCCTAAAGGATGGTATTGGGGGCCCCTGATAATTAACATTTTAACAGAGTTAACACAGGACTTGATAAATTGTAGAAAACAATGAGATAGGGTCCTACAACTAGGGCTATGATCAGGAAGATGAGAGGCTAATACCAATACTAATACCAAGGCTGATACCAATTTAGTGAGTCAGAGGTATGTTCCAGGGGAACAGGGACTGATACCCATTCTCAGAATTTTCTAGCTGCCTCTGTCTATTAGCAATATTCTGGCATACCAACTTCAGACTCTCCCTCACCACTCTAGAGTTATTTGCATAGAAGTAAGAAGCCTCACCAAGGACTGCACACAGGCCACCCTGTTTAAGAAGGTCAAGGCCTCTGCCATTCTGAAGAACCACCTCTGCCAGAGAATCCACCAGTCTTTCCAGGGCTGAGATGGACTGCTCTATGTGGGAAAGGTCAATATTTACCTGTGTATTTAAGGCCTGATAGTTGGCCTCCCACTTAATCAAGGTTGCCATCCCAGTCGCTGCAGAACCCACAAGGCCCAAGCCCACTGAGATGGGAATGAGGAGTGGTACTGCTTGTCTTCAGTGGTGGCTCAGTTGCCCTTCTGGGGAAAAGTAATGCCCACCTTGTTCACCTGGGAGAAGGGTGACCCAGGGAATCATGGCCACTAGGATACACAGGGGGCCCTCAGTGTGCTGTTGTCTCAGGAACAGTGCAGCAGAGATGCACTGGGTAAGGCCATTGTGGCATGCCCATTAAGGCTCCTAGAAGGGTGGGGAAGTAGTCTGAGCTAGAAGCCTGAATCTCCTGCTTTTGCCCACAACTTGAGCTGGATAAAGGAATGCTAGATGATATGAGGCAGAAACCTGTTCCCTGTACATTCCCGAGGGTGAGCCTTGGGTGGTCCCACTCACAATTCTCTGTGTTGGAAATAGGGGTGATTGAGGCATTTAGTGCCACCTCTGCATAGTAAGGAGGCTGGGGTTTAACACAGATCAAGCAGTCTTTTTCCAATTTGTGGTTAGTGCTGTTAAGTATTTTATGAACAGCTGACAGAAGGGTAATTAAGGGGACCTGATAATTTCGAGATTCCTGAATCTTTGAAGATGGAGGTGGGTATGACTTGACCGGGACCTATGTGATAACAGCTAGTGTTATGATTTGAACATTGGGGTTTCCGATTGTGGCAGGGATAGCTAAGCAATGGGATGACGATGGGGAGGGGCACAGGAGCCTTCTTGGCACTTGCCCTCCCTCTTCATCCTCAGGGACTATGATCCCCAGGACCCGAAAAACAGGGATTCCCCAGGCCAAATCGGAGGGGTTTTGAATGGTGAGATTGGGCATGGGTTGCCAGGGGTCAGACCCGATTGTATGGATTCAGAACAACTGGTCTGATCCCCCACTACCGCCTGCCCTGTAGCACAGGGAGGCACCAGGGCTAGGAGAGGGGGGATGGTAAGCTGTGACACAAGCACAGGCACATGGGCATCCTGTGTCTGAACAGAGCAGGTAGCCTGCATCTATTGGTGGTCACCAAATTGTCCAGTTAGGGGGGAAAGGGGAGTTGAAGGGGAGCTATGTGCTCCAAGTTCTGGAAAGTCCAGAATTGTCTATTTCCTGTGGTCACCACCCAGGTATAGCTTAGTTTGGGGGCATGGGGATTGTGGGGGGCCACGCAAGGAGGCAAAAGGAGGATCAGGGAGAGGATTGGACAAGTCTTAGCTTTAGGGGGTCCTTGTGGACTTCTGATTTCCATTCTGAGGTGACAGAGGCTTCACTCTGGCATAATGGAGGCAGGTGGGAATAGAGTCCACTTTGACAGCAGTGGGTGTAGTGTGGATCATGATGTGTGGTCCATTCCACTTTGGCTCCAGACCGTGAATTTCTTTTTATCAGCACAGAATCCCCTGGTTGAAATGGGTGAGCTGAGGCTGAACTCTGGATCGGGACCAGGAGGGCTGAGGCAAGGAGTTTTTCTGAGTGGCCTGTAGACCCTGTAGGAACCCTAAACTGGAGGTCCTGGATCCATTAAAGGCCAGATGAGGAGCAAGTCGGAGTCAGGAGTCAGACCTGGGGCCCTGGAACGTCATCAGGGGATAGCCCCCCTAGCCCTCCAGAGGCCAAGGGCTCTTCTTATTCTGGGATCTTTGTGGTGCCATGGAACATTGCAGATCTCGTGGGGCCTCCAAATATTGTACCTTGACTAATGCAAGGAAGACCCAAGTAATAATTTTAGAATGGACCTTTTATTAAAACGCCATTGTTGGCTGATCAGGCCACATGGTAGGCTGAGCAGTTACCACCACATGTCTTAAGTACAGCAGTAGTAGTAGCAGCAGCCTGTAACAGCCTCTTTCTTTCCTTTTTAATCTTAACTTTATTATGCACTAGATATTTAGCATATTTCCCTTTCATTAGAATGTCAACTTTTTCTGAACAAGGACTATTTTTTTGCCTTTTCCTGTGTCTTTAGTACAGAGGACCTGGCACATAGTAGATGCTTAATAAATATTTGTTGACTGATTGACCAACAAGCACACTAATACATTGTTGGTGGGATTTTGAATTGTTTCACCATTCTAGAAAGCAATTTAAAGCTGTACTCCAAAAGTCATAAATTTATGCATATCCTTTGTTCTGGCATTAAACACTGGTAGACATACACCCCTATGAATTAAAAACAAAAGGAACGGGACCCACGTATATAAAAATATCGGTTGTTGAGTCATTTCAGTTGTATCTGACTCTTTGTGATCCTATTGGGAATTTTCTTGGCAAAATGACTAGGGTAGTTTGCCATTTTCTTCTCTAGCTCATTTTATAGATGAGGAGATTGAGCCAAACAGGGTTGAGTTGCCTGGGGTCACACAGCTGGTAAGTATCTGAGGCCAGATTTAAAGTCAGGTTTTCCTCGTGGTCTGGTGCTCTTATCTACTATGCCACCTAACCATATCAACACTGTTTGTTAAGGTAAGGATTATAAGCAAAATATATGCCCATTAATTAGAGAATAAAACAAATTATGGTATATTAGTATAATGGAATAATATTATTGGAAGAAATGACAAAAAAGATTACATCAGAGAAACCTGGGAAGACTTGGATGAGCTTGTGAAGAGTAAAATGAGCAGAATCAAGAACCCTTATGTATAAAGTGACTTTGATTAATGCTATGGCGTATCTTAAAATCAGAAGCTTGATAAGGAAGCACATTTCCCATCTATTATTTGAGAGGTTTGAGAGGTGCCTTGTGAGACATAAATTTACAGCCACTGACAATGTATGAATTTGTTTTATGTGACTATAGTTGTTTGTTACAAGGGACTGTTTACAGAAGAATTATGGGATCAGGCAAGTGACTGGATATGATAGTCATTCAGAAAAGAAAGAAAATAGTGTTAGTGAAACAGGTTTCTTTGTTTTTTGCTTTTTTGAAGAGGGGAGGGCAGGGCATTTGTCTTTAAGTAACTTGCCCCGGGTCACATGGTTAGTAAATATTAAGTGTCTTGAGGTCGGATTTGAGCTCAGGTCTTCCTGACTCCATGGCTGGTGCACTACTCACTGTACCACCTAGCTGCTCCAAACATTTCTCTTTTTTTTAGAGGGGGGAAGCAGAGCAGTTGGGGTTAAGTGACTTGCCTAAGGTCACATGACTAGTAAGTGTTAAAAGTAAGTGCCTGAGGATGGATTTAAACTCGGGTCCTTCTGACTGCGGGGCTGGTACTCTATTCACTGTGCCACCTAGCTACTCCCAAACAGTTTTTTTAAAAAACGCAGAAGAGAGTCACAGGAAATTTAGATGCCAACCTTGTCAAGAAGGAAGTTTTATTGTCATTGTGTTAAATTTAACATGCACTTAAAAAAACAAACTACTGATAATTAGGTTTACTATACAGTCTTCTTTTTCTTAATTTCTTAATAAAAAAAAGAACATTGAATAAAAGAGAGGAAAAAAAAATAAACCCTCCCTGTACCTTGTTTCTAGTTTCAACTTTCACATTTGCTAACAGTTATGACTTTGGGTAAACCCAAGTTTCCTCATCTGTATTTAATGGGGACATTCTCCTTTCTTACCTATCAGGGTGTTGTGAGTTTCAGATGAGATAATGTATTTGAACTTACTTTGTAAATTATTAAGTTCAGAGATGAATGTTGGTGATGTTGTTTTCTGGAATTTATCACCTTTAACATTCCTTGCTTTTTTTTCCCCTTTTGCACTTAGGTTAGACATAGAGTTCTTTCATTTTCTGTTATTAAGAAGGGGGTGGGGTTGAAATTACTTTAATTTTGCTGGAATTGGGTTATAGGAGGTGTGGTATACTTTCCTTTCACTGGCTTTGGACAGGAATCAGATGTGGAGTTCAGGGTGAAAGTAAAAGTCATGGGGTAGTACTTGCTTGTTGTTGCTCAGCAGGGGTCTGAGAGTATGTAGTTAGCTATCAAGGGTACTTCCTCAGCTGCTGATATACCCAATATATAAATCTTTGATAGTTGAGAAGCATTTTTTTAAGCTAAAAAAAGACTGATTTATTATGATACCTGATAAAAATTTTTCTATGTTGTACATTTAGGCTGTTATGATTTTTTTTGTCTTCATTTCTTTGTTAAGTTTACCCCAAGTTTTTATCAACTGGTTATTTGGAAAGGTCTTAATTGGGTGTTACTATAAAATTCTAACCTTAGACTTCATTAAGATGAGGGCTGGATATAATTAGAAATGCATGCTTTATAGCAGATCTAAGTGGTTGATGTATTATGTGTATTATTATTATAATGTATATAGCAGTCTCTCACTACCACTCAGAGAGCCAAAGCCTTGTAAATGATAGTTTAGAAGATTACTGGAGAGTCAGTGAATATCATTCACTCTCATTAGTGTTCTTGCTCCAGTTTAGAAAAAAGGTTTTGTGTAGTAGGATCCCTTTTCCCATTTGATTCCCCTCTACCTATACAATTAATTTAATTAATTACAATTAATCCATGTTGAATTTCTGCTCTTTCCTAGTAACATATGATCCCAGAACACACTTCAGGTTCCCTCCTTCTAATCCCTTAATTTTAAGTAAAATATAGGTTTATCACCTACATTTGGGCCTCTTTCTTCCCTGTCTGAAGTTAATGTTTTATTTTTAGGAAAATTGGTCTTGAAAAATCCCCAAATGACCACATTATCTATACAATTAAATTAATTTAGGAAAAGTCATTTCTGGTATAACTTAGCATTAATAACTAAATTAACAATAACTCAGAAAAATCTAGGTAAAGCTGATTGGGTGGTCCACTCATAGTGGTAGTAACGACTTTGTTTATTACTAACTAAATAACTATGTATTCAAGATATACACCGTAGTAGTTTTAGATAGAATGTTAGAATCAAGAAGATTCAAATCCTGTGTCAGATACTTCCTATGTGACACCGAGCCAGTTATTTAACTTCCTTAACCTCAATTTCCTTGTCTTTTAAAATGAGGGAGCTGGATTCAATGATTTGTAAGGTCTCCTCCAGGTCTAAATCTATGATCCTATGATTCTGTGAAGTATCATATTCAAATATAGATCCTATCCTATCTTATGTAATTTAAGTAATGTCTTCTAGAATGAATAAATGAAAAAAAATGTTTCTACTTACTGTGTTCTAAACACTATGCTAAGTATGGGGATACAAATATAAAAGTGAGGCTGTCCTTTCCCTTTAAGGAGATTGCATTCTATTTCTTTTTTTGTTTGTTTGTTTGTTTTTGTTTTTGCTTTTTTTTTTGGAGAGCAATTGGGGTTAAGTGACTTGCCCAAGGTTACAAGGCTAGTTTTTGTGTTAAATGTCTGAAGCCATATTTGAACTCAGGCCCTCCTGACTCCAGGGCCTGTGCTCTATTCACTGCACCACCTAGCTGCCCCAGGAGATTGCATTCTAAAGAGAGTGACAAAACAATAATAATGACTAAGGAAAGAAGCTGTGGTTTGGGAAATTACTAAGTGAGTAATTACTTAAAACCTTGGGGAGATCCATCCACATACCTTTTCCAGAGGCTTTTTTCATGTTAATTTGTTTCTAGTTCTCTTAGAGGTTGTTGTTGTTTATCCTTCCTTCTGGAAGAGGACCATGACATCAGGGAGGAGATGCCATGACCTGCAAGTGAATTGGATTTAAGTAAGCGATGACTGTGCAGAGTCAACCAGCCTCAGTTTCTCCCCTGGAGCCATCTGGGTCCAGTGGCAGGATATAGATTAGGATGCCTAGAGATGGCCTTAGATGCAGTGGGAGACGTTGGCCTAAATAGTTGAACCTCCCTTTACTCCCTAGTAATCAGCTTTCCATTGGTCTAGTTAAATGCTGAGGAATACTGTTTATTGTTTGTGTACTCTGAGAGGGCCAAAAATCCTCTCTAGATCAAATCTGTACACTAGGAAGGGAATGCTACTAACAACAAAAGGTAATCACTCTTGGTTCATTAGTAAATGTATTTACTCCTCAGTTTGGCTCCTCAACATTATTTGACTTCCATTTTGATGAGGGAGATTCTCCCTGAGCTCTCTAGGAGCCAGGTCAAGGAATTTCCTGTCATTTTTCTTACTTCTGTTTTCACCTCCCCTACACACCACTTAGAGTAGGTTTTAAGGTTCTTCAGAAAGCAGGAAAAGCATCTCCAAGTTTCTCTGGTTTTGTAATTGATGTGATTGATGTGTGATTATTATGGGAAGGCAACCAGAAATGTGGAGCTAGTGAGACAAAGAAAGTGGCAAGGGGCACCAAAATGTACCACATACTATGGAAATGATGGATATAGAAATATCCCCAAACACCGTTTCTGTAGAAAAGATTCTTTAGGAAAGAATTATTTTTTTTTTCTGCTGGGGGGAGGAAGACTATACGATAAAGCAACAATGAGTACAAGCTATTGGGATTGCTCTAGATGGGTCATAGGAAGAAGTGAAAGATAGAAAAGACAGAAAATGGCAAGGGTTAGGATCAGAACACCTTCTCTCAGGAAGGGCAGAGCCAGGTGCTTGAGCTCCTCTCAAGAATGGCCTCTGCTGAGCTGGTTCGGATGGTAGAGCAGCAAGAGGACAGGTATGTAGATATAAACCAGAATCAGTGCCAAAAATGCAGTTTGATTCATAATAATGCCATGAAGTGAGAGTCAAATCTTGGGCTTCACTGGGAATTTGTTTTTACTTAGCCATCCCAGCTGGTACCAGGCCTTTCAGCCCATTCCCTCTGTGGATTTAACACTGAATTATAATCCAAATTGGACTTCTGCTTTGATGTGGTCACAACATGCTGAAATCAAAATCTGAATAATTTAAATATGTTAACATGTACACCTATGTATATATGTCTGTATGTATACCTATAGATATGATTTATTTTTCAGTGTGAATATCGCTGACTTTGCTGAATATACTCAATCAATGATAGACCATCTTATCAACATGAAGATAAACCATTGGGATGGGTAAGTGTCTTTCTGAATGTGTTTGTATCTTCTTTATCACTCTTAAAAAATCTTATTGTTGTCGTTTTTTCTTTACAAATATAAGGACTAAATTTTATTTAAAGGTTTTAAATAGGATTATCCATGTTTCTTCAAATTAAGTACCCCGCCATTTTATTTTTCAAAGTATACATATTTGCTATAGGTACCCAGAATGTCAATTTTGGTTTTTTATGAAGGACTAAAGACCACTTAATGCCTCTTGTGTTAGTGGATTATCCTCTTTCTTTCTCTCTCTTTTTTAAAATACCTTTGGGGAGTCCTTAATATAGTGTCTCCAAGGTCACAACTTTATAAATGGATTTGTTTAGGTAAGATGGTAGAAAGATCCAATTTAATGTCAGAGTAATTTTAAGTGTACTTAAGTGGCTTCCCTCTGACAGTATATATACACACATAATATCACCACCCTGACTCAGAACTGTGATGGTAGCTGTAGTTTGCCCAAGTTGTCTCATAACAAGATAAGCAGGTTTTAATAGCCATTTTCATAATTATAGTAGCAGTTTGTAAGATATCCCAGCATTTCATTGGCAGTTAAATCTAATACTTCAAAGGAAAACCCTAGGTATATAATATAGAACACAAGCAGATTATTAGTATTGCCAGACTGAGTATAAGAAGATTGAATTAATTTACTGTAGAAAGTTTTATCATTACTACCATTTCTAAATTGGAAGTAAAGAGAGTGTACCATTAAGCCCATGAGGAAATAAGCCACTTCATCGCATTGCCTGGCTATTCTCTTTCCCAGGTAACAGGCAGGTGTCACTGCTCTTCCTTATAGAAAGTTCTTTTTGATGTCAGGAGTACCTATTGCGATAGTTAACTCTTTTCAAATACCTATTCTTGTCCTTAATGATATAATAAAGAGGTGAAAGTGTGTAAAGAGTGGAATGTACATTGAAAAATGAAATCTAGATTTTTAAGTTCCTGAAGCTGAAAATTTTTGCATATCATATTATCTTTTCCCTGTACTGCCTCCCAGGAGAGCACTTGTTAGGTTTTCTTCTTTGTTCTTACATTTTAGAGGTTGTATATATTTCTAATAGTGCAAGTTTAGCTGCCAGTATGAAACTAAAACATCTATTTATATGAAGATAAGCCTATAGGATTGGGCCTAGAAGGATTTAAACTATTCTAATGATACCAGATAGTAGGCTGAATCACAGAATTATTAAATTTTAGAATTGTAAGTGACCTCAGCCACATGTGGCCCTTTTAAGTCCTCAAGTACAGCCCTTTGACTCCTTTTATTAAGAAGATTTGTTCTGTGAAGTTTAGATTCAGTTAAAGAACCATACCCGAGGACCTAGAAGGTCACATGTGACCTTGAGGATGCAGATCCTCCATCCTTGGACTTTATATATTTGTTCTAACTATAAATAAATGTCTTTTAAAGTAACTATCTTTTTAAAAAGCTATTCAGCATTAAGTGGTTAAATGGAACTGGGGTGCTAGTCATTGGTCCTCTGACTATTGAATCTCAGCCCAATCAGTGGAAACTCAAGCTAAAATTGCCTGTGATGTTTAGATTCAGTCAAAGGGCCACACATGAGGACCTAGAGGGCCACATGTGGCTTTGAGGTCACAGGTTCCCTACCCCTGATCTAGCCCAACTCATAAACAAAAGAAATCCCTACTTTAATATACCTAAGTCATCATCCTGCCGCTGCTTAACTGCCTCCAAGGAGAGGGAGCCGAGGTAGCCTATTCATTCATTTTTGAGCAGTTCTGATTATTAGGAAGTTTTTCCTGATAGCAAGCCCTGACTTGCTTATTGTTTGAGATTCTTCCCCTTGACCCAAATAAAACAAGACTTAATACCTCCTCTACATGCTAGCCCTTCAAATATTTGAAGACAATTGTCATGACTCCTTAAGGAGTTTTCTTTACATTAAACATGCTCAGTCTCTCCAACAAATCCTCATATACCTTCAAGGCCCTTCACAGTGCTAATTGCCTTCCTCTGGACACTTTTCAATTTAATCAATGTCTTTCTTTCTTTCTTTTTTTTTTTTTTAAAGCAATTGGGGTTAAGTAACTTGCTCAAGGTTACATGGCTAGTCATTATTTATGCGTGGGTGCTCATTTTCTGAGCCCGGATCTGATCTCGGGTCATCCCAACTCCGAGGCTGGCGCTCTTACTCACTGCGCCACCTAGCCGCCCCTTTAGGGCAGTTGGGGTTAAGTAACTTGCCCAAGGTTACACGGCTAGGTTTTTTGTTTGTGTGGATTAAGTGTCGGAGGCCGGCTCCGAACTCAGGTCCTTCTGATTCCAGGGCCGGCACTCTATTCACTGCGCCACCTAGCCGCCCCAATCAATGTCTTTCTTAAACTGTGGTCCCTAGAACTGAATAAAATATTCCAGATGACATTTGATGAGGGCAGAGTACAGTGGGACTAATCTCCACATAAGGCAGCTCAAGACATGAGCTTGTTGTTCACTAAAACCCTCAGATCTTTTTCAGAGCAATTGCTTTCTAGCCACGCTTTCTACATCTGTTACTTGTTGATTTTTGTGCCCAAGTGCAAGATTTTTTTTACATTTATCTCTATTGAATTTTATCTTATGATGAATAATGGCTCAATACTATAATGTATTAAGATTCTTTTGGATTCTCACTTTGTCACTTTGCATGTTAGGTATTCTTACTGTAAACAGATTACTGATAGAAATGTTAAATAGCACAAGGCCAAGCAAAGATACCTGGTGTATTCCATTTAATACCTCTTGTCATACTGATACTCTTAGAGACTGGCAATTTGTACTGAATTCATCAGCTTATTTTGTATATTATATATTATATCATCCTTATCTCTTAATCTTTTCCACAAAAATAGTATAACTTTATCAAAAACTTTGCTAAAATCTAAATAAACTATATCCATCAAATTTCTTTTAACTAATTAATTTTGTACTCTTGTCATGAAAAGAAAAGACATTTGGCTTGATTGGTTCTTGATAAAGTTGTGCTGTTTTCTTTGTAACTACTAAGTCCCTATTTTCATTCCTTAAAAATTTTTGAATTTTACAAACACTCCAAAAAAGAAAATTTCTATATATAAAGAATAGAAAAAGATAATTATATGTGAAATCATGAATATCTCTTATGGCCTACTTTTCATAAAAGTAAAATTACAGCAATAATAATTATAATAACTAGCATTTATATAGCATTTTAAGGTTTGCAAAGTGCCTTAAAGACATTTTATTTTATCCTTACAACAACCCTAGGTAATTGTTGCTAGTATTATTCTCATTTTACAGATGAGGAAACTGGAACAGACAGATGTTAAATGATTTTCCCAAAGTCATGGAGACAGTACTTAACTACCTGAGGCAGAATTTGAATGTAGGTCTTCCTGACTCCAAGTCTACATCACTTATCTGCCTATATTTGAAAAATTCAGTATGTTACTTTCAGAATTTTCTTGCTTGTTTTGTATTTCCTTCTGAACTTTCTTCTTTTCTCTTCTGTGCTAAAATGCTTCAGTGACTCTCATTTCCTTTTGGGGTGGAGACAACACTATTACTACCCCTCTTTCAAATCTTTTCTTTCCCTTAGTGAAAAATAAAAAAAACAAATCTTTGTACCCAGTTAGTATAGAAAAACAAATCCACTTAGTGACCATATCTAAAACTTTATATCTCATTTGCACACATGAGCCATACCAATAGGTTTACTTTCAGTAGTTGGCCATTTGACACAGTGAGCACAAAGTTGAGGCATTTACCTAAATGCATAATATGAACAGTAGTAACAAAACATTTCCTTCATAAATCTGGGATTTCCATAAACATTTCATATTAGCAGGAAGACAAAGAGACACAAACATAGGGAATACATGGAATGAGGGGAGTCTAATCTCCAGTGTGCAGAGCCCCGATGCCTTTCTCACATTGTTCTTTCTGAAAACAACAACTTCCCTAGATTCCCTAGACCTGTTCATTTCTGTAGGTAAACTGTTTGTTGAAAGACAACTTGTTAAAGGGCAAGGGAAAAGAAATCCCCTTTCCCCTTTGCTCCATTGATTAAGACGCACAGGAGTAAAGGTGAAGTCGTCAAAAACTAATTTTTTTTCCTCAATAAATAGATATTCTCTCAATTGCTAGAGGCCATGGTATTGGTTCACTCCAGAATTGACTAGCTTATATATCTTATCTTTCTCTCTCTACACACACACACACACACACACACACACACACACACACACACACACACACACTTATATTTGCTGAATGTATGTGAGTCCTCTCAATCAGTCATTTGACATTTATATATGTGGTTAGTTGCCTTTATTCAATGGTCAAGGACCTACTGTCCTCTAAAGCTAGTTAAGAAAACTCCTTTCCAAAAGGAGAAAAGAAATGTTAACATATCTTTATACTAGCCAAAGTCTGAAAGTGGAGTATCTTTTTTCATTTGGCAAATAGGTTCACTTGCAGTATGAGCTACTCAATGTTTAGTCTTCTTATAAAGCATAAAAAAAATATTCTAAGTTTTTCACTTGCTGTAAGATTTGAGTAGGCACTTAATTATTGTTATTATTATTTTTGCTTTTTGGAGGGCAGTTGGGGTTAAGTGATTTGCCCAAAATCACACAGCTAGTAAGTGTGTCAAGTATCTTAGGCTGGACTTGAACTCAGGTCCTCCTGACTCCAGGGCCAGTGTTCTATTCACTGTGCCACCTAGCCACCCCAAGTAGACACTTAATATCTGAAAGTTTGAAATGGGCTTTAGACATTACTCTTGCATATAGTTCCTGTAATTAGCTTGTGATAACACCAAGAGTCTGGAGGTAAATGCTAGCATTCTTCATATTTCATATAATTAATTTGCTAGCATAGTCATGTTCAGTTTATTCAAGATAAGCATGCATATATAAAACCAAAATACAAATATCATACAATACATAACAGTATACATAAGAGAATTGTATACAGTAGCTAAATGTATCAGGCAACTGTAGAAATGTAGCATATGTATAACTTTATCTATTAGTCTATACATCACTGAAGTATATAACAGTAATATATATCAACATATCACATTGCAGTGTACATTTCAATACTGTTTTCACATTAAACATGCATGGTTTTTATGAAATGATGAAACATGTATCCTTCACTTAGTTTTGTCTGGCTAAAAGTGTACGTACCCATCTATATGTAGTGGCTCTTGTCACTAAGTTTTTATAGTCTTAGCCTTGTCATGGGCTGCAATGGAATTTTCCTCTGTTTTCATAGAAATACTACTACACAATGGTCACTGTCTAGTACTGTAATGCATTTCACATCCTCAGTTCCTCTTACTTTTTTTTTTTTCGAAACATTTAATTTTAAAACCTTGAATTTCAGATCCATTCCCTTCCTCCCTTGTCACCCATTCCCTCTGGGAAGATAAGCAATTCAGTATGTGTTGTACATATATAGCTATACAAAACATTGCCATAGTAGATATTTTGTAAAAGGCTGCTTATAATTGCCTCCCACCCATCCCACCCCCCACCTGGTCCATTCCCTACTTTGATCCTGTTCCTCTTGGATAGTGGGTACTTCCAACCTCCCCTCACCCCAAGGATGCCCTCCCATCCATCATCCCTCCTCTCATCCCCCTTCCCCCTATCCTGCTGCAGGTTGAGATATCCCATTTAGTATGTATGTCATTTTCTCCCTGAACCAAATTCAGTGTGAATGTGGTTTTGCCTTTTTAGCCTTCCTTATTCTCCCCCTCCTTTGCAACCACTTCCCCTTGCTTCTTCTACATGGCATAGTTTACCCTACCCTATCTCTCCCCATCTCCTCTTCCCACTTTCCTCTCTCACCTCATAATTTCATCCCTTGAGCATTCTCCCTTCCCAACAAATTCAACCTATGCCCTCTATCCATATATAACTGTAACCATAAACACACACATTCACATATGTATTCATATGACCACACCCCCTTCTTCCATTATTTTCATAGTGAGGAAGATATCATCAGTCACAGTTATTGCTTTTCCATATAGGAATGTAAATAGTTCAACTTTGATAAGTTCCTTTTGATTTCTTTTCCCTGATGACCTTCTCAGGCATCTCTTCCTTCTTGTGTCTGGATGTCAGATTTTCTATTCAATTCTGGTTTTTTCCTCAAGAATGCTTGAAAGTCCTCTATTCCACTGAATGCCCATATTTTCCCCTGAAACAAAATACTCAGTTTTGCTGGGTAGGTGACCCTTGGGTTCATTCCCAGTTCTTTTGCCCTCTGGAATATCATATTCCATGCCCTTCGATCCCTCAGTGTAGAAGCTGCCAGGTGCTGTGCTATTCTGGTTGTGTTTCCACAATATTGAAATTGTTTCTTCCTGGCTGCTTGTAGTATTTTCTCCTTGATCTGGGGATTCTGGAACCTGGCTATAATATTTCTGGGAGTTTTCTTTTTGGGATCTTTTTCAGGAGGTGATCTGTGGATTCTTTCAACCTCTATTTTGCCCTCTGGATCTAAAACATCAGGGCAGTTTTCCTTGAGAATTTCTTGAAGGGTGATTTCTAGGTTCTTTCCTTGATCATGGCTTTCAGGTAGTCCAATAATTTTTAAATTGTCTCTCCTGGATCTATTTTCCAGGTCAGTGGTTTTTCCCATGAGATATTTCACATTGCCCTATAATCTTTCATTTGTTTGGATCTGCTTAACAGCATCTTGATTTCTCATAAAGTCACTAGCTTCCATTTGCTCCAGTCTAACTCTGAAGGAATGAATCTCCTCAGTGAACTTTTGAGATTCTTTTTCCATCTGGCAAATTCGACTTTTTAAGGCATTCTTCTCCTCATTGCCCTTTTGGGCCTCCTTTGCCATTTGAGCTAGTCTATTTTTTAAGGTGTTGTTTTCCTCAGTCAGGCTGTTGACCCTCATTTCATACTTTTCCTGCATCCTTCTCATTTCTCTTTCCAATTTTTCCTCCACTTCTCTTATTTGATTTTTAAAGTCCTTCTTAAGGTCCTCTATGGCCTGCAACCCGCTCATGTTTTCCCCTGGGGCTTTTGGAGCAGGACTTCTGACCTCACAGTCCTTTTCCCGCTCTATGCCCCCAAAATAGGAGTCTAGGGTTGCATTTTTCTGTTTCCTTTGCCTTGGCATGTTGCCACTTAATTGCTTGACTTTTGGGCTTGTTGCCACACTATGGCTTTAAGGCCAGCTAGAGGAATTTTCGTCCCGAATGTGTGGGGGGCAACTTCCGTTTCTGGCAAGCTGTAAACCCACCCACGACTTCCACCCTAGATCACAGTCTAGATCCAGGGAGGTTAAAGCAAGAGCGATTACCGCCCAAGACTGATTGCTGGATCTCCCCAGGATTTGTAGGCTGGGAGCCGGAAATGCCTATGAAAACTACACAATGGCGTGTCTCCTCAGCAGCTTCTAGACCCCAGGGGAGGGAGCTGACACATTCCCCAAATACAGGTCCCAAAGTCCATAGGACACTAACCTCTTACTTTGTCCTAGGCATGTCTATGTTGATAATTCTGGAGTCGCCACAGCTCCTGGTGTTCTGGGGTTCCTCCAGCCGGCTGCTGGCCCTGCCGCCCTGGGGCTAAAACCTCGGCTCACGAGGACCTGGGCTCGGCTCGACTCGGCTCCTGCGCTGTGCGCGCTGCCGGCTCCCAGACCGCTGCACTGGTCCTTCCTGCAGGGCTGCTGGGCTGTCCTCAGCGGGAGGTTAGCTTCTCTGTGTCGTTCTGTGGGTGCTGGGGCTCCAGAAGTTGTTCAGAGTCCTTTTTTACATAGTTTCGGGGGAATCTGGGGGCAGAGAGGCTTGGATGAGCTGTTTCTACTCCGCCATCTTGGCTCCGCCCCCCTTCAAGCATTCTTGATGAAAAGAACAGAGCTGACGAGAAAATTTGACTTTCAAATACAGGAATCAAGAGAAATGTGAAAAGATAAACAGGAAAGAGAAATCACAAGGGACATATTAAAGTTGAGCTCTTTATATTCCTACCTAAAAAAAAAATTATATTTGGAGGAGTCGGGGGTTAGCTGCGGATCCTTTTGGGACCTCTCAAAATGCCGGCACCATTTCTATTATATCCTATAATGTAGGGGATGACATGGCGGCCATGAAGGGGAATATCTTTGTGGCCATTGCAGCAGACTGATGCATCGGCATTCGGGCCCAGATGATAACCACTGACTTCCAGAAGATCTTCCCCGTGGGCGATTGCTTATATAATGGCTTGGCTGGACTCGCCACTGATGTACAGACTGTAGCTCAGTGCCTCAAATTCTGGCTGAGTTTATATGAACTGAAGGAAGGATGACAAATCAAATGTTATACCCTCATGGGCATAGTAGCCAAACTCCTCTACGAGAAATGGTTTGGCCCATATTACAGTGAGCCAGTCATTGCTGGCTTGCACCTTTGAGCCCTTTATTTGTTCCTTGGACCTCATCGGCTGTCCCATGGTGAGTGATGACTTTGTAGTCAGTGGTACCTGCTTGGAGCATATGTATGGGATGTGTGAATCCCTCTGGGAACCTGATATGGAACCTGAGCCCTTCTTTGAAAACATCTCTCAAACCATGCTGAATGCTGTGGATTGGGATGCTGTGTCAGGAATGGGGGTGATTGTCCATATCATTGAGAAAGAAAAGATCACCACCCGGACACTGAAGGCATGGATGGACTAATCTTTCCCACCCTTTTTCCTCTCCCAGAGCCCACTAATCTTTTCTTTAAAAAAATAAAGTAATAAGATAACTCTTTAAAAAATTACATTTCTAACTTATGAGAACTCAGTATTAGTATAGTTGTTACAAGATGAAGTGGGTACAGGATGAGTTGAATATGAAGGGATGATATCTAAAAAAAAAGGGGTGAGAGAGGAATGTATTGGGAGAAGGAGAAATGGAGAGATAGAATGGGGAAAATTATCTTCCATAAAGGAGGGAAGAAAATGCTTTTGCAGTGGAGGTCAAGAGGGGGAAGTTGAGAGAGAATGAGTTGTAATGCCAGTCATGGCAACACACCTGAGGACTGCTACTTTGAATAATTTTAATTGCATAGCATAATGAACTTTTTATTCAGAATTAAACATTGTTTTTTAAAGTAAAGCATAACGTTTATAGCAACATCCTTAAGCAAAACATATCTATATCTATCTATCTATAATCTCATGGCACTCAATATTTCATGTGGCACATATCATTCAGTAGCATTCCCCAAAATACTTCTTTACACCATTAGGCTGTCCCAGGCTAGGGTCTTCTGTAACACAATACATCCTTAAAGGGTAGCAGAAAGTACCACGCTGTCCAACCCTAGGTCACAGTAAGAAAATCATGCTACACAACATATATCATTGCATCTCCAAAACCGGGGTCTGTGGAAGAGCCAACATGGATTTACCTCAGTGCCCTTGAGAGGTCCCTGGACCTTTGAAGGCACTGCCTCTGGGCTTAGGCGATGATGGCAAGGCCTCTCACCCCCATTAACCCTCTAGGCACTTGAGGGACTTCTAGGCCCCCAGCTGACCAGCCTTGTTCTAAGGAGCAAGGCACATCCGGGTCCACAAGGAATATCCTTGCTCCAGGTAGAAATCGAGAGATAAGAGTCCCAGGAGTTAAGGTGTGCTTGATCTTAAAAGGCAGAAGGTGTTGTAATTGGCCAAGAGCCAAAATGGAAAGTGCTTGCTTAGGATAGGCTATATATGTAGAAGAGCAGGAAATAAAGTTGGAGTTGCCCCCTGAGTTGCTGTGTAAGTGTGCTTTGTTCTGCTCGGTGCTCCCTGCCACGTGGTGTCCGGAAGGCCCCACGAAAGGATCCGACAGCAGGGGTCCCAGGCCAGGGTCTTCTCTAGCATAACACATCCTTAAGAGGTAGCAGAAAATACCACCCCATCATCCACCCCTAGGTCAGTGTAAGAACAATCTACTTAATCAATATCAAGTACCCAAATAAAGTCGTCTTTCATCCTAAGTCTAGGTTGACTTCCAAGTCCCATGGCCTTTCCTCTGTGGGTTGATCACTCTTGACTCTCACCTGGTTTCACGTACAGTCAGCTCTTCACTCCTGCTTCATACCTCAGCGGATCAGAGACTGATCCACTCCAAGCTCTCCCTACTTCTGCCTCTGAGAAAACAAAGGTTAACAGGGCAACAGTAATACTGATACACACTACTAGCACCATCACCTCAGTTCACCTACAAAGTCCAGAGGCTCTGTAATAACAGCTCAGTTCCCTTTAACTATTCTCAAAAGGGGCTCCAGCTAAGCCCCCCTCCCATGGGCAGTTCTCTGCCCAACAGCTTTATTCACTTTCAAACTTTGGAGGGCAGGCTTCTGCCATCAGAGGTCTCTTCTCTGCTCTTGGAGGTCTCCCCCCAGCTCTCAAAGGTCTGTTCTCTTCATTTTCTTCTCAACAGTGTCCTGCCCTTTCAATGCTGGTTCCCTTAATGTCTGCTTTCTCAACACTGGCTTTCTTTATATGCTGTTCTACCCAGCATCTGATTGGCTAGAGCCCACATGTATATATCTTATTGGTTAGAGCCCACTTGCACAATTTTGATTGACTCAGTGCAGAAGCATGTAAGACAGGCTGAGAAACTGAATAACATGAACAGAAAAACATAAAAAAACCCCAAACATCTAACTCTGCTTGCTGTTACATGGGTGCACCTTGCTCTTATTTAATTTGGCTTGGGGAAAGAGTGGCATGCAAACTCATTTGGGTATCTTATCCTTCAGGAAAGTAGGTGGGGGAGTGATAGAAGGGAGGACAAATTGGGGAAGAGGGTAGTCAGAAGCAAACACTTTTGAAAAGAGACAGGGTCAGAAGAGAAAATGAGATGAATGGGGGGTTAGACAGGATGGAGGGAAATATAGTTGGTCTTTTACAGCATGACTGTTGCGGAATTATTTTGCATAATTACACATCTATAACCTACATTTAATTGCTTGCCTTCTTAATGAGAGTGGGTGGGGAGAAAAGAAGGGAGAGAATTCAGAACACAAAGTTTTAAAAAACAAATGTTAAAAATTGTTTTTACATGCAATTGGGAAATACGATATACAGGCATTGGGGTAAAGAAATTTATCTTGCCCTACAGGAAACTAAGGGGGAAGAAGAAAGGAGAACAGACTGGGGGAAGGGCTAATCAGAATGCATGCCATCTTGGGGTGGGTGGAGGAGAGAGATGGGGAGAAAATTTGGAACTCAAATCTTGTGGAAGTGAATGTTGAAATCTAAAAATAAATCAATTTTTAAAAAATTAGGTAGAGTTGTCATTTTTTATTATCTTGGTTGGGCCCACTCATGAGCAACTGATGTTTTTGCAGTTATTTAGACTCTATTTGTTCTCCCCCCCCCCCCCCATTTATTTATTTATTTTTAGTCTTCAACATTCATTTCCACAAGATTTTGAGTTGCAAATTTTTCTCCCTCTCTTTCCCCCACCCCCACTCAAAAATAGTGAGCCTATTGAATATCCCTTCTCCCACTCTGTTTTCTATTATATGCTCCTCCACCCCACCCCACCAACTTTTTAGTAGGACAAGATGGATTTCTACATACCGCAGTGCCTGCATATCTTATCTCCCAGTTGCATGTTAAAAAAACAAAACAAAACAAAAAAACCCAAGCAAGCAACAACAATTTTTTTTTAATATTTGTTTTTGAAACTTTGGGTTCCAGAGTCTCTCTCTTCTTCTTTCCTCACCCACCCCCATGGGGAAGACAAGCTATTCAACACAGGTTGAACATGTGTAGTTATGCAAAACATTTTCATAGTAGTTATATTGTGAAAGACCAACTATATTTCCCTCCATCCTATCCCACCCCCCACTTATTCTATATTCTACTTTGATCCTGTCCCTTTTCAACAGTGTTTGCTTCTAATTACCCTCTCTCCCAATGTGCCCTCTCTTTTATCATCCCTCCCTCTTATCTCCTTCCCCTCTGCTTTCCTGTAGGGTGAGAAACCCAATTGAATGTATATGTTATTCCCTCCTTAAGCCAAATTCAATGAGAGTAAGGCTGACCCATTCCTTTTCACCTTCCTGCTCTTCCCCTCCATTGTAACAGTTTTCTCTTGCCTCTTTTATATGAGATAATTTACCCTAATCTGTTATCCTTTCTCCTCCCAATATATTCTTCTCTTACCTCGTAATTTTATTTTTTAAATACCATCCCTTTATGTTTAACTCATCCTGTGCCCTTTGTCTATGTATAATGTATATACATAAGCACACATGCGCATATATATTTATATATACATATATCCTCTTATACATACATATATGTATGTAGATAGATAGATAGATAGATAGATAGATAGATAGATAGATATTCCCTTCAACTATCCTCATAATGGGAAAAATCTCATGAGTTAAAATTATCGTTTTTTCCATGTAGGAATGTAAATAGTTCAACTTTAAGAAGTTCCTTATGATTTCTTTTTCCTGTTTACCTTCTCATGCTTCTCTTGCTTCTTGTATTTAGAAGTAAAATTTTCTGTTCAGCTCTGGTTTTTTCCTTAAGAATGCTTGGAAGTTGTCTGTTTCATTGAATGACCATATTTTCCCCTGTAGCATTATACTCAGTTTTACTGTGATTATTGGTTTTAATCCTAACTCATTTGACCTCCAGAATATCATATTTCAAGCCCTTTGATCCTTTAATGTAGAAGTTGCTAGGTTTTGTGTTATCCTGATTGTCTTTTCCATAATACTCAAATTGTTTCTTCTTTGCTGCTTGTAATATTTTCTTCTTGACTTGGAAACTCTGGAATTTGGCTATAACATTCCTAGGAGTTTTCTTTTTGGTATCTTTTTGAAGAGGTGATTGGTGAATTCCTTCAATTTCTATTTTGCCCTCTGGTTCTAGAATATCAGGACAATTTTGCTTGATAATTTCTTGAAAGGTGTTATCTAGACTATTTTTTTGATCATGGCTTTCAGGTAGTCCTGTAATTTTTAAATGATCTCTCCTGGATCTATTTTCCAGGTCAGTGGTTTTTCCAGTGAGATATTTCACATTGCCTTCTATTTTTTCATTCATTTGGATATGTTTTATATTATCTTGATTTCTCATAAAGTCATTGGATTCTGTTTGATCCAATCTTATTTTGAAGGAATTATTCTCTTCAGTGAGTTTTTGAAATTCTTTTTCCATCTGGTAAATTGAGCTTTTAGAGGCATTCTCCTCACTGGCTTTTTGGGCTTCTTTTTGCCATTTTAGTTAGTCTGTTTTTTAAGGTGTTATTTTCTTCAGTTTATTTTTGGGTCCCCTTTAGCAGGCTGACGACTCGATTTTCATGATTTTCTTGCATCCTCATTTCTCTTCCCAATTTTTCTTCTTAATTTTTTCTTACTTCTCTTACTTGATTTTCAGAATCCTTCTTGAGCTCCTCCATGGCCTGTAATCAGTTCATATTTTTCTTGAACCTTTTCTTGGAGCTTCATTGTCCTACTCCACGTGCTTTGATCCTTTTTGTCCCCAAAAAAGTATTATATGGTCCGATTGTGTTTCATCTGCTTGCTCATCTTGGCAGTTACTTGACTTTTGAAAACTTTGCCATGGTAGAAACCTGCTTCCAGAATGGAGAGAACTCTGTCCCAAATTGGTGGGATTTTTGCAGCTGTTGGAGTTATTAGTTGGGCACCCTCTCTACAGTCCCCACAAGCTCTGGCACACTGGCCACACACCCCAGGACCACCACCCAAGACTGTGCCCCAGATTCAGGAAGGTCAAAGTAAGAGCAATTACCTTCTGAATGATCACTTGGTCCACCTACAGTCTGTAGGCTAGGAGCTCTGGAGACAGCCACACAGCAGCAGCTATAGGTGTGCCTCCACCACCTTTCCATAGGGCAGGGGCTGGACCACTCTTTAACTTCACCCTTCCAACAGAATTCCCCACTGATCTTTTACTTTGACTTTGGAGTTTATGGCTTGAAAAGTTTGGAAACCACCACAGCTGCTGGTGATTCATTCTCCTGAAGTCTTCTCTGTCTATTCTGGTCTGCCCTGGGGCTGGAACCTCAGCTCATGGGGGCATTTGCTCAGCTCCCAGCACTCTGCCGTAGACCTTTACTGTCGGCCTGCCAGGCTGCCTTCAGAAAGAAATTTATTTCTCTCTGGCACTTTGTAGGTTCTGTAGCTTTAAAATTTGTTAAGAGTCATTTTTTTTTTTACAGGTATTGGAAGTGGTAGGAGCCAGAGCCCACTCGAAGTTTGTGCTTTTACTCCACCACCCTGGCTCCCTGTTTATACTCTATTTTTATCAAAAGTGTTTTGTAATTACATGCATATAGTTCCTGGGTTTTTGACAGGTAGACTCCCAAATATTTTATAATGTCTATAGTAACTTTAAATAGAATTTCTCTTTTTATCTCTTGCTTTTGGACTTAGTTAATAATATGTAGGAATGCTGATGATTTATGTGGGTTTATTTTATATCCTTCCAATTTGCTGAAGTTGTTAATTATTTCAAGTAGTTTTTTACTTGATTCTCTAAGTATATCATCATATCATCTGCAAAGAGTAATAGCTTTGTTTTTTCTTTGCCTATTCTGATTCCTTCCATTTCTTTTTCTTTTATTGCTAAAACAACATTTCTAGTACCATATTGAATAACAGGGATGATAATGGACATCCTAATTTCACCCCTGATCTTATTGCTTCTAGCTTATCCCCATTACATATAATACTTGGTGATGGTTTTAGGTAGATACTAATTATTTTAAGGAAGACTCCATTTATTCCTATGCTCTCTAGTGTTTTTTAAATAGGAATGGGTGTTGTACTTTTTTCAAAAACTTTTTCTGCATCTATTGAAATAATCCTCTGGTTTTTGTTATTTTTTGTTGTTGTTGACAATTTCCCCAATATTAAACTGCCTGTGCATTCTTGGAATAAATCCTACCTGGTCATAGTGTATTATCCTTGTATTTAGTAGTTGTAATGCTTTAGCTAATGTTTAATTTAAAATTTTTGCATCTATATTCATTAGGGAAGTTGGGCTATAATTTTCTTTCTCTGTTTTGACTCTTCACATTTTAGTTCTCAGTACCATGTTTGTATTGTAAAAAGAATTTGTAGGACTCTTTCTTTGCCTGTTTTCCCAAATAATCTACATAGTATTGGAATTTGTGTGATAGAGTTTGATAGAATTCTCTTATATATCCATCTGGCGCTGCATTTTTTCCTAGTGAATTCATTGATGACTTATTTGGTTTCTTTTTCCAAGATGGAGGTATTAAGTAACTTGCTTCCTCATCTGTTAATCTGGACAATTTATATTTTTATAAAAATTCATTTCACTACAATTGTCAAATTTATGAGCATCCAGTTGGCCAAAATAGCTCCTAATTGTTGTTTTAATTTCCTCTTCATTGGTGGTGAATTCAACCTTTTCATTTTTGATATGGGTAATTTTTTTTCTTTCTCTTTTAAAGTCAAATTGACTAAAAGTTTTTCTATTTAATTTATTTTTCATAAAACCAACTCTTAGTTTTGTTTATTAGTTCAATAGGTTTCCTAATTTCAGTTTTTTTAATTTCACCTTTGGTTTTCAGTATTTTTAATTTGGTATTTAATTGGGGATTTTTGATTTGTTCATTTTCTAGCTTTTTTAGTTGCATGCCCAATTCATTGATCTCTTTTTTCTCTGTTTTATTCATATAAGCATTGAAAGATATGAATTTTCCTCTATAAACTGCTTTTGTTGCATCCCATAAGTTTCTGTATGTTGTCCCATTATTGTCATTCTCTTGGATGAAGTTATTGATTGTTTCTATGATTTGTTGTTTGCCCTTCTCATTCTTTAGGATTTGATTTTTTAATTTCCAATTGAATTTTATTCTATCTTTCCATGGCCCTTTCTTACTTATAATTTTTATTGCATCACAATCTGAAAAGGTTGCATTTAATATTTCTGCCTGTCTTTATTGGCGTGTGAGGTTTTTATGCCCTAGTTCTTGGTCAGTTTTTGTGTAGGTGCCTTGTACCACCAAGAAAAAGCTATATTCCTTTCTTTCTCCATTCACTTTTCTCCGGAGGTTTATCATATCCAACTTTTCTAAAATTCTCTTCACCTCCTTCTTCCTAATTTATTTTGTACTTAGATTTATCTAGTTCAGAGAGGGGGAGGTTGACATCCCCCACTAGTAGAATTTTGCTGTTAATTTCTTCTTGGATCTCACTTCTCATCTAAGAATTTGGATGCTATACCACTTGTTGCATATATGTTTACTAATGATATTACTTCATTTTCTATGGTGTCTTTTAGCATAATATAGTTTCCTTCTTTATCGCTTTTAATTACATCAATTTTTGCTTTTGTTTTCTCTGAGATCAGGATTGCTACTACTGCTTTTTTTTTTTAACTTCAGGTGAAGCATAATATATTATATTCCAGCCTTTTACCTTGTGTGTATCCTTCTGTTTCATAATCTGTTTCCTATAAAAAACATATTGTAGCAGTATGATTTTTTTTTAGGATTATGATTTCTAATCCATTCTGGTATCTGCTTCTGTTTTATGGGACAGTTCATCCCATTCACAGTCAGTTACATTTACTATCTGTGTCATTCTCTCCATCCTACCCTTACCCCCTTCCTTCTTCTTTTCTCCTTTTGTTCCCTCACTAGGGACTTGCTTCTGATGGCTACCTGTCAGTCTGCTCTTCTTTTATCAGGCCACCTCCCTTTTCTTTACCTTTTCCCTCCAACTGCCTAGAGGGCAAGTTAGATTTTTATACCTAAGTATGTTATTCCCTCCTTGAGCCCGGTCTGATGAGAGTGAAGTTCAAATGATGCTCATCTACCTCCCTTCTTTCCTTCTATTGTAATATGTCTTTGTGCTTCTTCATGTTATGTAATTTACCCTTTTCTACTCCTCTTTTTATCTTTTGCCATTACAATCTTTTTTTGGCACTTAATTAGGTTTTTTATCATCATGTCAAAATCAACTTAAAACCACCTTCTCTATATATATATATTTCCCTTCTATATGATGTAGTAAAGATACAGTTCTCAGGAGTTATAAGTATCATCTTCCCATGTAGGGATATAAACAATTTTTCATTATTGAGCAATATGGTCCCCCCCCCTTTTCTATTAACTTTTTTATGCTTCTCTTGAGGCTTGTATCTGATCAAATTTTCTGTTGAGCTCTGGTCTTTTCATTGGGAAAGTCTAGAAATACCTTCTTTTATTAAATGTCCATGCCCTTTCCTGAAAGATTATGCTCATTTTCACTTGGGTCCTTTGTCCTTCTTTATAATCCAGGCTCCTTTGCCTTCTGAAATATCATATTCCAAGCACTCCAATCTTTTAATGTAGAAGCTTCAAGGTCTTTGTAGTCCTGACTGTTGCAGTTCCATAATATTTGAATTGTTTCTTTCTGGCTGGTTGCAGTATTTTTCCCTTGACCTGATAATTTTGGAATTTGGCTACAATATTCCTTGGCATTTGCAATTTGGTTATCTCTTCCAGGAGGTGAGTGTTTGATTATCTCAACAACTGTTTTACCCTCTGGTCCTAGGACTTCAGAGCAATTTTCCTTGATTTCCTTTTATTGTTTATTTTAAACATTTGATTTTAAAACTTTGAATTCCAAATTCTTTCCCTTCCTCCCTTGTCGCCCACCCTTACTGGGAAGATAGGCAATTCAATATAGGTTGTATACATGTAGCTAAACATTTCCATGGTGGATATATTGTGAAACACTGACTCTATTTCCCTCCATCCTATCCCACCCCCTACTTGTTCTATTCTCTACTTTGACCCTGTCCCTTTTCAAAAGTGTGTGCTTCTAACTTCCCTCCCCCCCAGCCTACCCTCCCTTCCATTATCCCTCCTCTCTTTTCCTTCCCCTCTACTCTCTTGTAGGGTGAGATACTCTATTTAGTGTATATGTCATTTCTTCCCTAAGCCAAATTCAATGAGAATAAGGTTGACTCATTCTCTTTTGCCTTCCTGTTCTTCCCCTCCATTGTAACCATTTTCACTTGCCTCTTCTATATGAGATAGTTTCCCCCATTCTGTCTCTCCCCATCTTCTCTCATTATATTCCTCTGTGATCTCTTAATTTTACCTTTTAAGTATCATCCCTTCCTATTAGTCCTGTGCCCTCTATCTATGTATACCTGTACACATATGTACAGACACTCACATATGTATTCATATGTCCATCTGCCCTCCTATATAGGCATATATGTATGTGTGTGTGTATATACATGTGTATATACACACACACATGCACACACTTTTCTATTCCCTTCATTTCTCATACTGAGAAACGTTTCATCTGTTATAATTATCATTTTTCCATGTAGGAATATAAGTAGTTCAACTTTGATAAGTTCCTTATGATTTCTTTTCCCTGTTTACCTTACAGTGCTTCTCTTACTTCTTGTATCTGAATGTCAAATTTTTTTCTATTCAAATCTGGTTTTTTCATTAAGAACGCTTTTAAAGTCCTCTCTTCCACTGAATGACCATATTTTCCCCTGAAACATGGTACTCAATTTTGCTGGGTAGGTGATTCTTGTTTTTAATCCCAGCTCCTTTGACCTCTGGAATATCATATTCCAAGCCCTTTGATCCCTCAGTGTGGAAGCTGCCAGATCCTGTCTTATCCTGATTGTGTTTCCACAATACTGAAATTGTTTCTTCCTGGCTGTTTGCAATATTTTCTCCTTGATCTGGGAACTCCAGAATCTGGCTATAATATTCCTAGGAGTTTTCTTTTTGGGATCTTTTCCAGGAGGTGATCAGTGGATTCTTTCAACCTCTATTTTGCCCTTTGGTTGTAAAACATCAGGGCAGTTTTCCATGAGAATTTCTTGAAGGATGATTTCTAGGCTCCTTTTTGATCATGGCTTTTAGGTAGTCCAATAATTTTCAGATTATATCTCCTGGATCTATTTTCCTTGTCAGTGGTTTTTCCCATGAGATATTTCACATTGCCTTTTATTTTTTCATTTTTTGGATCCGTTTAATAGCATCCTGATTTCTCATAAAGTCACTGGCTTCCATTTGCTCCAGTCTAATTCTGAAGGAATGATTCTGCTCAGTGAGCTTTTGAGATTCTTTTTCCGTCTGGCAAATTTGGCTTTTTAAGGTATTCTTCTCCTTGTTGTTTTTTTGAGCCTCTTTTGCCATTTGAGTTAGTCTATTTTTTAAGGTGTTGGTGCTTGCTTGCTTCTCCTGGGTCTCTGAATCTCTTGCTGGTTCATTGAGGTGGGGCTTGCTGCTGACTTGCTGGAATGCCTCCTGTCCTGTCCTGTTCCCCTTTAGCCATAGCAAGAGGGACCTTTCCCATTGATCCCCCTAGCCTCCTGTAATAACTGTTGTATCCAGTCATTCCACTCTTCCAGGATTTTTCCTGGGTCAATATCCTTTGGGTTTTTCAAAGTATATAAGGGAGGATAAGAGCGACTTACTACTTACTCTGCCATCTTGGGTCCTGGGATCTGGCTCCTTTTTTTGAGTCTGCTTTTATTTTATTCTTGACTAGTGATACCTTATGACTACATTCTAACTGGTCTAGGAGTAGAGAGAGAAATTACTTTCTGTTCCCCCCTCCCTGTTTTTAAAGTAAAGAGTAAGTCCTCAAAACTTGATTCCTTGATTCTTTTTAGAATAAACTAGCTTTCTTCTGGACTGTCCTTTCTCACTGTCTCAATTCTCTTGACAGTTGTCTAGCTTATATTGGCCCAAGTGGTATAGCTAATTTTCTCAGCTATTCAGTAGGTAATTCCTTTATGTTGTCAGTTGTCTTCATCCAGTGAATAAATCCCTATAATCTATTCAGATTTTTAAGGAGCCTCTTAATACCTTTAATAGGAAAAGGCAGGTTAGAAAGGGGCATTCCCTTTCCAATTTGTGAATGAACCATTCAGAATTAAATTTCGTTTACAAATGAGAATCAGCTTCTTGAAATTTTATTCTTTTTATTTGTAATCTATGGTGGTTTCAAGGCCTGAAAAAGAGCAAAGTCTTAAATAGTCTCTATTTTTCTTACACAGAAAATTTGAAGAGAAATAAAAGACATTTCCCTCTCAATAGATACATATATACATGCATATATGTACATGTGTATATGTATGAAATGACGGGTGGACAAAAGCTTTGGGTTTATATGTCATTGTTTTTATTTAATAGAACACTGCTGCTTTCTGTCATTTTTCCATTTTAGCTTACAATTGTTCCAACCTTAGTAGTCTTAGCTAAACAATGAATGATTCTCCTATCTATAGACTCCGCTCCATCATATCTTTTCTATCTTCTCCTTGCCTCTTTTTTATTAAATATATTTAGACTTATGAGAATAAGGGGGGAAAGTATAAAAAATAATTTCTCCCTGTTTTTTTTCAGAGTTATCCGAGGGCTGTCAACTAGGGCTTTACATAATCTTACTCCACAAGCACCAGAATATATTACAACCATTAGTAAGTATCAGTCACTGTTTTATATACCTGACAGTACCTTAAAATCAATCCCCATTCTTCCTGTAAAACTGATAAAATCACATTTATGTGATTTGGAGGTAAAATTAACTCTTTAGAAGTTAAGGTTTTCTGTTTGATCTGTTGCTGGTAAGTATATAAGGGAAAGTATATCTGCTTGATATGCAAGACCAACTCTAATTTCTTGTAGAGCTTACCCCAGAAAGTGTCAGATGTCTAACTGTTTTAGACCAATAAGTTTTTGTTCCATCAGTGAAAATGCACTGATTAAGTGCATGCTTATGTACCAGACACTGGGGATACAAATTACAAATCAAGAGAAGAATTCAATACCACAGGAGATGGCAGGACCCAGGAGTTCTTTGATAGGGTGACAGATCAGATCATTGCCTAAGAATCTGGAAAGCATAGTAGTACGGAAGTTGGCAAGTCCTGGTGTTCCTTAGGGTATAGAATTGATTCACTGTTCATTAGAATGAAGTTAGTGGCCATGCTTTTTTTGCATCTGAGGTACTGGAGGAGCCTGGGCTTATAACTCTTGGGAAGGGGTATTCATGATAGTGTTTAGGTGAAGTGTAGTCTCTTAACTCCTTTCTGCAGGGGTTAGGATGGGGGTTAGGGGAGAGGTCAGCACCACCTAGCTGCTCCCTGAGATAATATTTGTTAAGCATTTAGCAGTGCCTAGCATATAGTCAACAAATATATGTGTGTATAGTGTGTGTGTGTATGTGTGTAAAATAATATGTTTGCTACCATATGAAAAAAACAAAAAGAGATGTACAGACTCCTGAAGATACATTGTAGAGCTTTGGGGATGTTTGCCTCCAATATACTTAGACTGCTCATCACCTTCACTTCCAGCTTTTAAATCCTAAGTAAAGCACCCCCCCCCACAAAAACCCCATAAACCACCCCAAAACCTATAAAACCATGCTAGTCTCATCTCTTTTTGGGGGGAGGGGGATTATTATGTTACATCCTTTGACAAAAAAAAAATAAAAACACAAATATCCATTTGAAAGCATTTGCTTTGGACAATGGAGAGTCCAGATTCATTATACTCCTGCTTGCTGATCCACCTCTGCTGGAAGGTGGAAAGAGATGCCAGGATTAGAGCCTCCAATTCAGGAAGAGTATTTGTAGGACATTGATCCTGATTTTCATTGTACTGGGAGCTAGAGCTATAATCTCCTTCTGCATCCTGTCAGCAATGCCTAGGTACATGGTTATACCACCAGATAGTACAGTGTTGGCATATAAATCCTTAGAGATTTCAACATCACACCTCATGATTAAGTTGAAGATAGTTTTGTCAATTCCACAGGATTCCATACCTAAGAAAGGTGGTTGGAAGAGATGTTCTTCTGGGCATCAGAACCTCTTATTGCCTTTGGTGATAACCTGACCATCATGGAGCTCCTAGCTCTTTTCCAGAGGGGAGCTGGATGTAGCAGTGACCATCTCCTCCTCAAAGTCTAGGCTGATGCAACACAGCTTCTCCTCGATGTCATTATTTAATGACATTTCCTTTTGAGCTCTGTTAGTGAAACTATACCCTCTCTGGGTAAGGATATTCATGACATTGTCCATCAGATTATAGCCAGCCAAATCCAGATGGAAGATGGTGTGAGGAAGGGCATAGCCTTCATAAGTGGGCATAGTTTGGGTCACATCATCACTGGAGTTCATCACAGTACCAGTGGTACAACCAGAGGCATACAAGGACAGCACAGCCCGGATGGGAGCATACATGAGTAGGGTGTTGAAAGCCTCAAACATAATTTGAGTCATCTTTTCTCTATTGGCTTTGAGGTTCAGGGTAGCTTCTGATGAGCAGCACAGGGTGCTCTTCAGGGGCCAGATCTTTTCCATCTAATCCCAGTTGGTTACAATGCCATGTTCATTGGGGTACTTTAGATCAGAATACCTATTTTACCCTGGGCCTCATCCCTCACATAGCTGTCTTTCTGACCCTTACCTACTATTATACCTTGATGTCTGGTGTGCCCAGTAATGGAAGGGAAGACAGCCCAAAGGACATCGTCTCCTGGAAGGCAGCTTTGAAGCTGGCAGGAGATTTCAATAGCTCTCTCTTATCTAAGAGAAGGATAAACAAAAGAGAAAATGATAGAATTGTACAAATTAGTAGGGAAACCAAATGGGATTGCTAAAGAATTTGAATATTTCTTAATACTGGATGGAACCTTTACAAAATTTTGAGATATGCAAATAAATGTAAAAAAGCCTGCTTTTAATAATAAACACATCCTTTGCAGAGGAGAAAAATTGTAATCAATTCAAGGAGCACATATAGAAGACACAAACGAAAATGGATAATTAACAATGAAATCTTAAATATTGAGAAAAGAACAAATTATGAGAATTCTATCAATCTTTTAAAGAACAGTTAGTATGAGCACTACACAAATTATTCTCAGAAACTGAGCAAGTATTCTACTAGACACATATGATCTTCAGATATAAACTGAGGAAGGATGCAGTACAGAAGGTCAGTATCATTAATGAATATTGATTTAAAAATTTTAAATAAAATTTTATGGTGCAATTCATACAAAAATTATTTGTTGTGACTAAGTTGGATTCATTCCCAGCATGTAGGTATTGTTCAGCATTAAAGAACCAATCAATGTAATTAATTGTTACAAAACCACATGATTATCTTAGGAGATTGAGAAAAGTCACCCTGATAGAAAAACCATTTATTCATTTAAAAAAAAAGTCAAACCCACAAAGTATAGGCATAGAGGGACTTTTGTCAGTATAATTAAGAAATATGTATCTCAAAAGTAAGCATGGGCAAATACCAGTTGGTATATACCAGAAGTTTTTTTTATAAAATAAAGAGTAAACCAAGGATACCTGTTCTCTCCACAATTATTTTTTTTAGTTCTAGAAATTCTAGCAATGTCAGTAAGCCAGGAGAGAAGAATTAAAGGCATAAAGGTAAGCACAGAGGAAATTATTTCTGTTTACTGATAATATGATAGTCAACAATACTAAATGAAATAATAGCTTCTCCAAAACCACAGGCTACAAAATAAGCCCTCAAAATCAGGAACATATCTATATAATAATAGCAGAATCAAGGGACAAAAAAGTAGAAGGGTGATTCCATTACAGATGAATTAAAATACATAAAATATCTAGAGATCAAAGTACTTCTAATTCAGATTCAAATACAAAGTGTTTCTTAAGCATAGAGCAAAGTAAATAGCTAGAGGAATATTAGTTGCTTGTAGCTCATCCATGAAAATATTATAAAATTGAAAATACTTCCAAAGTTTATTTACAGTTTTGATCTTATGCCAATCAACTAATCAATGTGATGTTTTTGCATAACCTCATTAAATAATCACAGAATTCATGTAGAATAAATAAAAGATCTATCTCGATTGAAATAATGAAAAGAAATCTTGATGAAAGGGGAATAACAATACCAAACCTCAGCCTATTTTATAAAATAACAGTCTTGAGTATCCAGTATTATTTTTAAAATAGAGAGCTAGATCAGTGATAAAAGGGAGAAAAGTGGAACTCAAAAACATTGGAATTTAGTACCCCAGTGATAGATAAATTAGAATACATAAATTACTGAGGAATGAACTCTTTATCTGATAATTGTGAGAAAGATTGGAAAGCAATCTGGCAGAAATTAGGCTTGCACCATATGCTATGTTCCCTAATATAATATAAATAGGTATGTGATTGCTATATTAAAGATCATATCATAAAAAAAATTAGAAGAAAAGCAGGTTATATATGTTTCTCAGTAATGGGTAGGAGATATGTTCTTGATCAACAGAGATAAAAGTTGTTTGTGAAAAATAAAATAGATTGTTTTGGTGACATGTAACTGAAAAGTTTCAACACCAAAAAATGAATGCATCCTAGGATAAGAAGGAAAAGTAACTGAATAGGAAAAACTCTTTTCATCAGATTTATCTGACCAGGGTTTTATATCCAAGATGAATCAACAGTCAATAGATAGGCATACCTACCTACCTAACCATATATGTGTGTATGTGTGTGGGTATTATACATACATACTTATACACATATGCATATATAAAGCCAAGAGCAATTCCTCAATAGATAAGTGACCAAGAAAATGACAAACATTTCTCAAAAAGTTAATTTCAAAATAATAATATCCATATAGGTTCCAAATCACCTTTAACATAGGAAGTGCAAATCAAAACAACCCTGAGGTTCCAAAGATGGAAAAAATATGGGAATAGTTATTGTTGGAATACTTTTTGGAATATTGACACACTAGTATATTGTTAGTTTATCATTACGGCCATTTTGGAGGGCAAATTAAAGTAATGCAAATAAAGTCACCAAAATATTTGTACTTTTTGATCCAGAGATCCCAAGGAGGTCATTGATAAGAAAGTTCTCATAAACATCAGAATAATTATAACAGCACTTTTTATGATAGCAAGAAATTGCAAACAAAGTAGATCCCTATCAGGTGTGGAATGGTTAAACAAAATGTAGTATTTGAATGTAATGTAATATTATTGTGCTTTAATAAATGACAAATATGAGGAATACAGAGAAGTATGAAAGGATTTATGTGAATTGACGGTGGGTGATATAAGCAGATTCTAGAAAATTATGAGTATAATAGTATTAATGAAAAGAACAAACACAAAGAAAAATCAAAAGTGAATACTACAAATTATAGAAATCACTAGAATGACTTGAAAGAAGAGATATGAAACAAAGGAAAACAAGCTTAAATCTTAAAATTTTAAATGTTATTAGAACGAACAATTCAGTAAAATGAGAGTGGCAAGAATGGATAAAAAATAAGACCCCATAATTAGTTGCTTATAAGAAACATACTGGGACAAAATTTACTGTGTATTAGGTACATGCAAATAAATGGGAAATGCTTTCAGATATGCTATCAGAAAAATAAAGTTAATTTTGTCAATAAACAATGAAATAATATTATGCTTAAAGGAACTATAGCAGTGAACCAAAAAAAACCATGAAAAACCAAATGCTGTAGCACTTTAAACAACAAAAAAAGAAAACATAATTTGCTACCAGTAACACAGTAATAGTATGACTTTAAAATTTAGGAATAAATTAACAATTGATTAATTTAGAGCTGAGAAATAGCATCTTTTAAATGGGAACATTAAGGAATATAAATTTTTTTATCACCTTGTGCTATCTCAATAAAAATAGATCCTGTTCTCAGATACAGAGTAATAAGTTTACATAAAAATACAGAAATACTGAGAGCATAACAATTTTAATAAGTAATCAGCAAGGTAAGCATGCATAAAAGAAATTTCCCTAGTGGAAACAATAACAAAGACATTCTGAGCAATGATTAGGTCAAAGAAAAAAAAATAGAAACAATACGTATTAGGAAGACAGTGATAGTTCTATATCAAAATATTTGAACTGTAGCTAAAGCAATGCTCAGAGGAAAATGGTAAAATAAGCACATGAGAGAAAATGCTGAGCATTCAATGAGAAATGGTTAAAAAATGCTTGATAATTTCTTTAAAAACAAGAAAAGAAGGGGTGGCTAGGTGGCGCAGTGAGTAAGAGCGTCGGCCTTGGAGTTAGGATGAACCGAGATTGGATCCGGCCTCAGGAAATGAGCACCCACACATAAATAATGACTAGCCGTGTAACCTTGAGCAAGTTACTTAACCCCAATTGCTTAAAAAAAAAAAACAAAAAAAAACAAGAAAAGAGTATGATCGGATGCTATTCACAGGTACTGAATTGAATGAATGAAGCATTACCATTACCTTACCATTTGCAAATCTGTGCCAGGCCCTGGTGATACAATTAGAAAAACGTCCAAGGAGCTCATATTTTAATGGAGGGATATCATATATGGAATGTTTCAAATGTAAGTTAGATAGAAAGCTCTCATAATATTTAGGGTACAGTTGCAAACCATGTTCATGCCTCTTTTTTTTTTTTTTTTTGCTTTTTGGAGGGCATTTGGGGTTAAGTAACTTGCCCAAGGTTACACGGCTAGGTTTTTGTTTGTGTTTGTTAAGTGTCTGAGGCTGGCTCCGAACTCAGGTCCTTCTGACTCCAGGGCTGGCGCTCTACTCACTGCGCCACCTAGCCACCCCTTAATGCCTCTTTTTAAATGTCATTTATATTGGTGGTCAACTGGTTACTTGCTTGGCACATGCAACCTCCTTGTCTCTTTTTCAGGGTTCCTTTATTGCTTTAGCTAGACTGCTTTGTCCCCTGTGTCTGGCAGTTGGTTGACATTTGGTAAGGAAGAAAGGAAACAGGCATTCTTTAGACAGCTACTTTGTACCAGGCCCTGTACTAAGTACTTTACAAATATTAATGTATTTGATCCTCACAAAAACTTTGGGGGTAGGTGCTTTTATTATTCTTATTTTACATTTGAGGAAATTGAATCGGAGTTTGAGTAATCTATCCAGGGTCACACACATTAGGAAGTATCTGAAGCTGGAATTAAACTCAGGTCTTCCTGACTCCAGGCTGGGTGCCACCTAATGCTTCCTTATGAAGGCTGGTGGTCTAGGGCTCCTTTTGCTGTCTGTTGGTGGTATTTGATCAAGAGTGGGTAGTGATGGTAATGAGGAAATTATGCCCCTATCAATAATGGCTATGTGGGCTGGGCAAAAGCAAGTCTGGTAGTTTGGGTATGGGTGTGAGGTGGGGAGATGAAGAACATTGTTATTTCCAAAGACACTTATTTCTGGGCTGTTTTCATCCAGGGTTTGAGGTGAGATGGTAGTGTAGGTGGTAGTGATGCTGCCTTCTGTCTCTTCTTCAGTGTATATCTTGCTGCTTTAGCTAGGCTGTAAATTATTTAAAAATTTTTTTTATTTATTTACTTTTAGGTTACAACATTAAGTTCCACAATCCCTTGAGTTCCACTTTTTCTACCCCACCCCCACATCCCCCCGGGCAATATGCAATCAAATATATGTTCTACAGATACCTTCACATTAAACATTAGTCATGTTGTAAAGAAGGATTATAACTAATGGAGTGAAGTAAAGAAGGGACAAAGAGTAGAGAAAGAGGGGACAAAATAAAATAAAACATAAAAGAGAGAGCAAGTAGTTTGCTTCAATCTGCGTTCAGACTCTAGTTCTTTCTCTGGATATGGATATCCCTTTCCATCATAAGTCTTTTGTTATTTGTCTTCTAACCTTGTATTGCTGAGAGTAGCCCAGTCTATCAAAGTTAGTCATCACATAAATGGTGTGTGTACAAAGTTCTCCTGGTTCTGCTCTCCTCACTCAGCATCAGTTTATATAAGTCTCTCCAGGTTATTATGAAATCTGTCTGCTCCTTATTTCTTATAGCACAATAGTATTCCATTACATTCATGTACCACAACTTGTTTAGCCATTCCCCAATTGATGGACATCCCCTTGATTTCCAGTTCTTTGCCACCACAAAAAGAGCTATAAACATTTTTGTACATATGGGTCCTTTTCCCACTTGTATCATCTCTTTGGGATACAGCCCTAGAACTGGTATTGCTGGGTCAAAGGGTTTGCCCATTTTTATAGCCCTTTACTTCCAGATTGCTCTCCAGAATGGTTGGATCAGTTCACAACTCCACCAACAATGCATTTTTTTCCCCACATCCTCCCTAGCATTTATCATTTTCCTATTTTGTCATGTTAGCTAATCTGACTGGTGAGATGTGGTACCTCAGAGTTCTTTTGATTTGCATTTCTCTAATTAAACTGTGAATTCTTAAAACAAGGGATAGAATTGATCACAGAAAGTAAATTATCAAAATTTGATTACATGAATTTAAAAAGCCTTTGTGTAAAGAAAATGTTAAGGAGGATGAGAAGAGTGGCATTTCATTATGGAAAAATCTTTATATCAGACTCCCTTAGGGCAATTTAATATCCATGATACATAAGAGAAATATATAAAACCAAAATCCATTCCCCAATTTACACTTGGTCAAAGGTTAAGAATAAAAATTCCCAAAAGAAGAATTGCAAACTATTAATAAGAATGCTTCACATCACTAATAGAGAAATGCAAATCCAAGCAACAATTAGGTTAAAAAAAAACCACACCTAGCAAATTGGTACATGTGAAAAAAGCTAGAATTAGTGGTGGAATGTTTTTGGAATACTCTGTTGTTAGACCTTTTGATTGTTTCAAGAAGGCAATTTAAAATTATGTGGAAAAGAGTAAATAAAGAAATTAATCCTTTGACCCACAGATTTCACTGTGAGGCACCTACATACATAACTTAAATAGCTAAATAAGCAAAAATTAGATCCCATATCCACCAAAATATTTAATAATATTTAGTAGGGGGAAAATAACTAGAAAGAAATTACATGTTTATTTATATTCTAAGTGATGGTGAATATCTAATCCAATATACAATTATTAAGTACATACTCTGTGCCAGGCACATAATGGTAAGTTCTGAGGATACAGTTAATAAAAAGAAAGACATTCCTTTCCTCAAAGAGCTAACAGTCTAATAGGAGACAGCACACAAAAGGAGACAGGAAAGTGGGGGGTGAAGAGCAGCATGGGAAGAATGGCCCATCTTGTTTTGTGGAATTGAAATCAGGCAGACCAGCAGATCCAGAGTGGGGTGAATCCAGTTTCTGCCCTCTGTAAAGAAAGGCACCAGGAGGAGGTTGGTATTCCATCCTCCAGCCTTCCAGTCAAATAAGATAGGAGGCTGAGAGAAGTGATGTCAGAAGTAGTGAGCTCACTTCCAGTTTCAAGGTGGAGGAATGAGGAAGTACCTTCTGGGAACCCTCCCAGATTCTCTTCCAAACAATTTGAAAATCACCTCAGAACTCATCTAGAAGCAGGGAAGTAGCTTACCAGCACAGCAGGAAAAGTCTCTCTTTAGGGTGGGAGGAGAGTAAGGTTTGAGAGGTAGAACAACCTGCCTTACAGCAGCATCAACAACAAGAGGACCTTTAGCAGGACTCCAAGTCTGGGGCATTTAACCAGTGAAGCCCTGCTCTCTTGCAGGTCAACTGTATCCAAGGCAAGCATAAGTCTGAGCAGCATAGTGAGGGGGTTCACACCAGTAGCCCCTTTCCCAACATAAGGCACTAGTGAGTCATTGCCCATACTGCTTAAATGGTAGTTAGGCCCCACCTCCGGCGCCATCCAACAGCCAGACCACCCACCTTAGGCCCTCTAGCTGAGAGACTCTGTTTTCATAGCAACCCAGGAGCCAGTCCCTGCCCTTGAGACACATCAGTAGGAAAACCCCACATCTGGGGGAAGCTAACAGAGTTACCTCAACCCCCAGTACAAGTCAAAAGGAAGGCCTACCCTCTATTGTAAGCAAACATCTAGACCCTGCAGCCCAGTGAAAGCCAGTAGCAAAACCCTGAACCTGAGCATTAAAAAACTTGCTTGAGACAGTACATGACCAGAGCCCAAATCTCACATAAGAAGATCAGGTCACAAAATAGGCAGAAAAATGAGGAAAACACACAAAAAAGAGCTTGATTATAGAAAGTTACTATGGTGACAGGGAGAATCAAGGAACAAACTTAGAACAGGACTACAGTGTCAGAATGGCTCTGTGTGAAGACTCAAAGAAAAATATAATTTGTCTTATTCTGTCCCCAAAATTCCTGGAAGAGCTTCAAAAGGATTTTAAAAATCAAGTTAGTGAAGTAGAAGAAAAATTGGGAAAAGTAATGCAAGAGAATAATTTTTAAAGAGTCAACAACATGGAAAAAGATAAACAAAAATTCACTGAAGAAAATAACTACCAAAAAAATAGAATTGGCCACATAGAAATGGAAGTCATTCGGCTCCCTGAAGAAAATAAGTCCTTAAAGATTATAATTGGGCAAGTGGAAGCTAATGATGCCATAAGACATCAAGATGCAATAAAATGACTTTTTTAAATAGAGGAAAATGTGAAATTTCTCATTTGAAAAACAGCTGACCTAGAAAATAGATACAGGAAAGGTAATTTAAGAATTATTTGACTGTCTGAAAACCATGATAAAAAAAAACAAACTAAACAATAAAATCTTGGTTATCTTTCAAGAAATTATCAAAGAAAATTGCTCTGATACACTGGAACCAGAGAGCAAAATACAAATTGAAAGAATTTACTGATCACCACCTGAGAAAGATCCCAAAATGAAAATTCCTAGGAGCATAATGGCAAAATTCCAGAGCTCTCAAATGAAGTAGAAAGTACTGTAAACAGCCAAAAAGAAACTATTCAGATATCACAGAACTACAGTCAGGATTTCATAGGATTTGGCAGCTTCCATATTAAAGAACTAGAGGGCTTGCAGTATGATATACTGGAAGAAAAGAAATTAGGATTACAGGCAAGTGTCACCTACCCAGCAAAACTGGATATAATACTTCAGGGATAAAAATGGATATTTAACAAAATAGAGGATTTTCAAGCATTCCTAATTAAAAGACCAAAGCTGAATAGAAAATTTGGACTCTAAATAAAATACTCAAAGAAACATAAAAGGTAAGAAAAAAAAAACAAGAAAGAGATAAGAGAAGAAATTCAATAAGGTTAAATTTATATTTCTATATGGCAAGATAATATTTGTAACTCTTAAGAACTTTAAGGGCAATTAGGAGTACACATAGACAGAGGGTGTGGATATAAGTTGAAGGGATGCTACCCCAAAAAAGAAAAATACAGAGGTAAGAAAGAACATTGGACTGGAAGAACAAAGGGAGGAGATAAAATGGAGTAAATTATCTCACATAAAAGAGGCAGGAAAGAGCTATTATAAAGTAAGGGAAGATGGAGGAGTGGCAGACAAAGCTTAAATCTTAATCTTAACAGAATTGGTTCCATATATACACTCAGTTGGATACAAAAATCTATTTTACTCAATAAGGAAGTAAAAAGGAGTGCTAATAGAAGGGGAGGGTGGATTACAGGAGGTGGTCATCAGAAGTAAAACACTTGTGAGGAGGAAGGGAGAGGGAGTGAAGAAGAGACAGACAAACAAGGGGGAAATAGCATGAAGGGAAATACACAGTTATAATATCTGTAAATATGAATGGGATGAACTCAGCCATAAAAGGGAAACAGAAAGCTCAATGAATTAAAAACCAGAATCTTATGATATATTGTTTGCAAGAAATACATTTGAAGTAGAGAGACACACACAAAGTAAAAGTCAGGGGCTGGAACAGAATCTGTTAAGTTTCAGTTGTAGCAAAGAAAGCAGGCATAGCAGTCATGATCTCAAACAAAGCAAAAGCAAAAATAGATCTACTTAAAAGAGGTAAGAAAGGAAATTATCTTGCTGTATGGTATTATAGACAATGAGGTAATATCAGTGCTAAACACAAATTGTATAAGCATCTAGATTTTTGAAGAAGTTGAATGCATTACAGGAGGATATAGATAATAAAACTACTGAGGAAGCTCAACTTTCTCTTCTTAAAACTAGATAAATCTAACCAAAAACTAAATGAGAGAGAAGTTAAGGAAGTGAATAAAATTCTGGAGGATTATATATGGTTAATCTCTGGAGAAAATTGTATGGGGATAGAAAGGAAGATACCTTTTTCTCAGCAGTACATGGCACCTACACAAAAATTGGCCCTGCATTAGGACATAAAAACCTCAAAACCAAATGCAAAAAAGCAGAAATAGTAAATGCATCCTTTCCAGATCATAATGCAATAAAAATTACATTCAGTAATAGGTAATAGAAAGATAGATCATAAATTAATTGGGAAATAAATAATTTGATCCTAAGATAAAAGTGGGCCAAAGAACAAATCCTAGAAACAGTTGATAATTTCATTAAGGAAGGTGACAACTATGAGACAGCATACCAAAATTTCTGAGATGTAGCCAAAGTGGTACTTAGGGGAAAATGTATATCTCTACAAAATATAAAAAGAACAGATCAAATTAATTGGGCATGAAAATAAAAATACTAGAAAAAGAACAAATTAAAAATCTACAATTAAACATCAAATTGGAATTCCTGAAAAATCAAAGGAGATATTAATAAAAATTGATAGTAGTTAAACCATTGAACTAATAAATAAACCTAGAAGTTGGTTTGTATGAAGAAAACAAAAAAATAGATTAAATCACTGGTTAGTTTGATTAAAAAAGGGAAAGAAGAAAACCAAATTACTAGTATCAAAAATGAAAGAGGTGATTTCACCACCCACAGTAAAGGAATTAAAAATTGTTAGGAGCTATTTTGCCCAGTTATATGCCAATAAATTTGACAATCTAAATGAAAATCTACCAAAATATAAATAATCCAGTTTAATAGAAGAAGAAGTAAAGTACTTAAATAGCTGAATCTTAGAAAAGAAATTGAATAATACATCATTTCAGTAAGAAAAAATCTCCATGGCCAGATGGATTCACAAGTGAATTCTGCCATACATTTAAAGAATAATCAGTGTCAATACTAATTAAACTATTTGAAAAAATTGTCAAAAAAGGATCTATTTGTCATTTCCATGCATAAGGGAAGAATTTATGACCAAATAAAATAGAGAAAGCATTTCAAAATGTAAAATACATAATCTTTATTATCTAAATTAAAAAGGTTTTGTAGAAACAAAACCAATCAATGCAAGTGAAGTTAAAAGGAAAGCAGAAAACGGGGGATAATTTTTCAATAATATCTTTAATAAATGCCTCATTTCTCAACTGTATAGAGAATTGCATCAAATTTATGAAAAATACAAGTCATTCCTCAATTGATAAACGATCAAAGAATATGAATAGGCAGTTTTCAGACAAAGAAATTAAAACTATCTAGTGAAATGAAAAAATGCTCTAAGTCACTATTGATTAGAATAATTCAAATTAAAACAACTCTGAAGTATCACCTGTCACATATCATATCGCCTATTATGACAAAAAAGAAAAATGATAGATGATGAAAGAGATGAAGAAAAATAGGAACACCAAAGCAGTGTTGCTGGTGGAGTGGTGAATTAATCCAACCATTCTGGAGAGCAATTTAGAATTATGCCCTAAGGTCTATAAAACTGTGTTGATCCCTTTGATTGGGCAATAACACCATCACCTTTATGTGTGAGTGCTCTATCCAAAGGAATGAAAATTTTGATCACTTAGACTTTACTAGATATCTTTTTTTTTTTTGCCTTTTGGAGGGCAATTGGGGTTAAGTAACTTGCCCAAGGTCACACAGGTAGGTTTTTGTTTGTGTGTGTTAAGTGTCTGAGGCCAGCTCAGAACTCAGGTCCTTCTGACTCCAGGGCCAGCACTCTACTCACTGCGCCACCTAACACCCCCCCCCCCCCCTTTGCTAGATATCTTGAGGCTTGGGGGTAGATTTTTTCCCCTTCCTTATCTATTCTGTCATTTTTTTTTTCAAAACACTGGGACAATTAACTCTTTTTGCCTCATGTAATTTTCATTTATGAGTACTTGAAATACAGCTCTGAAAAATCAGGCTTTGATAAGGCCCGTTGGGATTCAAATGGAGCTACTTGACCTTGCCTTTAAATCCAAATCAGTCTGGCTCTCACTGACTGGCCAATAATAGGTCCCAGCCCAAGCCTCACATGTTCTTTGTTTGGGTTTTGATGGCTGAGTGAAAATAGCAGTTGTTTCTGTTCTAGCCAAAAACACTGAGGGTCTTTCCTGGGGGCATCCTCTAACTCCTCCCCTCCCCCCCATCTTTTGTGAAGGCTAACTGGGCCATCCTTTGCCTCAGTTCCTTCCCCCCCACCCCGACTTAAAGCAGAAGTTTATTAAAATCCATCTATAGTGTTTTTCAGAAAAATGTACAGAATACTTGACGTTCAGGCAGCAGAATACTTAAAAGTGCTTTTTGGGAAGACTCTACTTGCTTCAAGGGATTCTGAAAATTATACATTAACATGGCAACTATCATCTCAGGTTAATTATCCCCTTTACCACACCTGTGACACCCTCATCCCCTCTATAGGGAGTTCAGCAGAAATCAGTAGAAGGAATCCTCTGTGATGTAGTAACCAATGGCAAAAGTATTTTACAGCAGATAAACAAAAAGTTGTTCATGTCCTAGTCAGGGTGTCCACCAGGTGGCCAAACAAAACCACTTGCTGCTGGTGGGGCAGCCATACCCACCTAACTTTAGAGGGTGGCTGATCAAGACTGCATGGCTTCAGGATCATCCTCCTCCTCTTTCTCCTTTACCTCTGCTGCAGCTGTTACCCCTAAAGGCTTAGGCCCCAAAAGAGCATCCCTAACTTTTCGTGGGTGCTTTTCCTAAGACACCTGCTGTAATCTCAAAGAGATTTTTGTCAGTCTCCATTTCTGCTGCTTTCTCCATTTTTTCCTTATCATCTGTACTTCAAAAGTGTCTTTTAACATCTCTATGATCCCCACCTTCATCATTTCTTTGGACAGATTCCTCATCATTGCCTGGATCTCTGGGATTTTCACTAGGCTTTGAATGGTTCTCTTCATGTCTGTGCTCTTCTGTAAGGGACTGGTCACTCAAAGGACAGCCAGTTGGTTCTTCATGTCCATGAGGACAGAATTCATGTGTACCGTGGATGCATATAGCTTGCTTACAGCCTTCCTTGATCTGATCATCAACTTGGTTAGAATAACACAGACATCCTGCTGGCTGTTTTGGCATCATTCTTCATGGATTGCTTCACTTTTCTTCTTTGGAGTTGTCTGTCAACTATTCTCATTTCTTTTTTTATCTTCAAAAACAATTCATTGAGCAGCTCTTTGGGAGACTTTCTCTTACATCTTCCTGAAGAGCCCCATTGCAAACACTGCTATCCTGACCCCTTCCACCTTCTTATCACCGGTGCCATGGCTGCCTGGGCATGGAAGAAGGCAGTGACTGTGGTGGCTGCCTCCTCAATTTTTACCTAGCATTTAATCACTGAATCAGGATGTTGCCTGAGACAAACTAAGACCTCAGAAACACCTTAGCTTAAAAGGCCAAGGTCCCCCACAGCTTCTGAGGTCATCTCTAGTTGTCCTGACTTATGTCCTGCCACTGGACTTTGATGACTCTGGAGGAGAGAGTGAGGCTGATGGTTTTGCCCAGCTCTGTCTCACTTAGATCCAGTTCACTTGCAAGTTAAGATATCACCCTCCCAAAGTCATTGGTCCTCTTTGAGAAAGAAAGACCAACAACACCAACATATCCCAATAACATAAAAGGGGGGGGGGTGGAATCAATTTGCACAAAACATTTATTATAGCTCTTTTGGTGGTGGCTTAAGAATTGGAAATCGATGGGATGCCTATAAATTGGAGAAAGGCTAAACAAGCTGTGGTGTATGATTGTGATGCTTTGTACTATAAGAAATGACAAGCAAGATGATTTCAGAAAAACCTGAAAATGCATGAACTTATGCAAAGTGAAGTGAGCAGAACCAAAATAAATGTTGTACACAGTAACAGGAGTACTATTTGATGAATGATTTAACTGTTCTGAGCATACAGTGATCCAACACAATCCTAAGGGCTAATGATGCTTCTCCAGAGAGAGAATTAATACTGTCTAAATACAGATTGAAGCATGCTATTTTCCCTTCCTTTCATTATTTTTTTGACTTTTATTATAGAAAATGACTAGTATTGAAATGTTTTATATGATTGATTACACTTGTGGAAGGAGAGGAAGGAGTGAAGGAGTGATCAAATTTGGAACTCAAAACTTAAAAACCAAATGTTAAAAAATTGTTTTAACATATAATTGGGGAAAAAATAAAATACATATTAATTTTTCAAAAGTGATAAGCTGGGGCGGCTAGGTGGCACAGTGAGTAGAGCGCCGGCCCTGGAGTCAGAAGGACCTGAGTTTAGATCCAGCCTCAGACACTTAACAGACACAAACAAAAAACGTAGTCGGGTAACCTTGGGCAAGTTACTTAACCCCAATTGCCCTCCAAAAAAAAGTGATAAGCTTATCCTAGGAGAGAGCAGTAAATGTAAATTAGGGTGATATATGGGATGAATAATGATGCACATAGAAAGACCTTGAGAAGATTTATATAAATTGATGCAAGATAAAGTAAGCAGAACCAGGAAGATAGTATTTACAATGATTATAGCAATGGACATGGAAAGAATAGACAAAAGAAAAGCTTAAATTGATGAAATTATAATGACCAGTGTTGGCCCAGTGAAAGTGATGAGAAGGTTTTCATATCCTACTTTGTAGATTACTACAAACAGGACTTTAACAGTTTTACTTAACTGTATTTTATTCCCTTTTTTATTCTTTGTTATTTAAGATAGTGTTTTTTGAGGGACTTAGGGAGAGATATTTAGGGAAATGTAGATAATACATAAAAACAAAATACATCAATAAAACTTATTTAAAAAAATAAAGTCTAGGGTATCACAAGATCACCATTCCCCCTCCTTTATAAACTATTATTCTCTGTTTCATTCCATGCTTAACTATTTTCTCTGTCAATTCTGTTCCCTGTGTCAGTAAAAATTATCCTGATCAGCAGCATTATCTTCTGATGCTGACAGGCACATAGGTAAAGTAATGTTGACAGTTGTATTATTTAGAACAGTAGAAATACTGATCCTAAAACTTAGGTGAAAGTAAGTATCTCTTGACTAATAATGCACTTATTATAAATGAATGTATTTCAGCACTGTCATTCTAGTTTTATGTTACTTTACATAGTTTATATTTTTTTGTAATCACAGAGATGTACCCAATTTAAGATTGTTTTTCCTATATAGAACTCATCAGTATCCTCTGGGTATTAAATGAAAATTTAAATCAGTAAGATGCTAGATATTACTATACACTTATTTTATTATCATGATTTAAGCTAGATTTTTTTAATAAAGAGCTTTAGAGTTTTATATTTAATTTTCTGTATGTTCTTTCAATAAGTTCCTTGCCTATTTTGCAGTTTTCCCACAGCTGTTGCCTTTAGCTGTGTGCACGGATTTACATACTCGTCATGGAGCTATTCTCGCCTGTGCTGAGATCACCTATGCCCTGTATAAATTAGCAGCTTCGAAAAATAGGTATAGATATTTATATACAGTTTTTTTTTCCATTTGTCATCTTTGAGAATGTGCAATTATTTGTGTCTTTTGTTTGGTCAATATCTCATCCATTTTAATATTAATTCATTTGCTCTAGCACTGCAAAAATCTACATTTTACCTTATAAGACTGATATATGCTAGTATCTCTTACGATAAGTCATGTACTATTTATGGAACTACTTGTCTCACCACTTTTGAAGCACAAAAGTCTCTGTTAAATAAGTAGACTAACTACTATATATTCAATGATGCTTATTTATCTGGAGTACATTACTATTTCCTTTGTCCCCAGCAGTTGCCAAGATCCAATATATGATCATTTGTTATCTGATAAAAGTTAAAACTCAAGCTCAACTCAGCTCTCCAGGGATTAATAATGAGTAGCTTGAATTTTTTTTTAAGCTTCTTATTTTCTTAATGAGAACTTTGTGATCTTTGGTGTTAGACAATTAGATTTCATAGCTTTTAGAGAATGTAAATGTTTAGAAGGAAAGCAAGGGAAAAAAAAGAGGGGCAGAAACTATAAAGAGAAGTGAGCTGAGGGGAGCTATGTACAGATACAGGCATATAACAGGTTGGGCTTTTTAAGGAATTATTTTCAGAATATGCATATCTGCCAGAAAGGGTTGCTCATATTAAACAGCAGCCTCTTTTGCTGTACTTGTTCTAGTATCGATTTGGTGTTCCTCGGTTTTCCTATTACTTTTAGTTGTCTTGTCATTTTGCTGTTGGCTTCACCTCTACTCTTGTCTACTGAATTGATTGTATTCACCTTAGTGTGCCAGCTTCATTTCTGGTCCTTGCTAATTCTTCTGTGAGAACTGTTGTCTTCTAACAGCAGCTTCATATGTTGACTATTGGTTGCTTCTCTTCAACTCTGATGCGATTATCTAAGTTTCCTCCCTTCTTCCTTTCAGCCTCAGTTATACTTTATCTGTGTTGGTTTCAGTTGTATCCTCTTCAATTGATCCTAATTGGTTAGACTGATAAAATTTACTACAGGGACAGACTTAAAGGTCAGGATGATCTGGCTACATTTTAGTTCCCTTGTTTAAATGTATCTAACATTAAGTGCTTACTATATTAATAGTATTAAAGTTTCAATAATTAGAGATGAATGAAGTTAATGAGTTTCACTTGAAAATCAAATACCATATGAAAATATTAAGGGCTTTGCTTCATTCACATAGTAGAGGGATTCCATTCTCTAGTTGAGATTGACTTAACAGAATAGAACTTTTAATTGAGGGGAGTATGTGAAGAAGAGAGCAAAGTTTAAACATTAAATACTTTGGGGAGTAGAGCAGACCTAGGTGTGGTAGTATATACTGAAATTATCAATAGCCAGTATTTAGTAAACCCTATATTATGTACCCAGCACTGTGCTAAGTATTGGGGATGTGAAGACAAAAATGAAACAGTCCTTATTTTCTGTAGGACAAATTCCTTCTGGTTTCAAGGGGGAAGTCACCTTTTTTTTTTTAATTTCTTTTTGGAGGGGCATTTTGGAGGGGCAAAGTCACACAGCTAGTTAAGTGTTAAGTGTCTGAGGCTGGGTTTGAACTCAGGTCCTCCCGACTCCAGGGCCGGTGCTCTATTCACTGCACCACCTAGCCACCCCTGCTGTCTTTATTTTCAAGGAATTTAATTCTTTTGGGAAACACAAATGTGTGAGTGGGCAACATTCCAGGTATGGGGCTATATTTATTCATTCATACAGCATAACACAAGCTCTTTGCAGATGAAGACTCTTTCATTTTTATCTTTATATCCCAGTGTTTAGGAGTGCAGTGCTTAGCAAATGGTAGTGTAATAAATTCTTATTGATTGACCAGTAACCTTAAATATAGTCACAAACCTAGACCGTGGGTATTTGTCGTTTTGTGCTCAAAAATCTTCTTCCTTTTCATTTTCTACTCAGTTGAGATTCCATTTCTGTATATTCATCTGTGTGTGTATAAGTTTTTTTTTTTCTTTTTGGAGTCGGGGGAAGGCAGGGCAGTTGGGGTTAAGTGACTTGCTCAAGGTCATATGGCTAGTAAGTGTTAAGTGTCTGATGTTGGATTTAAACTCAGGTCCTCCTGACTCCAGGGCCAGTGCTCTATTCACTATGCTAGCTAGCCACCCCCGTACAAGTTTATATGTTATGAATTGAGGCAGTTAGAAAGCTAAGTGAACAGAGCACTTTACCTGGAGTCAGTTCAAATGCAACCCTGAACACTTACTAACGACTGTGTGACATTGGGCAAGTCACTTAACCTCTGTTTGTCTTAATCCACTGAAGAAGGAAATGGCAAAGCAGTCTAGTATCTTTGCCAAGTAAACTCCAAGGATAGTATTGGCATGCTGTGGTCCACATGGTCACAAAGAATCAAACATGACCAAACAGCTGAACAACAACAGAATATGCTGTGTGTTGTAGGAATGCAGAGAATGTCTTGAGACACGGAATATTTACAAGGAGTCAGGTTAGAAGAACAGAAAGGTAAATAAGAGTGTATTAATGGTAAACCACCTCTTTCCAAATCTTGCTTAGGGTTGTCCCTAAAAGCTTTTTAGGCAATTCTCATCTTTTTCTTTCCTTTTAACTCATGATTTCCATGCCTTTTGGGAAGAGAACTCAGGCTGATAACATTAGTGCTGTAATTCAGTTATATTATAGGTCCTTTTAGGTACGTCAGCCAATCTAACAATCTTTTATGACCTTATTTCTCTGAGAAAAAAAAAAACTTTCCAGTTTCAAATAATTGACTTGGGAAATTTTATAATGCATTCATAACCATTGGTAGTCAGAATAACTGCTTCTTAGAGTAATATTTTTAAATATATAAAATAAGACTTACAAAGGAAACCAATTATGTTGAAATAAATTCATCAAAATATTTTTAAAAAACAATTTTATGGGCCTAGGTTAAGTAATCCTGTATTAAGGGGTTTTCCTTCAAATATCTTGGTACTGTGTGTGTCTTTTGGTGCACATATATTAAGAATTTTTATTATTGTCCTTTAAGCATAACATAATTTTCTTGCTTAATCTTTTTAAAACCATGTCAATTCTTGCTGTTTCCTTGTCCGAGGTCACAATTTTTTTCACCTAAATTTTTTCTAGGTCTTCTTTAGACTCTGTGTGAACATTTGCTTCAAGTGTTTTTCTTACAAATAACTTGGTTTTGTATTCTACTTTCTTTTCTATTTTGCTGTTTGCCTTCATTTTGTGAGAAGTTCATCTTATTTACAATTCATTGTGATTTGTTAATTTTTTATATCTCTGTCCATTATATTTTTTATTTCTTCTTCCCCTTCTAGCCTCCTCTTTACAAAGAAGATCTCAGATTTAAGGAAAGAATTTGATAAACACTAGTAGTCTATTATTTAAATGGTCTTTTCTTACTCCTTAGCCCCTCTTCTCTTCAGCAAGCCCAGTCAGTGATGCCTGGTTCTCCTCTCTCTTTAATTACCTTTTACATTTAACCTTCCTAAGTTGAAATTTAAAGTTTATTTTACTTGTAATTACTCCCTATTTGTAATTTTTCTCTCTCTCCTTTTTCTGTCTCTCCTTGTATCGTTATTGAATATCATGTATTTCTACTCTAAGTGCTGTGTGTGTGTGTGTGCGAGCAATCTTCCTTTATCCAGGTTTGATAAGAATGAGGTCATGAGATGCCTACTGCCCCCATGCCCTTCTTCATATTTGCTTCATCTTTTCAGTTATACCTCTTTATATGAAATATTAGGTTCTTCCCCTAAATTTCTTTCCCAAATTGATTCATTACTGTATTCTTTTTCTTCTTTTTTTCTTTCCTTTCTGAAAACCAGCAGAATAGAATAAAATCACATATAGGCCTTAACTCTTTCTTATTCAATTAGCTCACTTTCAGATACTTGAGCACATTAGGATTCTGAAAAGATACTTGTCTCCCTGTGTAGTAACCAATGAAGTATGTTTCTGTCCTCTGCTTTTGTTCTGCCATACTAGGGTCAGAATTTGGCTTGAGGTACCTAATTGTTAGAGCTGGAGCTTCAATGGAGCTGACTTTTGATGTTCCTGTTCTTAAACTTGGCTAGCTTCATGTCCATTTGCTAGACAGTTTTGGTTGACTTCTCTCCACTTTTCACCTCCATTAGCTTTCAGCCAATTTATGAAAGCTGATTTCTCTCATAACCTGTATTTTCCTCTAAAGCTTTTGCATTTATCTGAGTTGGCACTATTTTTGTATAGTTCTGGACTGGACAGAGTAGCTACTTTTACATTTCAAATATCTTTTTGGGGGGGGGGCTTTTTGGAGGGCAGTTGGGGTTGAGTGACTTGCCCAAGGTCCCATGGCTACCTTTTGTATTGTGTCTGAGGCCGGATTTGAACTCAAGTCCTCCTGACTCCAGGGCTGGTGTTCTATTCATTGCACCACCTAGCTGCCCCATATTTCAAAATATCTTTGATCTTTCTAGGACCATTTTGAGATATTTTATTGGAGCTGATATTATAAAGCAGTGCTTTCTTTTTTGTCTGTTCATGATATCATCTAAACTATCTTAGAAACTGGCAGCTCATGTGTTATGATACTGGCCAGATAATTAATCAAATAAGCTTATAGATATTTTTTCAATAAACATAAACATGTTCTTTGTTATTGACCCGAGCAAATGAATTTCCCATCAGCTAAATAAGTATTTATTCAATCAACATAGGTGTTTAAAGACATTTTCATGCCTTTGGGACAGTCAGTAGAGTTAATTTCCTGAACTAGAGCGAGATGACAGTAGCATTGACCTTTTAATCTTCAATCTTGCTTTTAAAAAATTAAATGTGCAAATATGAATATTGAATAAGTAGACACATTCTTATTAGTAAGGGTGAATTTTACATAAATTTAAATGAAGCTATAAAAGGCTGTCCTTTCTTTTGACTTTTCAGCATACAACATAGTATGAAGACAATTAATATCAGTCAATTATTAAGCACTTTCTATGTGCCAGGCACTGTGCTGAGTGCTAGGAATACAAAAAGAGGCAAAAACCAGTCCCTGTCCTCAAGAAGCTTACAATCTAATCTTGGAGATGATAAACAAGCAAGCTATATACAGGGTAAATAAGAAATAAATTAACAGAGAGAATGCATAAGAATTAAAAGGGCTTGAGAAAGGTATGTGTATGTTGTATGTGTTTAGTAATCTAAGTCCTGTCTGACTCTTTGTAAACTCTTTTGGGGTTTTCTTGGCAGATACTGGAGTGGTTTGCCATTTCCTTCTCCAGCTCATTTTACAGATGAGGAACTGAGGCAGACAGAGTTATGTGATTTCTCAGTGACACAGCTAATAAATTGTCTGAGGTCAGATTTGAACTCCTGACTCCAGACCTGGTGCTCTATTCACTGTGCCACCTAGTTGCTCTCCGGTAAAAGATGGAATTTTAGTTGAGATTTAATAGAAGCCAGGGAAGTCAGTGATGAATATAGCCTGCCATTATCATGTCAGTGAAGCTGTGGTACTTCTCATTCTTAAAGTTTCTCTGTTCACTGATTGAAAAAAACAAAAACAAAACACCCAAAATATTTGACTTTCCATCTAGTTAGATTCTGGTTTCCTGGGCACAGATAGTATTAGTTCTTCCACATCCTTTATTTTCTTAATGAAGATTTCTTCATAAAAATTCTCTCCACAGGGATAATAGTTGGATTTTTAGCCACTTACATCCCACTAAATTTAACACAATTAGCTATTCTCATTTATCACAAAGAGCTCTTCTTAACCTGTGGTTTTTCCTGATTATGTTATCTGACTTGATACTTTTAATATACTGTATATGAGATTTTTTTTCTTTTATAATTTTGCAGGCCAATTACAGATTATTTGGATCAAAAGTCATTGGAGGGACTTAAACAGATCCACCAGCAGGTTTGTATCCGTATTTGTTTATCCACAGTAACATCATGACCTGAATATCCACTTCTTTTTTTTTTTTTTAAGCAATTGGGGTTAAGTAACTTGCTCAAGGTTACACGGCTAGTCATTATTTATGCGTGGGTGCTCATTTTCTGAGGCCGGATTTGATCTCGGGTCATCCCAACTCCGAGGCCGGCGCTCTTACTTACTGCGCCACCTAGCCGCCCCTGAATATCCACTTCTTAAAGAACTATTATATCAGAATAGAAATTATTTCTTGCTTCTATTCTAATGAAGTTATTAGCCAGTTGAAAGTTATACTTGATGATGATAAAAGCATTACCTTAAAGTTATTATAAACATTCTTAGTCCATCCAATTGTTAATAATAATTATACCTAATATTTTATATAGTGCTTTCTGGTTTACAAAATGCTTTACAAATATGATATCATTTTATCCTAAGAAGAATACTGGAAGCTAGGTACCATTGTTTGCTCTGTTTTACAGATGAGAAATTGAGACAAAGAGAGATTAAAGATCACAGAGCAACTAAGTGTCTAAAGCCAGATTTGAATTCCAACTTTGTGTTATTTAGCCACCTACTAATACAAAAATAGTATCAGCAGTAGTAGTAGATGATTATAATAAGAAATTAAGTGGAAAGAGACGTTAAAATGTTATGAGAATTTTGAGGAGGGAAGAGCAACTGTTACCATGGAAAATTAGGAAGATCTGCATAAAGGAAGTGATCCTTTCAAGGAAATGGAAGAATCAGGATTTCTCCTAGTAAATTTGGGAGTAGGGTAGAAAGGATGAGCACCTGGATAAAGAAGATAAGATTAGTGAATGCTAAATAGTTCAGTTTGACTGGAAAATAGAATTCGTTGGGGGTGGGGGAGAGACCCTATTAAATCATGCTGCAAACGTGGGTAAGCATCAGATTGTGGAGGATCTTTTTAATGCTAGGCTAAATATTTGTAGCAACAACCACACTGGCATACCCAGAGTGGCAACTAGCACAGGTTCTTAGATCTGCTTTACTAGGAGCCAAAACTTCAGAGAAAATACCAAACAAAGAAAATACAAGCATAGAAATAAAGACCAACAGAGAGGGCTCTGACTGCCTGTATCAAAGCGATATTGCTATACACTTTACATACATCCCTTGATCGAGAGAGGCTTTACATCTGAGCAGTTGGTGAGCTCTGAATATTCAACTGCTCAGAGTCTCGACCAGGGAATCACAAGATCCTTCTCATAAGCAAGCCCCCAAAGCAAAATACCAACTCAGAGTGTGTGTGCGTGCGTGTGTGCGTGTGTGCGTGTGTGCGTGTGTGTGTGCGTGTGTGTGTGTGTGTGTGTGTGTGTGTACATACTATTGAAGAGTCAAAAGGCATCACAGCCCTCATACATACTTAGAAATTAGCAACAGGTGTGAAAGCCTTCCTACAAGCAAACCTCCCTTAACCAAACTTTCCTTAATGGGCTCCACTTAAGGCTTATTAATAGGTAGGGAAGATCTTAAATCTCATTAATATTACAATATTCTAATTTAAATTTGAGAAAAAATTCTGGGGTACTCTTGAATGACAAGGGAGGATGATAATCCTATCTGTAGAAGTGAGAATAGCAAAATTGAAAGAGTTCAGAGGTTATTTCTTATGTTTTATAATTTTTTTATTCTCCTAGTGAAGTGATACTGCTATGCATTGTTACCACTTGAGTTCAAATTTGGCATTATTACTGACAGACTTTGTGCTATTAGATTAACTTCTTAATTTTTGTGTCCTGTAATTTAATTATCTACAAAATTGTAGATGACACTAGATAATTGTAGATGACACTCATAGTGTTATATTGATTTATCATGGAAAAGGCATTATTAGAACATCTAGTCTAGCCCTTTGATTTTTACAGATGAAAAAATAGAGCTTCACAATGATGGGATGACTTACCCAAGTGGTACAGGTAGTGGTACAGAGGTGGGATCTGACCTAGATTTTCTGGCTAGCCGTTATCAAGACTATCATGAAGATGAATGCAGTTGTGCTTAGTAAATGCTTAAGAGTTAGAATAAATGGAGTTATATAATTCAAAAAGAATCATCACCTTTCTAAAGCCAGAAAAACTCCAAAAATTGCTTTAAATCTGAGATCTTTCCATAATAGCTTCTACTTTATATTTCCCATTGTGAGTCAGAGTAAGAAATGTGATTTCGTATTTGTTTAAAAACTAAAACATTTTCTACCATTTATTTTTAGCTTTATGATCGCCAACTGTACAGGTAAGAGGGGCATTAAAACAACAATGTTAGTTCTTATTGCTCTTGTGTTTCTTAAAAACAGATTCAGGGGCAGCTAGGTGGCGCAGTGAGTAGAGTGCTGGCCCTGGAGTCAGAAGGACCTGAGTTCGGATCCGGCCTCAGACACATTACACACACAAATAAAAACCTAGCCATGTGACCTTGGGCAAGTTACTTAATCCCAATTGCCCTCCAAAAAAAAGCAAAAAAACCCAGAACAACAACAACAACAACAAAACCAGATTCATTTTCTAGTTTCTCTATGATTTATTGAATTTGAACTATATGTAGTTCTTTAAATTCTTCAATCAAGCAATCAACAAGCATTTATTAAGTGCTTTCTTTAGGTTTTTGGTTTATAAGTACATAGAATAAAGCAACCTCTGCTTACAAAAAGTTTGCATTCTAATGTTGAAGAACAACATATATAGGTTTAAGTTAATAACTATTAAAGCTTAAACCTGTACTAAAACAGAGATTAAGAACAGTATGTATATAAGCATATAAAGCATCAATATAGAGTGAAAGTAGTTGAAATCTATAGTTTGGGAGAGATAGCAGTAGCAGTCGGTGTGGGTGGAAGGGGTCAGAGAAGTTTCATGCAGAAGGTGTTGCTTGAACTATGACTTAAAGGGAGAGATACTCTCTGATGCAGATCTAAGGAGGGAGCACAACTCAGGCATGTGGGACAGTGAGGTTGTGTAGTATGTATGAGAGAAAGAGAAAACCATTACACTATTTGTGCCCACTAAGCTCCCAAATTCAATTTAATCTTACTAAGACAGATTTGAAAAAAGCAGGGTTTAAGCAGTAGACAAATAAAGTACAGAAACAATTTTCCAAAGAATAATTATAAATTAGTAACAACCATGTAAAGATGCTCCATATCACTAATAGTAAGATCAATGCAAATCAAGACAGCTCTGAGGTTTTACCTCACTCCCAGAAAATTGGCAAAAAGGAGAAAAGCTAGTGACAATCAATGCTAGAGTAGTTGTTTAAAGATGAGAACAATAATTTATTCTTGCTGGAACTCTGAATTTGGTCCATCTATTATGGAAAATAATTCCAAATTACACAAAGAAAGTGATTAAAATTTGTGTCCTTTGATCCAGAGATTGGTATATGCCCCAAGGAGATCCATGACAAAAAGAAATGTCTCTTTCACAGAAATATTTGTAGCAGCACTTTCATAGTAGCAAGGAACTGACTACAAAGTAGATGATCATTGACTAAGTAATAGTTAAATTAGTTGCGGTATATGAATGTCATGCAAGATGGGGAAGCATGAGAAAACTGATAGAAAGTGAATTAAGAGGAATCAGGAAAACAATGACTGTGACAATGTAAATGGAAAGAACAGCAACAAAATCCAGAATGAATGCTGTGAAATTATAAAAAACCAAGTTTGCGTTCCTTCTCCATTTCTTTCCATAGGTGACACACTTTGGATTTGAAACCTAGCATATATTTAATGCATCACTTTTGTTTAGTTTTGCTGAATTGTTTTTCCCTCTCTTTTTACTATTTATTATAAGGGATAGCTCTCTGAAAGTGAAAGAGAAAAGAGTGATACATTGGGAAATAGGTAGTATGAAAATAAATATAAATAAAAAATTTTAAAAAGAATTTGCAATACTTTTCAGGATAGAGGAAGGGAGTAGTGGCCTCCATTCTTCTTGCCTGGCCTTTGAATGACCATGTAAATCTGATGATGATACCATACTAGTGTTTATTGTATTGAATGTAGTCCTGCACACTTCAGGACTATTTCTTTATGCATCCTTAGAAATTAAGGTCTGCTTTGCTTTACTCTTAATAAATATAGATTGATTTGGCATGCTTGGCATGGACATAGTAGACAAAACACTAATAGAAAAATAAGGGGGCACAAATTCTAGTTTTTGAAACCATAGTTTCCTTGTCCATAAAATAGAGATACTATTTTCACCAAGTAAGTCACTAGGTTGTTATAAGGATTAAAGAAGATCATATGTCTATGTGTGTGTGTGTGTGTGTGTGTGTGTGTGTGTGTGTGTGTGTGTGTGTGTATATACACATATATATACATTTTATAAATTATAAAGCATTATGAACATGTGATCTGCTGTTGTTATTGATTGCCTTTATTATACCTTAAAACTTAAGCTTTAGGATAGAAGCAGTATATTTTCTATAGGAGGTCCACAATTTCAAACATCTATTTTTATCCTGTTTGAACAAAGTCCTATTTATTTAGCAATCTAGATGTGACAGATTTTTGGTTTAACCTTCCTAGTTAAAGTGTATATACATTAATTAGAATACTATTAGACTATCTTTGGGACTTTTGTCTTAAGTGTTTTCCCTGACAATTTAATTACCCAGAAGCACTATTTCTTAGTATTTGGTCTTATCCTATAGATTTGTTGGGGATTTTGGCCCCCTGGGATTATTTAACTTACAGTGAATCCTTAAGATTGCAGGTCGAATTAAGTGAGTAGCCAGACTGAAAGGAAAAGGAATTTATTGGCCCTTGTTTTTTTCTTGTGTGAAATGCAACTCTTAAATATGCTGGTTAGCAGTTAGTAGCTAGACTGTTAAGTGCCTTCATGATAGATCTTCTAAATTTGGTTCAGTACTGAATAGTTTCTTTGATCTCTGGTGCTTTGTACTCTAATGCTTTGGGAGAGAAAAAGAGCATAAGACCTAAGCAAATCTATAAATATGGGTAACCTTTTTGTAACAAAGTGACTTCAGATCTCAGAATAGTAATTAACCATCAACTAAGAGTAACACAGAAAGCAAGCTATTTGTTTTGGCTTAGCTTTCCCTGCAAGCAGCCTACAGAACAAGCTGAACTTGTTTAGCAGTGAGTCATCTCATAATTGTGATGTGTATGGTTTTCATTTCAGTGATGGTTTTTGATATAATAATACTGGCAAGATCTTGTTGTAATGTAGGAAACCAAACTGTATGTGTGGTGGGGGTTTTTTTCTTTTTGATTTGGCTTTATATTACTGTCTTAAAATTTAAAATTAACAAAAATAAACAAAAGCTGATCCTGGACAGCTTGCACAGAAATGTAACTCCATACGTAAGCTGAAGATGTATTTGGATACGGACAGAAAGCCATTTATGTCTTCCCTGAAAGTAGCAGTGATATTAAGCCTATGAAAGTTATTTGTATTTCTTCTATATTTTTTACTTTATCTTCCAGGAAAGCTTATTATTTTTTGTTATCTAGAAACCTCAAATTCATATGCCTCCTAATGATATGGGAAAACTAATTTGTCAGACAGTAGCATTTTAGCACATAGTGAGTATGGCCCACTTGCTTTTACACAATAATCATAAGCAAAGACATATAACAATCATTATACTAGAACTGAAGAGTTACAATATCAGAGATCAAAGTTCATAGCTTCTTTGATCATGAGATCTTTCTCTTATTATATGTCCCTTGTAATAGCTGATTTCTATGTAAAGGTGTTAACTCTGTGTTTCCAGAGTGCCATTTTATTTAGTAATTTTTTGTCTGTGACATATACTGATATTTTGTTGTTGAGGGTGGAAGTAGTGACATGGTTTGGATGTGCAGGTGGGATGACTGATAGAGACTAGAAGAAGAAAAGATAAAGTTCTTTCCCTTCAGTATTAATTAAATGAACATAAGGGAAATCGTAGTTTTATTATGCTAAACCAGAGGCCTCATCCCCAGAATTGTAAAAGATGTAAAATATTGTGGTTTTAAGGTCTCTTTTTGTATCAGTCTTCAAAAAGGGTATTAATTCTCAACAGTTTGAAAGCTTAGTAGTATTCCTCTCGAAATCAATTGCTGGATTTTCTGAAGTACAGTGTCTTAAGGTAGGAGATTCTCTGATGAGGTTCAGCATTCTGTATGTACAGAATTTGCTGTTATATCCCTACTGCAGTTAGAGTCAAAGGGAATGTTTTTGTCTTTTGACAGTTACCACCTCATTAGGCCAAGGATAGTACTTGAATATTTCTTTGTCTGATTAAGGCAATATATTTAAATTATATTACTTATAACTTTTTTTTGGTGTTGTGTCAGTTGTGTCTGACAATGTGATCCCTGTGGACCATATTTGGCAAAGATACTGTAGTGTTTTTGCCATTTCCTTCTCCAGTGGATTAAAACAAACAGAGGTAGGTCAGGTAGGTCTTCCTGACTCCAGGCACAGTGCTCTATCCACTGAGCCATCTATAGCTGCCTCCGTTATTTACAGCTTCTAGATTTGAAAACCAATATCATCCACAAAATAAACCATTTTGAGGTTTATTTTTTTGGTTTGTTTTTTGTATTTTGTTTTGCATTTTGGAGGGCAGTTGGGGTTAAGTGACTTACCCAAGGCCACACAGCTAGTAAGTGTTAAGTGTCTGAGGCCGGATTTGAACTCAGGCCCTCCTGACTCCAGGGCTGGTGCTCTACTCACTGGGCCACCTAGCCGCCCCTTGAGGTTTATTTTGAACAGAACCATTAAAATTCTATAGTTCTCAGTTCTTTTGAAGATACAGTGCTCTAATTAAAAAAAAAATGAAACAAAGTCAGATTATGCCATAAGTATTCCAACAGCTTAAGAAAGAAATTTTTTTCTAGTAATATTACTTGAAGTCAAAGGAGAATCAGCTAGTTTAGCTAAATACTATTGGAGAATACAACCTGTGTACAGAAGTAGCTCTGAATCCTTTTTATAATGGCATGTGTAGCAGAGTGGGAAATCAAAGTATTGTTTTCTGTTCTATTTTAGGAGGAGGATGATGTGAAAAATGAACCCCTGCTTTGGTCATAGGGATTAAATAGGTAGACTCATTGTTGACATTATACTGAGAGAGCTTAAATTACCATTAACCCAAAACTAATATAAAAGTTGAATACTCCATGTCAGCAGAAGCTCTTAGCATTCTGGAAAGCTTCCAGATTGAATAGCTTTTGACACTTGAGTAAATGTTCAGCTTTATTGCTTGTGATGGCACAGTCCCAAATTCAAGTATAACACTGAAATTTTAATACTGTTCTTCTAGATAAGGGTGAAGATTTCTTGTAAAAATTGTGAGTTGTTTTAGTTTGTACTCAAGGAACTTACTTTCTTGAGGGGGTAGACAATACATAAACAAGAATGGGAAAGGTTGTATTTGTGGAACCATGATAAGAACAAGACTGGAAGGAGATTTGGTCCTGAAAAACAGGAAGTGAAAGCTCTCTTAGTAGAACCCATTGTCTCAGTGGCAGATTCCAAGGTTCTGATGGGGGGATGCTGAAGATGATAGTTAAGACACTAGTTACCGTGTTGAGAAGATGAGCCAGAAATGATAGTTTACCATTTTCTTTTTGGAAACACTTTATACTGAAATGAATTTCAGTTAGAAATAGACACAAAAATTAAGGGGGTGCCCATCAATTGGGGAATGGCAGAACAAGTTGTGGTATATGCATGTAATGGAATACTATTGTGCTATAAGAAACGAGGAGGAGAAGATTTTCATATTTACCTGGAGAGGCATATATAAACTGATGCTGAGTGAGAATAGAACCAGGGAAATTTTATATACACATAACATATATGTGGTGACCAACTACGACAGACTGGAGTCTTCTCAGCAATGCAGTGATATAAGTCAATCCCAAAAGTATCATGATGGAGAGAGATGTCTATGTCCAGAGAAAGAACTAGAAAGAACTGAGTTTTAATCCTGATTGAAGCAAACTACTTGACTTCTTTCTTTTTATTGTTTGGCTTTATTTCCTCTTTACCATTTTCCATTCCATCTAGTGTAACCCGCCTTTATAACCTGACTAATGTCTAATGTGAAAGTATTTGCAGATCCTATACTGGATTGCATGCCGTTGCAGGGGGGAAGAAAATTTGAAACTCAAGGAATTATGGAATTGAATGTTGTAAACTAAAACTAAACAAACAAATTAATAAAGACAAAAAAATTTAAAAAATAAATGTTTTAAAAAAAAAGAAACAGACACAAAACCTACAATAGTGGGGGACCTCAATTTATCCCTTCCCACACATAAATAATCTAATAAGAAACAAACAAAAGAAATGAAAGATGTGAATAATATTTTAGTGAAGTTATATGTCATAAATTTCAGGAGAATTTTGAATGGAGCATACGTACCTCTTCTCTCTGTGTGATACCTTTGCAAAAATTAACCACATATTGGAAAGTTTGTTTATTAAAGGAACTTTGAAGCAAATACAAAAAATAAATTGTAGACTAAGTAGCTTAATCCCAAGAATGAATGGATCAAATAATAAATCATAGATATAACTATAAAATCATATTAAATAAATTAATAACAAATTATAAACAAATGATGAGCAATGAAACTTAAAATAGAAATCTAAAAGTCAAAGGAAAGATGAACAAAATTGCAATAAAAATCATTGATTTAATAAATAAAATGAGGAACTGCAATTTTTGAGAAAAATTAGATAAGCCATGAGTTAATCTGATTTAAAAAAAGAATAAAACCAAATTATCAGTATCATAAATGAAAACATTGAATTTGCAAGTAATAAAGAATAAATAAAGCAATTATTAAGGGATATTTTGTTTAACTATATGCCAGTAAGACAGACAAGATGAATGAAATGGGTAAAGGTTTAATAAAATATAATTTGCCCAGTTTAACAGTACAAGAATAGAATTTTAATGGGATTTAAATATTTAAATATTAAATATAATAAGATTTAAAAATTTAAAAGGATTTAGGGGGGGGTGGAGCCAAGATGACAGAGTAGAAATGGTACTTCCACACACTCCTGCTCCACTTCCACACACTTCCAATATAGATAAAAGGGGACTCTGAACAAACTCTGGAGCTACAGAACCCACAAAAGGACACAGAGAAGCTAACCTCCTGCTGAGGACAGCCTGGCAGCCCAGCAGGGAGTGGCCAGTGTAGTGCTCTGGAAGCCAAGCTCAGGCCTGCTTGAGTTGGAGGTTTTAGCCCCAGGGCAGCCAGACCAGCAACCAGCTGGATGGACTCCAGAACAATAACAGCTGTGGCATTTCCAGAATTATCAAAACATAGATGCCATGGAAAAAGTGAGAGGTCAGTGCAGTATGGACTCTGGGACCAGTATTTGGGAGCCTATCGGCCTCTTTCCCCTAGGGGCAAGAAGTTGCTGAGTAGCCATCCAGTGCAGCTGCAGTCATGGAGCAGCTTCAGTTCCTGCCTGTGGACTGTAGGGGGATAAGACAATCAGTCTGGGGGGTAAGGGCTCTTGCTTTAACCTTCTTGGATCTCGATTGCAGTCTGGGGTGAAGGTCTTGGGGTATGTGACCAGCTTGCCAGAGCATGTGGAAGCTTCAGAGAGGGCACCCAACTAATACCTCCTGCAGTTGAGAAAACCCCAGCATTTGGGACAGAAGCTCCCCTGGCTGGTGGCAGAGTCCTACTGTGGCCACAAGCCCAAAAGTCAAGCAATTGAGTGGCAACATGCCTAGGTCAAGGAAACAAAATAAACAGAAAATTTCAACATTAGACTCCTATTTTGGGGGCAAAGAGGATTTAAGCATGGAACTGGAGGAGGACTGGGAGGTCAGAACCAAAAGTCCCAAATGAAAATATGAGCTGGTTACAGGCCATAGAGGACCTTAAGAAACAGATAAGGGAAGTGGGGGAAAAATTTGGAAGAGTAATGATAAAGATGCAAGAAAAGTATGAAATGAAAGTCAACAGCCTGACTGAGGAAAATAACACCTTAAAAAATAGACTAACGGGGGGCGGAGCCAAGATGGCGGAGTAGAAACAGCTCGTCCAAGCCTCTCTGCCCCCAGATTCTCCACAAACTATGTAAAAAAGGACTCTGAAAATCTTCTGGAGCCCCAGCACCCACAGAACGACACAGAGAAGTTAACCTCCCGCTGAGGACAGCCCAGCACCCTGCAGGAAGGACCAGCGCAGTGGTCTGGGAGCCGGCAGCGCGCAGAGCGCAGGAGCCGAGCCGAGCCCAGGTCCACGCGAGCCGAGGTTTTAGCCCCAGGGCGGCAGGGCCAGCAGCCGGCTGGAGGAACCCCAGAACACCAGGAACTGTGGAGATTCCAGAATTATCAACATAGACTTGCCTAGGACAAAGGAAGAGGTTAGTGTCCTATGGACTTTGGGACCTGTATTTGGGGAATGCGTCAGCTCCCTCCCCTGGGGGCTAGAAGCTGCTGAGGAGACACGCCACTGTGTAGTTTTGAGAGGCATTTCCGGCTCCCAGCCTACAAATCGTGGGGAGATCCAGCGATCAGTCTTGGGGGGTAATCGCTCTTGCTTTAACCTCCCTGGATCTGGATTGTGATCTAGGGTGGAAGTTGTGGGTGGGTTTATAGCTTGCCAGAAACGGAAGTTGCCCCCCACACGTTCGGGACGAAAATTCCTCTATCTGGCCTTAAAGCCATGGTGTGGCAACAAGCCCAAAAGTCAAGCAATTAAGTGGCAACATGCCAAGGCAAAGGAAACAGAAAAATGCAACCCTAGACTCCTATTTTGGGGGCATAGAGTTGGAAAAGGACTGTGAGGTCAGAAGTCCTGCTCCAAAAGCCCCAGGGGAAAACATGAGCGGGTTGCAGGCCATAGAGGACCTTAAGAAGGACTTTAAAAATCAAATAAGAGAAGTGGAGGAAAAATTAGAAAGAGAAATGAGAAGGATGCAGGAAAGTATGAAATGAGGGTCAACAGCCTGACTGAGGAAAACAACACCTTAAAAAATAGACTAACTCAAATGGCAAAGGAGGCCCAAAAGGGCAATGAGGAGAAGAATGCCTTAAAAAGTAGAATTTGCCAGATGGAAAAAGAATCTCAAAAGTTCGCTGAGGAGATTCATTCCTTCAGAGTTAGACTGGAGCAAATGGAAGCTAGTGACTTTATGAGAAATCAAGATGCTGTTAAGCAGATCCCAACAAACGAAAGATTAGAAGGCAATGTGAAATATCTCATGGGAAAAACCACTGACCTGGAAAATAGATCCAGGAGAGACAATTTAAAACTTATTGGACTACCTGAAAGCCATGATCAAAGAAAGAACCTAGAAATCACCCTTCAAGAAATTCTCAAGGAAAATTGCCCTGATGTTTTAGATCCAGAGGGAAAATAGAGGTTGAAAAAATCCACCGATCACCTCCTGAAAAAGATCCCAAAAAGAAAACTCCCAGGAATATTATAGCCAGGTTCCAGAATCACCAGATCAAGGAGAAAATACTCCAAGCAGCCAGGAAGAAACAATTTCAATATTGTGGAAACACAATCAGAATAGCCCAGGACCTGGCAGCTTCTACACTGAGGGTTCGAAGGGCATGGAATATGATATTCCAGAGGGCAAAAGAACTGGGAATGAACCCAAGGGTCACCTACCCAGCAAAACTGAGTATTTTGTTTCAGGGGAAAATATGGTCATTCAGTGGAATAGAGGACTTTCAAGCATTCTTGAGGAAAAAACCAGAGTTGAATAGAAAATTTGACATCAAGACGCAAGAAGTAAGAGATGCCTGAGAAGGTAATCAGGGAAAAGAAATCAAAAGAAACTTATCAAAGTTGAACTATTTACACTCCTATATGGAAAAGCAATATCTGTGACTGATGATATCTTTCCCACTATGAAAATAATGGAAGAAGGGGGTGTGGTCATACGAATACATATGTGAATGTGTGTGTATATGGTTACAGTTATATATGGATAGAGGGCATAGGTTGGTTTTGTTGGGAAGGGAGAGTACTCAAGGGATGAAATTATGAGGTGAGAGAGGAAAGTGGCAAGAGGAGATGGGGAGAGACATGGTAGGGTAAACTATCTCATGTAGGGAAGTGGGTGCAAAGGAGGGGGAGAATAAGGAAGGCTAAAAAGGCAAAACCACATTCACATTGAATTTGGTTCAGGGAGAAAATGACATACATACTAAATGGGATATCTCAACCTGCAGCAGGATAGGGGGAAGGGGGATGAGAGGAGGGATGATGGATGGGAGGGCATCCTTGGGGTGAGGGAGGTTGGAAGTACCCACTATAGAAGAGGGACAGGATCATGTAGGGAATGGACCAGGTGGGGGGTGGGATGAGTGGGAGGGAATTATAAGCAGCCTTGCACAATATATTTACTATGATAATGTTTTGCATAGCTAGACATGTACAACATATACTGAATTACTTATCTCCCAAGAGGGAATGGGTGACAAGGGAGGAAGGAAATGGATCTGAAATTTGAGGTCGTAACATTAAATGTTTCAAATATATATAAATACTATTATTACTACTCTTTTGCTTGTAATAGGGAGATAAGATGTGCAGGCATTGGGATGCAAAGACTCACCTTCCTCTAATGGAAAAGTCGATGGGGGTATGGGAGAAGGTATGGGAGAGAGCAGATTGGAGGAAGCTATATCTTGTGGGATTACTGTTCTGGGAGGTTGGGTAGGGGAATAATGGGGGGAAAATGATTGTAACTCAAAATCTGGCGGAAATGAATGATGTAAAACAGAAGTTAATAAAGTATTTGTTTAAAAAAAAAATAGACTAACTCAAATGGCAAAAGAGGCTCAAAAATGCAGTGAGGAGAATGCCTTAAGAAGCCTAATTTGCCTGATAGAAAAAGAATGTCAAAAGCTCACTGAAGAGAATCATCCTTCAGTATTAGATTGGGGCAAATGGAAGCTAATGACTTTATGAGAAATCAAGCTACTATTAAACAGATCCAAACAAATGATAAAATAGAAGGCAATGTGAAATTATCTCGCTGAAAAAACCACTGACCTGGAAAATAGATCCAGGAGAGATAATCTAAAAATTATTGGATTACCTGAAAACCATGATCAAAGAAAGAATCTAGACATCATCCTTCAAGAAATTCTCGAGGAAAATTGCCCTGATGTTTTAGAACTAGAGGGCAAAATAGAGGTTGAAAGAATCCATCAATCACCTCCTGAAAAAGATCCCAAAAAGAAAACTCCTAGGAATATTATAGCCAGGTTCCAGAATTCCCAGATCAAGGAGAAAATATTACAAGCAGCCAGGAAGAAACAATTCCAGTAATGTGGATGAGCAATCAGGATAGCACAGGTTCTGGCAGCTTCTACAGTAAGGGATGGAAGGACATGGAATATGGTATTACAGAGGGCAAAGGAACTGGGATTAAAACCAAGAATCACCTATCCAGCAAAACTGAGTATCTTGTTTCAGGGGAAAATATGCTTATTCAGTGGAATAGATGACTTTCAAGCATTCTTGAGGAAAAAACCAGAGTCGAATAAAGAATTTGACATTCAGACACAAGAAGCAAGGGATGCTTGAGAAGGTAAACAGGAAAAAGAAATCATAAGGAACTTATCAAAGTTGAACTTTTTACATTCCTACATGGAAAAAACGATAATTGTAACTGTTGAAACTTTTCTCAGTATGAAAATAGGTGAAGGGGATAGAAGGTGTATGAATACATATGTGAATGTGTGTGTATATGTTTACAGATATACATAGAGGGCACAGGTCAAATTTAATAGGAAGGGATGATACTTAAGAGGTGCAGTTGAGAATTGAGAGAGGAATGTGACAGGAGGGGATGGGGAGAGGGAGAATGGGGTAAACTCTCATATAGAAAAGGCAAGGGAAAATGGAGGGGAAGAAGAGAAAGGCAAAAGAAAAAGCAAAATCTTATTCTCATTGAATTTGGCTCGGAGAGAATGACATACATACTGGATGGGGTGTCTCACCCTGCAGGAGAGTGTGGGGGAAGATGGATGGGGGGGAGGGGGATGATAGAGGGCATGGCAGGAGTTGGGGGAGGGAAGTTGGAAGCACCTACTTTTGAAGAGGGACAGGATCAAAGTAGGGAATAGACCAAGTGGGAGGTGGGATAAGAGGGAGGGAAATAGTCAGTCTTTTACAATATATATAGTATGGTAATGTTTTGCATAGCTATACATGTACAACATGAGTGTAAGAGTGGATGACAAGGGAGGAAGGGAAGGAATCTGGAATTCAAAGTTTTAAAATCAAATGTTTTAAAAATATATAAATACTATTATTAATACTATTTTACCTATAATTGGGAAATAAGATATACAGGCATTGGGGCACAGAGATTCACCTTGCCCTACTTGAAAAGTTGAAGGGGGTATAGGAGAAGATATGGGAGAGAGCAGATTGGATGAGGGGATATCCTGTGGGACTGCTATTCTGTGGTGGTGGGTAGGGGGAAAATGGAGAATAAATGTAACTCAAAATCTGGCAGAAATGAATGATGTAAACCAGAAGTTAATAACGCATTTGGAAAAATAAAAAAAAAAATTTAAAAGGTTTTAAGTAACCTTTTACTAAGATAGTTTCAATAAAATTGTTGATGTGGGAGCAAACCAAAAATAGGATCAGATCCACAAATTTAGAAACCAGTGAGGGTTTATTAAGTTCTTCAGCATGGGAGCCCCCCTCAGGAAGGCAGAAACTCACCTAAGGAACTAAAAAACAAAACTTATATGGGTTTTAATTTAGGTAGCAGTACCTTGGGATTTGACTGAGTCTGTTGCTAGGGACTTATAAGGTAGGATTAGGAGATGTGGTATTCTTAATAGGACTGGGCCTTTTGCTGAGGCTGGTAACAGGAAAGATTCTTCTTCAGGTTAATTTAATCTGTAAGGAGGGATACCATGAGGTGGGGTGGGCGTTGCATTGTAAACAAGATTAGGGGCAAAAAAAGGAGTCTCTTTAATTTTCTCTGCTACCCTCAATAGAAAAAAAATGTTGAACAATTTATCTATAAATTTCCCTCCCATCAACAGATGAATTTACAAGTGAATTCTACCAAACATTTTAAAACAATTAATTTTAGTACTAATGCTTGGAAAAAACATAAAAATCAATCACACAAAATTCCTTCTATGACACAAATATGATCTTAGTACCTAAACCACGGAGAGAAGGGAAAACAGAGAAGGGAAACTATAGACCCAAATGCCTAATGCATATTGAAGTAAAAATTTTAAATAAAATATTAGCAAGGAGACTAAAAGAATGTATTTGAAAGCTATATTTATATATATTATATATGATATATTTATATCAGGCATTTAGTATTAGGAAAATTAGGAACCCAAGTGACCATATTAATAACAGAACAAAACATAAACCATATGGTTATTAATAGAAGCAGAAAAAGCTCTTGAGAAGATACAACCTCTACCCTTGTTATAATCATTAGAAATTATAGGAATAAATGGAATTTTCTTGAAAATAATTAATATTGTTGAGGTTTAGGGGTACTTGAAACCCCAAAATATCAACACACTGGGTTCTTCCCAAGTTTATTAAAGATTTACCATAATGGGTAGACTCTTATGGAGCCTAAGCAGCTGTGATGCTTAGTGGGCCAGAATAATATGACACAGATTGAGTCAGTGCTAGATTACTCTCAGCCCCTCATGGAGCCAAGATAGATCTTATATACAGAAAGATTGTGAAAGGATTTAGAGGTGGTCTAGAGGAGGAACTTGGGGAGGGTCTTGAGGAGGTATCTAAGAAGGATCTTGAGGAACTGAGGTCCAACTCCAGAAATGTGATTAAGGGTGGGAAATAGTTGAAGGCTACCAGGATATGACAGACCATGGAGGGCTAGGATAGTTTAAGGGTAACAGATTTGTGTGATAGGAGCTAGTTGGGAAGTAGCTGGACAATGGAGGCTTTGGCTAGGTTAAGAGTAACTGAGATTTGAGCCTAGCTATAATGAGAGGCTTATGGCCTCAGGCAAATGCCTCATCTAGTGAGAAGATTCAGAGTTCTAAGGGTTTTCTAGAACCTGCACCCCATCAGTATCTCTAAATCTAAGAGCCAGCATTATGTGTATTGAGATAAGCTAAAGCAAGGATGTCTATTATCACCATTAATATTCATTGTGGTGCTAGAAATTAAAGGCATATTAATAAGACAGGAAAAAGAGATTAGGCAATGTGGAAACAAAATTATCACTTTTTGCAGATGGTATGATAATTTACTTAAGAATTCACATAGGGGCGGCTAGGTGGCTCAGTGAGTAGAGTGCCGGCCCCGGAGCCAGAAGGACCTGAGTTCGGTTCCGGCCTCAGCCACTTAACACACACAAACAAAAAAAACCTAGCCGTGTAACCTTGGGCAAGTTACTTAACCCCAATTGCCCTCCAAAAAAAAAAAAAAGAATTCACATAGTCAAGTCACTTAAAAACTTATCAAAGCAATTAACAACTATAATAAAGTTACAGGATATAAAATGAAATGATACAAATGATAAATGTTTCTGCATATTCCTAACAAAATTCATCAGAAAGAGATAAAGAAATTCCATTTGAATTAAATATAAAAAGTATGAAATATGTGGGAGCATGCCTGTGTAATGGAAATGCAGATTTAAAGATCTTCCCTGCCCCTAGGCCCTTTGATTGGCTTAAGAGACTTTGATTGGCTTTAAGAGACTCTGAAAACCTTCCTTGATTTGAAAATATGCTCTGCCTCCTAATAGGCTGAATGTGGTCACATGGAGCCTGTGGTGGGAGGCTTGGTTTTCAGGAATGACCACACCTTGATGCTGTGTGATTGGGCAGTGGATCAAAAGGGTGGTTACATTCTTTGAGCCAGGAGAAGCCTATATAAACTCTGATGAGGGGCTTTGCTTTGGGGCTCACTTTGAGAAGTGTTGTGTGATTTGACCAGATGAGACTCTGGGAAGCCTTTGTTGAGAGCCCCCCGGCTTTGAAAACCCAGATGTTGATGCTTCCCTCTCTGGTAACTGTGATTTGGTATTGATATAATGGTCGGACAGTTTGGAAGCCTGTCTGTTTGATCTGTAAGTTCTGTAACTCTGAAGTTCGGGGTGCTGACCTTTTCCCCCTGAACTAAATGATATGTTTGTTTGATTAAAGTAAGCTTGTTAACCCATTTTGAGTTGCTTTCCTTTACAAAAGCAGATCTAAGAACCTGTGTTGGCAGCTACCCTGGGGATATTGGGGTGCTTGCTGCTACAGCCTGTCGTGATACACAGAAAAGCTATATGAATACAATTCCAAAAAACTATTTACACAACTTAAGATCCAAACATTTGTAGAAAATATATTAGTTGCTCATTGGTAACCTGAACCAGTATAATAAAAATGGCAATATCACCAGAATAAATCTGCTTATTTACTGCCATAGCAGTCATACTACTGAGTTATTACTTTATAGAGCTAGAAAGAAAATAATATTCATCCAAAGAAAAGACAGATCAAGAATGTCAGATCAATTAAAGAAAAAAAAGGTATGTAAAGAAGCCTAGAAGTATAAGAGGTATAAACATGAGAACAATTTGGTATTAGATAAGAAATAGAATTGTTCAGTGGAACAGGATAGGTACATAAGATACAGAAGCAAACAAGCATAAGAGTATAGTGTTTGATAAACCTAAAAATCCCAGTTATTGGGACAGGAACTCAGTATTACACACAGATGTTGGGAAAACTGGAAATCAGTCTCACTGAAACTAGTTATAGAGTAGTATCATAATGGGTACATGATTTAAATATAAAGAATGATATCATAAGCAAATTATATGGGTATGGGGGCGGCTAGGTGGCGCAGTAAGAGCGCCGGCCTCGGAGTTGGGATGACCCGAGATCAAATCCGGCCTCAGAAAATGAGCACCCACACATAAATAATGACTAGCCGTGTAACCTTGAGCAAGTTACTTAACCCCAATTGCTTTAAAAAAAAAAATTATATGGGTATGGAAGAAATTAACTGTCAGGTTTATGGATAGGTGGAATAGTTTATGGTGAAATAAGAAGAGGTTAAAATTAGATTCAGTTCATTTTAGAAATAAGTTCTGAAAGTGATCAGACCTTTAAAACTAAGGGGGGAAATGTTTGAATAAGAGTAGTTTGTTTCCCTTAGAAAATAAGAAAATAAGGAGCAAATGGAATAATGTGTTTCTGAAGAGTTTTTAAGCTCAGAATGCAGCCCAAGGTGACTTACCCTGACAATTTGAGTCCAATAAAAATATATAGAGAGTTTCAATAATAAAGACAGACTGAAACAGTTTTAAATAGAAAATCCAGAACTGAAGAAATTATTTGCCTACCAAGTGTACTGTGCAATACAAATTATATTGTAAACTAACAGTAATAAAAATCACTTGGTATCAGTATAAAAATAGAGAGCTAAATCAGTGGAACAACCTTGATAAATAAGACTTAGAAACAGTAACAATAAAATTCAGTGACCTAGGATTTCATAAAGTAGAAGACACATTACCTTGGAGGGGAAAAAAAAACCTCCTCATTTGATTAAAAAGTGCTAGGAAACCTAGAAAGCAGTCTGGCAGAAATTAGACTTACATTGACACCTTAAACCATATTTTACAATACGTTTTAAATGTATACATGGCTTTTATATTAAAGATAATTTTATTTAAAATATTAGAATAGTTGCAGATACATACTTCACAGCTGTGGATAGAAAATATATTCTTAACTAAACAAGAGATAGTGGCAATTACAACAGATAAAATTGATGACTTTGATTTGCTTGAAAATATAAAGCTTCTGCACAGACAAAATTAATTCCATCTAGGATAAGAAGGGAAATGGTCAAATGGGAAGAATTTTGTATCATAATTCTCTGATAAGGGTTTGGTATCTAAGATATATTAGCAGTTAGTAAACATATGTGAGACTAATAATTATACCCCAGTAGACAAAATGTCAAAGGATATGATGAACATACGGTTCTCAAAGAAAAAATTGTATAGTATTCAGAGCCACATGAAAGAATGAAAGAATGTACCAGATTCCTAATAATAAGAGAAATTAAAATCAAAACAATTCTGAGGTTTCACTCTATAACATTCAAATTGTCAAAAATGACAACAGTCAATGTTGGGAGGGTTGTGTATAAGTATAGACACTGTAATACATTGTTGATGGAGCTATGAAGTAGTACAACCATTTTGGCACACAATTATACAAATAAAGTGACTGAAATGTCCATATCCTTTGAACTATAGGTTCTGTTACTGGTCTTATATCCCAAGGAAGCTATCATTAGGAAGAAAGCTCCTACCTAATACAAAATATTTATAACAGCACTTATTGTGATAGATAAGAATTGGCAACAAAGTAGATGCCCATCAGTTGAGGAATAGTTAAAAAAAAAAGTTGTGGCTAATGAATGTAATGAAATATTCCTGTGTTGTAAGAAGTGAAATGTGTGATGAATAAAGAGTTGCATCGAACTATGTGAACCGATTCGAGTGAACTAATCAGCCAACAAAATGCTGTGCGCAATACGCACGACAATGGAAGTAGAAGAAACAACTACACATTGTTAAAAAATCTAACAAAATTACAAAGATCAACCAGGAACAAATGAAAAGATAGAGAAGACACTTTCAGCTTATCCCTTTGTGGAGGGGGAAGGGTTATAGGTACTATACATTGCATGTATTTTCAGACTTTTTCTTTGTATTAATCAGTTTTGCTGATTTTTTTCTTTTCTAAAGAATACTGTTAGTCATGTGCGGTAGCTCTCTGGGAGGGGGAGAGGAAGAGATACTTGAGATAACTATGCTATTGTCATATATATATGCACATAATGTTACAAAAAAATCAATAAAAACTTATTTTTAAAAAAGAAAAGATGAAAGAGATTGTTTTGGAGAAACATGGAAAGACTTGTATTAATTGATTTAAAGTGAAATGAAGAGAACCAGGAAAATAATTACTCTGTAACAATAAATAAAGACAGACAGCTTTGAAAGACTTAGAATCTCATCAACAGATTGACCAACCACAATTACAGAGGAATTATTATGGGGTTTTTTATTTTTTGTTTTGTTTTGGAGGGCAGTTAGGGTTAAGTGACTTGCCCAAGGTCACATGGCTAGTTTTTGTGTTAAGTGCCTGAGGTCGAATTTGAACTCAGGTCCTCCTGACTCCAGGGCCAGTATGTACTCTATTCACTGTGCCACTTAGCTGCCCCCAGAGGAATTATTGTGGAATGTGTTCTCCATCTCCAGATAGAGATGATAGACTCAGAGTGTGTATTGGGGAATTTTGAGGGATGGGAGAACCTGGTTCTTTGGGAATTTGTAATGATTGAGTTTAAAAAAAAACCACCAACATAAAGTATTAATGTCGTTTGACCACATATTTATTTATTTGTTTGTTTGTTTGTTTATTTATTTTGGAGGGCTATTGGGGTTAAGTAACTTGTCCAAGGTCACACGGCTAGGTTTTTGTTTGTGTGTGCATTAAGTGTCTGATGCCGGATCTGAACTCAGATCCTTCTGACTCCAGGGCCGGCACTCTACTCACTGCTCCACCTAGCCACCCCCTGACCACATATTTATTATGGAATGGTTCTTGGTCTTATTTTCCTATATATTTTGGACACTAAACCTTTATTGCAGATATTTGATATAAAGAAATTTTCCCAGAATTATTTTGTGTGTAGATATATGTTTTTGCTTTATCGATTATGCTATTTGACATTTCCATTGATATCTTCTCTATTTTGTTGTGTAAGTGACACTAAATTCTATATCCGTATAGTCTAAGTCCTTTTAGGTCTTATACAATTGAAAATGCTTGTGCTGTGACAAGATTGTTCACTAAGAATTCTGTTATCTTAATCTGGAGAAACTCATTGAAAAGCTCATCATTTAGGTAAAGATTAGTTTTGGCCACAGGAATGTAATGAAAGAACCTATTCATATGTTGAAGGAATGCTATAATTTATGTTGGTTGAGGGCATATTTATAGTGAAATGATAGATTTTACAAAAATTACAGATTTTTGAGATATTGGATTAAATTATTTGGCCATTATTTCTGTAATGCCACTATATATCCTCTTTTTTTTTTTCCAGAGGATTGGGAGGAGAACTAATGAGACAATCAGGTAGGTTTTAAATGTGTGGAAGACAGAAAATGGGGGGTTATGACTCTTTATTCTTACTAACTATGAATGTAAAAACATACTAAATGATGATACATACTCTTTTGACTTATCAGGAAGAATGAGCTTTTTTTCCATCAAATAAAACACCATTATAATTAAATTATAGTTCTCTTTTACATTGGATTTCTATGGCACTGTGGTTATTTAGCATTGCTTATGCTGTCAGAACAGTTTGTTTTGCTGAACTCTTTTTTTCTTCTTTTGAAATCTTTGTTATGATAGAAGGTGTGCTGGGTACTTGAGTAGAGGATGTGGAAGAATATATTCAGAAATAAATTTGATATTATGTCCAAAGGCAAAACACAAAGTATATTAAATATGGAAACAAAACATTAGGATAAGCCAGCTGTTTACAGTAGACTCATTTACTATAGCTTTGCTGATATTCCTGTCCCTCTTAAATAACAACTCTACACTCTGCTGTCATACTGAGATATCACCTCCCCAGCTATGCCACTTGTATTCTGGTCTTGGTTTTTATTTTATGATCATCTGGTTTTTTTATTGCCCTTGTGATTGAAAAGAATCCATTGTGAACAAGTTGACATGTGGCCTTTAAGAAAGAGATACAGTTTCACTTCCACAAAAGAATGAAATGGGAAAGATTTTTATTTAATTCATTTACAGATTTCTGGTTCTTTTAAAACGTGTTTGGAGTTATCAAAGATTACACACAATAACAACACATTTTTTTTTTTTGGCTGGTACATTATCCGGAAGTGAACTCTTTCAAATAACTGAATTTTCCAGTTAAAAATTTGACTTTCTAAGCACCAGTAATATTCTTGTTTCAATTTTTATTATACATTATTTTTTCTTTTTGGAGGGCAATCGGGGTTAAGTAACTTGCCCAAAGTCACCCGGATAGGTTTTTTTTTGTGTGTGTGTTAAGTGTCTGAGGCCAGATCCGAACTCAGGTCCTTCTGACCCCAGGGCTGACACTCTACTCACTGCGCCACCTAGCTGCCTCTATTATACATTATTAAATGAAATCTCAGAAATCATCTAGTCTAATAAACCATACCTGAGCATGAATTCCCAGTATGCCTTCGCTAACATTCAACTTTCACTTGGGATTAATATAGTAGATGAAATCTTGAAATTTAAGAACAGAGAAGCTTGGAAATAAAAATTGTGTGCAACTGATAAAAGTAAATACTGTTTTGACAAAGGTTAACAAAGTGTATCACCAACCAGTCTTATTGAGAAAAAGAAAGAAGAAAAATCAGATTACAATAAAAACGATGCTGCTGCTGATACTATGTATCATCTACATAGTGCTTGCTACATACCAGGCTCTATGCTTAAGCATTTTGCTGTTATTTCCTCATTTGATGCTTATAACAATCCTGGGAGGTAGGTGATACTATTATCCCCACTTACAGATGAGGAAACTGAGGTAAACAAAGGTTAAGTGATTTGCCCAGCATCACACAGTGTTTGAGGCTGGATTTGAACTCAGGAATTCCTGATTCCAGATCTGGTGTTTTATCTGTTTTATCACTTATTTTATTTTTATTTTATTTATTTTATCACTTTTATCACTTTTGTATCACTTAGCTTCTCTTCTCTTCACCCTCCCCCCAAAGGTGAATTTACTTTAGAGAAGAAATGAAAAGAATTATCTGAGGTTAATATACATAATTATATACCAGCTAGATTGAGAATTCAAAGGAAATCGATTAGTGCCAACAAAAATGTTGAATAACAAAACTGGAAAAAACAAGAAAAAATTTGAACACTAGTATTTCCTAGGTATGTTACAAAGTGCTGAGGACATTAAAATAAAAATATGACGCAATAATATGTAACTATCCCTGCTCTTAAAGAGAAGCTTACATTCTCTTGGAGAAAACAACATACCTTGTCTGTCTGTCTATCTGTCTCTATCTTTATCTGTTACTAGAGATTGGTTGACACAGAGGAATAACGACTTAGCCTGCTCACATCAGTTCTCAGTTAATGTGTATGTACAAAATATTCCTGTGAATGATAATAAAAAGCGGGTATAGTTGTAGAATTTGAACTGAATTTTGATCAAAACAAAGAAACTGAGAGAGACAGAGGTCACGATGGAAGCATTCTAGTCTCATAGAAGAGCCTTTTCAAAGGTACAGAGGTGACAGGGAAGGTTGTGTATGAGGAAAATAGAATAGAATGCAGGAAGAAGAATAATGTATAACAGGTTTGAAAAGGTAGCTTGAAACCAGGTTGTACAAGATTTTAAAATCCAAACAGGGATGTTTATATTTGATCCTAAAGGCAATAGTGATCTATCTGTAGTTTATTGAGTAGAAGAGTGATAAAATTCGACCTATACTTTAGGAAAATAACTGTGGCATCTCTGTGGAGGGTACATTGGTGTGGGGAAAAGTTTGAAGCAAAAAGACCGATTAGGAAGCTATTGAAAAAGTCCAGAAAAAAGGTAATAAGGACTTGCACTTGAGTAGTGACCATGTGAGTAAATAGAAGGGAAGATATGTAAGAAATAACTGTGGAGGTAAATGTGATAAGATTGGGTATGTAGGGCAAGAGAGTTAGTGCTTGGTTGTCAACTTACATGACATGATAGTGGTACCCTCACTAGTAATATCGAATTTCAGAGGAGAGGTAAATTTGTCATGGGGGTGGAGGTTAAGGGCAAAACTAATATATTCTCTTTTGGAGAGGGTGAGTTTGAGATGTAGAGAAATGGTTGCATAAGGCAAATATGTTCTATTTTCTCAATAGAGCGTGGAACTCCTGCTGAGATTTTGGGGATAGGATATGTATGACAGGCATAAGCAGAGAAAAGGTGGTTTGTAGCAAATAGGGCAAATCACAAATGAATTGCTAAAGAAAAAAATCCCTTGGGCCATATAGACTCAATCCTCACAAAAATGTAAAGAGTAATAGAAAAAGATTATGGGGAGGTAAAGGAGGGATTGTACTAATCTTTTCTTTCCTTTTTTTTTTTTTTTAACAAATTTGATACTAATGTGCAAACCAAAGTGAAAGCAAAAAACTAAAACTATGGAAGAATTTCACTAATAAGCATTCATCTAACAAAAAAACCAAAAAACCCAAAAAACTTCACAAGGTGATTAAAGCAACATAATTAGCAAAAGATTTACTGACTGTAAAAGAAATGATATGACTAAATTTTAAAAATTGATTTGACTATGGATTAATTCAAAAATTGCATAATCTAGACCAATGGTGTCAAACTCAGATAGAAAGGGGGCCTATCCTCATTTCTAAAATATATGGAGAACTGAGTAGGAACTTGTATAGGAATAAAAGTCATTCCCCAATTGATGAATGGTCAAAGGATATGAAGAGGCAGTTTTCTGAGGAAGAAATTAAAGATCTCTATAATCATAGAAAAAAAATGCTCTAATTCATTGTTGATTACAGAAATGCAAATCAAAACATGTCTTAGGTACCACATCTCATTGGGCAGATTGACTAATGTGACAAAACAGGAAAATGATAAATGCTGGAGATGTGGAAAAATTAGAACACTAATGGTGTTGGTAGAGTTATGATACCCTTTGACTTAGGAATACCACTTCTAGAGCTGTATCCCAAAAAAGTCATAAAAATGAGAAAAGGACCCATATGTACAAAAATATTTATAGTAGTTCTTTTTGTGGTGGCAAAGAATTTGAAATCAAGGGGATGCTCACCAATTGGGGAATGGCTAAACAAGTTGTGGTATATGAACATAATGGAATAATATTGTGCTATAAGAAATGAGGAGCAGAAGGACTTCTTTTTTTTTTCTTTTCAACAAATGCTTTAACTTCTGGTTTACATCATTCATTTCGACCATATTTTGAGTTACAATTTTTTCCCCATTTTTCCCCTACCCACCATCCCAGAATAGCAGTCCCACAAGATATCCCCTCATCCAATCTGCCCTCTCCCATATCTTCTCCCATACCCCCTTTGACTTTGCTATTAGAGCAAGGTGGATCTCTGTGCCCCAATGCCAGCACATCTTCTCCCAATTACATGCAAAATAATATTAATAATAGTATTTGTATATATTTGAAACATTTAATTTTAAAACCTCAAATTTCAGATCCATTCCCTTCCTCTCTTGTCACCCATTCCCTCTGGGAAGATAAGTAATGCAGTATGTATTGTACATGTATAGCTATGCAAAACATTACCATAGTATATATATTGTACAAGGCTGCTTATAATTCCCTCCCTCCCATCCCACCCCCCACCTGGTCCATTCCCTACTTTGATCCTGTCCCTCTTCGAAAATGGGTACTTCCAACCTCCCCTCTCCCCATAATGTCCTCCCCTCCATCATCCCCTCTCTCATCCCCCTTCCCCCTACTCTGCTGCAGGTTGGGATATCCCATTTAGTATGTATGTCATTCTCTTCCTGAGCCAATTTTTTTTTTTTTTTTTTTGCTTTTTGGAGGGCAATTGGGGTTAAGTAACCTGCCCAAGGTCACACGGCTAGGTTGTGTGTGTGTGTGTGTGTGTGTGTGTGTGTGTGTGTGTGTGTGTGCGTTAAGTGTCTGAGATGGGATCTGAACTCAGGTCCTTCTGACTACAGGGCCAACGCTCTACTCACTGTGCCACCTAGCCGCCCCATCCCTGAGCCAAATTTAATAACAATATGGTTTTGCCTTTCTGTTCTTCCTCTCCCCTGTAGCCACTTCCCCTTGCTTCTTCTACATTAGATAGTTTACCCTACCCTATCTCTCCCCATCTCCTCTTGCCACTTTCCTCTCTCACCTCATAATTTCACCCCTTAAGTCTCATCCCTTGCCAACAAATTCAACCTATGCCCTCTATCCATGTATAACTGTTAACATATATACACACATTCACATATGTATTCATATAACCATACACCTTTCTTCCCTTATTTTCATACTGAGAGAGGTTTCATCAAACACAGTTATTGTTTTTCCATGTAGGAATGTAAATAGTTCAACTTGGATAAGTTCCTTTTGATTTCTTTTCCCTGATTACCTTCTCAGACATCTCTTGCTTCTTGTGTCTGGATGTCAAATTTTCTATTCAGCTCTGTTTTTTTCTTCAAGAATGCTTGAAAGTCCTCTGTTCCACTGAATGACCATATTTTCCCCTGAAACAAAATACTCAGTTTTGCTGGGTAGGTGACCCTTGGCTTTGTTAGGGCCCGCCTTACAGGGCTGACGTCAGACTCACCTCTCCTGCCGCCTCTATAGCACTCCAATCGCCTTCCGCGATTCCTGTCTCCCCTATGACCTGGCTTGCCTCCACAAGCCCTTCTCCAGCTGTCCCTGCTGTCTGGTCACTCTGGTCACCCCTACGACCCGGGCTGCTTCTACAACCCTCTCTCCAACTGCCACCATAGCTCTAGTCACTCTGGTCACCCCTACGACCGGAATTCGCCCACACAAACCCCTCGGGGGAGCCTGCTCCTCTGAGAACAGACAAAGGAGTCCTGACACCAAGATGTAATGTCTTGCCATTTAATCTCTTTCTCGTTTACAATCACCTCATCTCTCTCTCCTCCCTCTTTCACTTTGCCTCCCTCCTTTTATCTCCTCCCCCCCCCAACTCTCTTCTCCCACGTGCCTCAGCAGTAACAAGCTTCTCATAGCAGGGGAGTGCTCCCCTGTTAGCAGTGCATACTCAATACCTCAAAATCACGGGGGAGAATAAATGCCCAGGTGCCTCCACCCAGCTTGAGTTGCTCTGTCCTTTGCCTGAGTTTTCTGTGGGTTTTCAGAGTTCAGGTAGAGTCTTAAAGGGGCCCCAACAGGCTTCAATCCCAGCTCATTTGCCCTCTGGAATATCATATTCCATGCCCTTTGATCTCTCAGTGTAGAAGCTGCCACGTCCTGTGCTATTCTGATTGTGTTTCCACAATATTGAAATTGTTTCTTCCTGGCTGCTTGGAGTATTTTCTCCTTGATCTGGGGATTCTGGAACCTGGCTATAATATTCCTGGGAGTTTCCTTTTTGGGATCTTTTTCAGGTGGTGATCTGTGGATTCTTTCAACCTCTGTTTTGCCCTCTGGGTCTAAAACATCAGGGCAGTTTTCTTTGAGAATTTCTTGAAGGGTGATTTCTAGGTTCTTTCTTTGATCATGGCTTTCAGGTAGTCCAGTAATTTTTAAATGATCTTTCCTGGATCTATTTTCCAGGTCAGTGGCTTTTCCCATGAGATATTTCACATTGCCTTCTATTCCTTCATTTGTTTGGATCTGCTTAACAGCATCTTGATTTCTCATAAAGTCATTAGCTTCCATTTGCTCCAGTCTAACTCTGAAGGAATGAATCTCCTCAGTGAGCTTTTGAGATTCTTTTTCCATCTGGCAAATTCGGCTTTTTAAGGCATTCTTCTCCTCATTGCCCTTTTGAGCCTCCTTTGCCATTTGAGTTAGTCTATTTTTTAAGGTGTTATTTTCCTCAGTCAGGCTGTTCCCTTCCCAATTTTTCCTCCACTTCTCTTATATGAATTTTAAAGTCCTTCTTAAGGTCCTCTATGGCCTGCAACCCGCTCATATTTTCCTTTGGGGCTTTTAGAGCAGGATTTCTGACTTCACAGTCCTTCTCCTGTTCTATGCTTTGATCCTCTTTGCCCCCCCAAATAGGAGTCTAATGTTGCATTATTCTGTGTATTTTGTTTCCTTTTCCTCGGCATGTTGCCACTTAATTACTTGACTTTGGGGCTTGTTGCCACAGTAGGACTGTGCCACCAGAGAGGGTAGCTTCTGTCCCAATGTTGGGGTCTTCACTACTTCCAGTTCTGGCAAGCTGTATACCCACCCCACCTCCAACCCAGACTACAATCCAGATCCAGGGAGGTTAAAGCAGGAGTGATTACCCCCCAAGACTGATTGCTAGATCTCCCTACAGTTCGCAGGCCAGGAGCTAGAGCTACCACTGAAATTGCAAAGTGGAGTGTCTCCTCAGTGGCTTCTAGCCCCTAGGGGAGGAAGCTGATGAGTTCCCCAAATACTGGTCCCAAAGTCCATAGGACATTAACCTCTCACTTTGTTCTAGGCATATCTGTGTTGAAAATTCTGAAATCCCCACAGCTTCTTGTGTTCTGGGGTCCCTCCAGCCGGCTGCTGACCTGGCCGCCCTGGGGCTAAAACCTGGCTCCCTCGGGCCTGGGCTCAGCTCCCAGAGCTCTGCACTGTTGGTTCCCAGCCCGCTGTGCTGCCTGCTCTCAGAGTGCTATGCTGGCCGCTCCTTCCAGGGCTGCTTGGCTGTCCTTAGCGGGAGGTTAGCTTCTCAGTGTCGTTCTGTGGGTGCTGGGGCTCCAGAAGTTGTTCAGAGTCCCCTTTTACATGGTTTGGAGGTAATCTGGGGGGAGAGCACCTTGGAAGTGCTGTTTCTACTCTGCCATCTTGGCTCCGCCCCCCTAGAAGGACTTCTTAATAACCTAGAGAGTCTTTTATAAATTGATGCTGAGTGAGAGGAGCAGAACCTAGAGAACATGGTACACATTTACAGGCATATTGTATCTGTGTTGACTAACTTTGCTAGACTGGGCTCTTCTCAGCAATACAAGGTTATAAGACGATTCCAAAGGAGTCATGATGGAAAAGGCTATCCACATGCAGAGAAAGAATTAACAGAGTCTGAATGCAGATTGAAGCAAGCTATTTGTTCTTTCTCTTTTTCATTTTGTTTTGTTTCTTCTTCCTTGTTGTTCATTCCATTGGTTATACTTCTTCTTTACAGTTTGGCTAATGTTTAATGTGAAGGTATATGTAGAAACTATATCAAATTGCATGCTGTCATGGTGGGGGTGGTTGGAGGGAGGAGTTGGAGAAAATTTTGAACTTAAAGTAATTTTTTAAAATTTTTGGGGACTGTTAAAAAAAAGGCAAAACCTTCACACTTATTTAACTCTTCAAGGTTTGCACTATTTTCCTCATCACAAGGCTTTGGGACCTGTAGTCTAGCATATGGTAATAGAGATTATTGAAGATTTAAGAATTAGAAGACCTGGATTTTATTTCATTTTTTTTGGAGAAATATATTTTTAAGTTTATTTACTATTCAGTTTGCCACATTCAATTCCACAAGTTTTTGAGTTCCAAATTTTCTTCCCCCCTTCCCTCCTATCCCAGTAGTAGCATATAGTCTGATACAGATTCTACATATACCTGCACATTAAACATCAGTCAAGTTGTAAAGAAGAATTATAACCAATGTAATGAACAATGAGGAAGAAGAAACAAAACAAAAGAGAGAGAGAAATAGAGAGCAAGTAGATTGCTTCAATCTGCATTCAGACTCTTCATGATTCTTTCTCTGCATGTGAATAGCCATCATGAGTGAAGGCCTGTCTTTTAATTTTACCTATGCTGCTTATGAGCTGTGTGATCTTGGACTTTACTTCTTTTAAAACATTTTGTTTCAAGAAGCAGAGCAGAGGAAAATGTGAACGGAGGTGGGAGTAAGCAGAACTGAGAAAAAGAATGCTTGTGGGGGGGCGGAGCCAAGATGGCGGAGTAGAAACAGCATTTCTAATGTGCTCTGCCCCACACAAATTTCAAACAATGTGAAAGGGGGCTCCGAACAACTTCTGGAGCCACAGCACCGACAGAACGGCAGAGAGAAGCTAACCTCCTGCTGAGGACAGCCCAGCAGCCCTGCAGGGAGCGGCCAGTACAGCGCTCTGAGAGCAGGCAGCACAGCGAGCTGGGAACCGACAGCGCAGTCCGCAGAGCCGAGCCCAGGTCCCCCGTTTTAGCCCAGGGCCTTCAGCCGGCTGGAGGAACCCCAGAACACCAGGAATTGTGGCGATTCCAGAATTATCAGCACAGATATGCCTAGGAAAAGTGAGAGGTTAGTGCCCTATGGACTTTGGGACCAGTATTTGGGGAACAGGTCGGCTTCCTCCCCTGGGGGCAAAAAGCTGCTGAAGAAACAGCTGTACAGAAGCCATTTTGCAGTGTCAGTAGTGGCTCTAGCTCCTCGTCTGCGAACTGTAGGGAGATCCAGCAATCAGTTTGTGGGTTAATCACTCTTGCTTTAAACTGACTGGATCTGGATTGTGGTCTGGGGGGGAAGTTTGGGGTGGGTATCCAACTTGCCAGAGTGGGTGGAGGCTTTACAGAGGCCACCCAACTGGCAGAAGTTGTGAAGACCCCATGTTTTAGATGGAAGCTCTCCTGTTTGGTGGCAGAGTCCTACTGTGGCAACAAGCCCCAAAATCAAGTAATTAAATAGCAATATGCCTAGGCAAATGAAACAAAATAAACAGAAAAGTTCAACATTGGACTCCTATATTAGGGACAAAGAGGCTGAAAGCATGGAGGAGGACTGTGAGGTTAGAACTCCTGCACCAAAAGCCCCAAATGAAAATACAAGCTGGCTACAGGCCATAGAGGACCTTACGAAGCAGATAAGAGAAGTAGGGGGAAATCTGGGAAGAGAAATGAAAAAGATGCAAGAAAAGTATGAAATGACAGTCAACAGCCTGACTGAGGAAAATAACACCTTAAAAAATAGATTAACTCAAATGGCAAAAGATGCTCAGAAAGGCAATGAGAAGAATGCCTTAAAAAGCTGAATTTGCCAGATGGAAAAAGAATCTCAAAAGCTCACTGAGGAGATTCATTCCTTCAGAGTTAGACTGGAGCAAATGGAAGCTAGTGACTATGAGAAATCAAGATGCTGTTAAACAGATACAAACAAATGAAAGAATAGAAGGCAATGTGAAATATCTCATGGGAAAAACCACTGACCTAGAAAATAGATCCAGGGGAAATAATTTAAAAATTATTGGACTACCTGAAAGCCACGATCAAAGAAAGAACCTAGAAATCATCCTTCAAGAAATCCTCAAGGAAAACTGCCCTGATGTTTTAGATCCAGAGGGCAAAATAGAGGTTGAAAGAATCCACCTATCACCTCCTGAAAAAGATCCCAAAAAGAAAACTCCCAGGAATATTATAGCCAGGTTCAATCCCCAGATCAAGGAGAAAATACTCCAAGAAGCCAGGAAGAAACAATTTCAATATTGTGGAAACACAATCCGAATAGCCCAGGACCTGGCAGCTTCTACACTGAGGGAGAGAAGGGCATGGAATATGATATTCCAGAGGGCAGAAGAGCTGGGAATGAACCCAAGGGTCACCTACCCAGCAAAACTGAGTATTTTGTTTCAGGGGAAAATATGGTCATTCAGTGGAATAGAGGACTTTCAAGCATTCTTGAGGAAAAAACCAGAGTTGAATAGAAAATTTGACATTCAGACACAAGAAGCAAGAGATGATTGAGAAGGTAATCAAGGAATAGAAATCAAAAGGAACTTATCAAAGTTGGACTATTTGCAGTCCTACATGGAAAAACAATAGCTGTGTTTGATGAAACCTTTATCATTATGAAAATAATTGAAGAAGGGTACATGGCATATGTTCACAGGTATACATGGATAGAGGGCACAGGTTGAATTTGATGGGAAGGGATGATTATTTTTTTTTTTTGGAGGGCAATTGGGGTTGGGTGACCCAGGTTCACCCAGGTTCACGTGGCTGGGTTTTTGTTTGTGTGTTGGGTGTCTGGGGCCAGATCCGAACTCGGGTCCTTCTGCCTCCGGGGCTGGCTCTCTGCTCGCTGCTCCACCTAGCCGCCCCAAGGAAGGGATGATTCTTTAAGGGGTGAAGTGAAGAGGTGAGAGAGGAAAGTGGCAAGAGGAGATGGAGATAGACAGGGTAGGGTAAACCATCTCATGTAGAAGAGGCAAGGGGAAGTAGTTGCAGGGGAGGGGAAGAACAGGAAGGCAAAAAGGCAAAAGCATATTCTCATTGAAGTTGGCTCAAGGAGAGAATCACATACATACTAAATGGAATATCTTACCCTCACTCACTCTCCTGAGTAGGGGAAAGGGGGGATGAGAGGGCGGATGATGGAAGGGAGGGCATTCTGGGGAGAGGGGAGGTTAGAAGAACCCACTATCCAAGAGGGACAGGATCAAAGTAGGGAGTGGACCAGGTGGGAGGTGGGATGGAGGGGAGGGAAATATAAGCAGTCTTTTACAATATATCTACTATGGTAATGTTTTGCATAGCTATACATGTACAATACATACTGAATTGCTTATCTTCTCAGAGGGAGTGGGTGACAAGGGAGGAAGGAAATGGATCTGAAAATCGAAGTTTTAAAATTAAATGTTTCATAAGATGTCCAGGCATTGGGGCTCAGAGATTCACCTTGCCCTAATGGCAAAGTCGAAGGGGGTATGGGAGAAGATATGGGAGAGAGCAGATTGGATGAGGGGATATCTAGTGGGACTGCTATTCTGGAGTGGTGGGTAGGGAAAAAATGGGGGGAAAATGTAACTCATAATCTGGTGGAAATGAATGATGTAAACCAGAAGTTAATAAAGCATTTGTTTAATTAAAAAAAAAAAAGGAAAAAAAAGAAAAAAAAACATTTTGTTTCTCTGTGACTCACTTTTCCTTTTCTTTAAAGTTATGGAAGTTGGATTAGAAGAGCTCTAAAATGAAACAATTCTATTCCCATTATTCCAATAAAGTAATAGAATCTCAAAGATAAAGCCATTTGCACTGGCTCGCACAGCTAAGTCATATAACGTCCATTGCTAATTTCAGTATAACATGATTTTCTGGATCTTTTTTTTTTCTCTAAAAGTCTTGACTATATTATGTTATATTCCTGGCTATAATCCTCTCTCAACTGGCTATTCATTGTCTCTATGCCCAATTCTGTTAGTCTTTACCCAGCCCCAGCCCTTCTTTTTCGATTACTTCTGGATTGCCTCTGGATTACTACTTCCCACTCTTGATCCTATTTAAGACCCCATTCTCTTTGTCCAGGCAGTGATCCAGTCACCCCAGCCTACTGGCCATTCCCATCATGATCCTTCTTAGACCCCTCCTCCATTCACCCCAGACTGCTTGGCCACTCCTAGTGTTGAGGATTAGGGTTTTAGAGGTTCTTGAGACCCTAAAATACCAACATACCAAGTCCTGCCAAATGAATTCGATTCAAGTCTTCTCTCAGTGAAAGTAAAGCAAAGTTTATTAAAAAATCACAGAATGGTTAGACTCTTAAGGAGCCTAAGTATCTGTGACAGTTCTGTTGGACTAGTGGACCAGAATAATCTGACACAGAGTGAGCTTCTGCTAGGTTAATCTCAGCCCTTCATGGAGGCAAGATGGAGCTTACATACAGAAAGATTGTGGGAGAATTTAGCGGTGGTCTCTTAGAGAAGGAATGTGAGAAGGGTCTTGAGCAGTACTCTAAGGAGGATCTTTGAAGGAACTGAGTCAGACTCCTGGTATAGGATAAAGGGTGGGGAAATAGCTGGAGGCTACCTGGAGATGACAGATAGTGGAGGGCTAGGCTAGTTTAAGGGTAACAGATTTGGGTATAAATATTTTGATAGGATCAAGTGTGAGAAGTAACTGGATAGTGGAAGGCTAGGGTAGGTTAAGCGTAAGAGATTTGGGCCTAGCTATAATGAAAGGCTTGTGGCCTTAGGCATATGTCTCATTTGGGAAGCTTCTACCAGAGTTCAAGGGGTTTTCCAGAGCCTGTACCCCATCACTAAATCCTTCCCACAGTCTTTCTGTATGTAAGATTGATCTTGATTCCATGAAAGTGCCCAGATTCAGTCTGACCCATTGCATTAGGTATACAAACGATTCAGATTCCTCAAGAGGCTGGCCAGTATCTCACATCTTTAATAAATCTTGTTTTTCTTGGACTGAAATTCAGCTCGGGTTGAATTCATTCAGGCAGGACCTGCGTGTCACTATTTTGGGGTTCCAGTGGTAAGTTATGGGCTCTAGCAGCCCCCTTGAGCTCTCCTTGAGTCCTTGAGGTACAGGCCCTTGAGCTCTGATTAAATCATCTCATTTGACGAGGCATTTGCATGAGTCCCTTTATGGAGGAAGGGACTTCCAGGCCCCATGCCTGTACCTCCCAAAAGTTTGCCTTTGTGCTATCTTTTACAACATTGGAAAAAGTTTAGTTTCTCTGGAGACCCCAAAATACCAACACGCTGGGTCCTACCAAATGAATTCGACTCAAATTTCCTCTCAGCCAAAGAAAAGTAAAGTATATTAAAAGTTTGCTTGCATTAGACACAGAGTAAGTCTGTGCTGGGTCATTCTATAGCGTATAGATATACATGTACAACACATACTGAATTCCTTATCTTCCCAAAGGGAGTGGGTGATAAGGGAGGAAGGGAATGGATCTGAAATTCGAAGTTTTAAAATTAAATGTTTCAAATATATATAAATACTATTATTAATACTATTTTGCATGTAATTGAGAGATAAGATGTGTAGGCATTGGGACACAGAGATTCACCTTGCCCTAATGGTAAAGTCGAAGGGGGTATGGGAGAAGATATGGGAGAGAGCAGATTGGATGAGGGGATATCTTGTGGGACTGCTATCCTGGGATTGTGGGTAGGGGAAAAATGGGGAAAAAAATTATAACTCAAAATCTGGCAGAAATGAGTGATGTAAACCAGAAGTTAATAAAGCATTTGTTTAATTGAAAAAAAAAAAAGAATGTCCCTGTGGGATTATATTAAGTTACTACCATTTTTAGAGGCAGTACCAAAAGAGCTGTGTCAGAAAGCACGAAGGCCAGGCTAGTTTCTTCTTCCTCTTCTCTGCCCATCTCCTACTTCAAAGAGCTTATGATGTTTCAGCCTTTTAAGACTATGCCAGTTTTTTCTGGACTGGCCATGACTCAGGCTAGCCCCTAGGCCAATCAAGTCTTCAAGTACATTTTAAAGAAAAACTAGCCTAACTTTGTTCAAGGGAGATGAAGAGTAGGATAATGCCCCTACCACAATATGCATAAGACCCTTTAAATAAATTGTCAAATAAATCAAAATATTATTTTATACTATATTCCAGGATATACAAGCATAAAAACATAAAACAGTCCCTGCCTTCATGGGGTTTGTCTGTAACTTGAGCTCCCTTCTATGATGTAGGTTTATTCGTGAATTTGTTGACGTTTAGGGGTACTGGGACCTCAAAATAGCGACATGCAGGTCCTGTCTAAAGGAATTTGACCCAAGCCTTCTTTCAGCCAAAGTAAAATAAGCTTTATTAAAGTCACACCATATTGGCCAGATCCTTAAGGAATCTAAGCATTGGCTAGGCTCTTAAGGAATGTGAGCATTTGTGACACTTGTAAGTGGTCCATATTGAATCTAAGCACCTTAATGGAGGCTGAGATGGATCTTTATATACAGAAAGCCTATGGGAGGGATCTAGGGTTGACCAAGTAGTCTGGGGTGATTGGAGGAGGGGTCTAAGGAGGATCTTGATGGGAATGACCAATAAATAGGCTAGGGTGACTGTGAGGAAACAGAGAAGGGCTGGGAACACCTGGCCCTGGACCACTGGCCATGGGAGAATGCGGACTACATAGGATCAAGAGTGGGAAGTCTAGGGTGTCATCAGGTGTGGACAATGAAAGGCCAGTTAACTGCTACTGGTAGATGCCTCAGGCAAACACCAGATCCAGTGGGAAGATTGAAGGAGAATTTTAGGGAATTTACAAAACCAGTATCCCTGGTTTTGTAAAATCATAGTTATTCTTTGTTTAAAAGTATAGTTATAAAATGGCTCTTACTTATGCCACCTGTTTAAGAGAACTTTCTAAAAGTGTGCTGGTGTTGGGGTTCTAGGCCTGTGCCAGGAAAAGTCCATCTATCCTATGTGTCTCATGCCACAAATAAGGGACACTGTTCAACATAACAGGTTTGACCACAGGTGCTTATATGCAAAACAACCTAAAATTATTTAGCAGGTGTATTCTTTTTTTTTTTTGCTTTTTGGAGGGCAATTGGGGTTAAGTAATTTGCCCAAGGTCACACGGCTAGGTTTTTGTTTGTGTGTTAAGTGTCTGAGGCCAGATCCGAACTCAGGTCCTTCTGACTCTACTCACTTCAAAATATTTTTAAAAATTTCTATTGAAATTGATTTGGAATAAATGATGAATGCCAAAATTATAAAAATTCTTTTCCCTATACCCATAGCCAGTTTTCTGGGAGTATTTAAATTGTCCTTGTTTCATCAGTGTGCTTCAACAGTGACCTAGAGCTCTTCTGAGCTATTGACAATTGTGGTTTAACTAAATTTCTTGTGTATTTGACATCTATGAACATATTCCTATCAAGGTGGATAATTAAAATGAGCAGTTTAACAGCAGTTTAACTTTTGGTTAGCATCATATAATATTTTTGCAATACTTGATTTATTATGCAGCCCTAGATATGAAAACATTGTTTTTGCCCTTTAGACTAAACTAAAGCTGCACAGATGACATCATTTCTATGTAGTGGGTGACTAATTTTAATGAATGAGTTTCTGTGATGCAGGATTAGTGATTTGAGCTGTAATCCAGCCATTGGATGAGATGAAATATGCTTTCCCCAACTTACTAGCTCAGCATTTCTCTTCTGAAAATAGTGACTTTGTTGGAGATGGTGTGGAAGAATATATTTATTAGATCTATGCTCTTTCTTAGTCTTAATGAAAGTTGTTACTGTTGTTGTTTGGTCGTTTTTCAGATGTGTCCAATTCTTCGTAACCCTATTTGGGGTTTTCTTGGGCAAAGATGCTAGAATAGTTTACCATTTCCTTCTCTAGGTCATTTTACAGATGAGGAAGCTGAGAGGCAAACAGGGTTAAGTAACTTACCCAGGGTCACATGCTAATGTCTGAGATCAGATTTGCCCTCAGGAAATTGAGTCTTCCCCATTCCAGGCCCTGTGCTCTATCCACGGTGCTACCTGACTGCCCTCATATTTTCCTTAATAAGAATAGCATGGCAATTATCAGCAAAATGCTACATAAATATTAATAGTCTTTATTATGTTTTTTCCATTACCTCCATCCTTCAAGGATTACTACCCTTGTGGGGGGAAAGATCTTTTAACCTTCTACTTCTGTGTTGCAGTTGGATTAGTCATAGAAATATATAGGTAAGAGATCTTCTACTGAGGTGGATATTAAGATGGGAGAGGTCACATCACATAGTTAAAAAAAAAAAGAGCTGAAATTTATCTTCAGAATGGGGAAATAATACTTGCCTTACCAACTTCTCAAGTGTCTTCTAAGGAAAGAACTCTATAAACCTTAAAGTGGGATAAATGTATTTATAACTTAAAAGTAGGATGTAATAAAACCCAGGTTTATATCCACTTCTCCTGATTCTTCTTAGTCAATACACTATGCCACCAAAGAGCAAGTTCGTAGTTTGACCATTGAGACATTAATTATTGTGCTAGATCTCAAGAAAAAACTTTTCTAAGTACTCAGATTAAATTCTTCCCTTTCATGTTATTGTCTTCTTTTCCTTTAACTTTTACTGCTTCCTGAGATGTACCCAAAGGTACAAAGCAGATTTTTATATAGTTCTGTAGAGAGAATATTAGTTAACAATATCAGGTCTTTGGCATAAATTCAGTGAAACAGCACTTATCCTCCATTTCTGTGTAGGCTATATGTCCCTCTGTTTACTGTGTAAAACGCCAAAGGTAGCAGTAAATTAGAGGCTTTCTTTTATCAAAAATTTCAGAACAATCACCTACAGTTAATCTTCAACACTTTCATAAAACACCATGTACCACCTTGAGTCCCTTTGAGCAAGGTTCTTCACTGGACTTGTCTGTCCTGTGATCATCATTTCTGGCCTGGTCTCACTCTCCATCTGATGTAAGAAGTGTCAAAGATGATGATTTCTTTTATCTTTGGCAGTTATTTATTCTAGAGAATAATCGAGAAACCCAATTACTTGTCAATATGCTTGACAGCCAGGTGGCATAGTAGATAGAGTACTGGGCCTGATGTCAGGATAACTTGAGTTCCTCCAGCCTCAGACTTGCTAATTCTAGCTGTGTGACACCAGCAAGTCATTTAACCTCTGTCTACCTCCATTTCCTCAACTGTAAATTTGGGATCATAATAATACCTACCTTCCAGTGATGTTTTAAGAATCAAAAAAGATAATGTTTGTAAAGCCTTTAGCTCAATGTTTGACAGATAGTAGGTACTTAATAAATGCCTGCTCCTTTCTCTTGTTCCCTTTTCTTATTTCTCAGAAAATATGCCCAGATAGATATTACAAATTCCCTTCCTTCTCCCCACCCACAAGTCAGTTGTAATCAAAGCAGTTTACTAATTATTTGCTTTCTGATGTGCATTATATGGAACCATTGAAGAGGCTGGTTGCATCTGTGTATTTGGTAGTCACCCTGTATTTGATAGAAACTCAGTTTCTACCTTAGCATGTCATAAAATAAAAACACCTTTTGGGACAGAAAACTTTTTAAAGCAATTCTAAGCACAAATACCACCTACTATAATAGCTAACATGGATGATAGACCTTTATATGGCTAAGCTCACTAGTAACTTTGGGCTAAATAAATCACACATCTAGAGCCCCACATTGTTTACTGTTTACCATTCCATAATTGCCACATGATTGTAGGTAATAACAACCCCCTTCTCTCCAAGTAACCTGAGTCTTTGGAAAGCTATAAAGCCTGTGGGATAGATTCAGATTTGAATAGGCCCAGGAAGCCTGTGTTTCATAGGTTTCATCTGAAATCATCTGAAATCTTTCCTAGATTAAGTCAGGTTCCCAGTTTACTAGGAAGGTATCTGCACAAATTCAGAAGCATTTTTGCAACCTCCTTAAAGTCTTGCCTAAGTCTAAGGTAGCTACACCTATGTCTTTTGTCTTTACACCCTGAGCTTATTCCTTCCTTCCTTCCTTCCTTCCTTCCTTCCTTCCTTCCTTCCTTCCTTCCTTCCTTCCTTCCTTCCTTCCTTCCTTTCTTTCTTTCTTTCTTTCTTTCTTTCTTTCTTTCTTTCTTTCTTTCTTTCTTTCTTTCTGCCTTTTTGAAGGGCAGGAAGGCTGGGAGTTAAGTGACTTGCCCAAGGTCACACAGTTAATAAGTGTTAAGTGTCTGGGTATGAATTTGAACTCAGGTCCCCCTGACTCCAGGGCGGGTGCTCTATTCATTATGCCAGCTAAAAACCTTGAGCCTATTCTTATCATAATTTAAACCCACAAAAAAAAAGTTCAGAGGTTTAGAATTGGTTGCCTAGCATACATATTTAGATTTTGGGGTAATTTGTAGTAATAATACAATATAGAAGAAATTGACCTTTTTTTTTTTTTTTTTGGTCTTTTTGGAGGGGGAAGATAGGGCAGTTGGGGTTAAGAGACTTGCCAAGGTCACACTGCAAGTAAGTGTTAAGTGTCTGAGGCCAGATTTAAATCCAGATCCTCCTGACTCCAGGGCCGGTGCTCTATTCACTATGCCATCTAGCTGCCTCTTATATTTTTGACATATTAGGAAGATTCTACCTATGGCATCTGTCACCAGATTAAAATGTAAGTGGGAAATGTTTAATGAAATCAATAAAAATATGATAAAGCATAGATAATATCCCATTTTAAAACTAGGTCAATATGTAGTCCACAAAGATACTTATATATAAATTAGTGGCCCCCTTTCTATTGGAATTTGAAACTACTGACCTATAGCTTTCAGGTTCTAGATTGGCAATCAAGAATTAGTTTCTAAAATTCAAATATTTCTTTAGAATTTTCATGAAAGTAAGAAAAAACATTTCATTTTTCTTTTTCTAGTTTGCATCTTGATAAAAAATTTATCACTTTCCAAAATGCCTTTTCAAGGTGATCCTATAATTGGTAAGTAATTTTTTTCCTTCAACTAATAGCTTTCGGTCATTGTAGTTTATTTTGGTAGTATATTATCTATTTATTAATTTATTCATTATGTATCTATTTATTTTCCATTGCTATCAAATCATGATAACCAGAAATGCGTCTGTTAGGACAAGGTCATAAGAATTTTCCATTTCAAATTTAGAGGGGAATTTTGGGAAAGTAGTGGAATGTTAGACCCTAAAGAAGAAATCCAGACATTTCATTAATACTCCAGATGAATATCTAAAATATTTCAGATTGAAAGAAAAAGAATCGAAAACAGATCAGCTAAAAACATTACTCAGGTCAGGCTATACAAAAAAATTGCAAAATCTGTGAACCCTGTGGAAGCTCTGAATAGATACAAGCCAGAATAGATGGAAGGCATGGTGAAGTGGGAAGCAACCTGATCTCACAGACAGGGTGGCCCTGTCCAGAACAGATCTAAGCTGAATCTTGAGGCAGCAGAAAGAAAGGCTGTTAGTAAAGCCCAGTGCTAAAGTGGTACAAGAATCCCAGAGCATCTAGAGAAAGGTTTTAGTCTCAGGGTAGCCTTAGCCCCAGTTACAGTAGAAGAAGCACTCTAAGCAGTATCTTTGCAGCTCCAGCATAATTTTGCATCCAGATAGCTTGGGCCTGAACCATAGCAGGAGACAAGGCCAAATAGTTCCTAGAGAAGATGGGACCAAATTTTAGCCATTGTAATCACAATCAAGAATGATCTGCATATAGTATTCAGAAGTATCCATGCAAAGTATGACGCAGGTGCACATCCTCAGTTCAGGCACAGGTTGGTGATATGAGCAAATACAATGAAGAATACCTTGTACTGATAGATGCTCAAGGGATAAACCCAGAAGCAGAAAGCAACTCAACAAAAAAATAGAAGCAGAGCTTCAACGGAAAAAAAAATGGCTCCACCAGGACTATAGTACCTGAAATAAAGGCAAGGAAAAGAAAATAGATTGCATAATTGATCTTTCACCTCTTTCACAGGTGTTAGGCAAGGTCCCTCTTTTTTACTACAACCTCCCTTTCCTTATTAGAAAGACAGAGGTGTGGGCAAAAAAAAAAGTACAAAAGAGCATGTAGGGAAGCATGTAGGATGTAGAGAAGTATTCAATTAATGGTTACAGCCATGAACACAAATTGGATGAAGTCATCCCTAAAATAGAATAGGCTAGTAGAATGGATTACAGAAAAGAAGTCACAATATGTTATTTCCTGGAACACTCTTAAAACAAAGATTCATGTGTTAAAATGAAAGGCTATAGTAGAATCTACTGTACAGTTGAATTTTTTAAAAAATAGAAGTGGCGATCGTGATTTCAGAGAAAAGTGAGATATGATAAAAAGAGATAAAGAAAAAAATTGCACATTTAAAGACACCGTAAAAAACAAACCAAAACTAATACATACACACAATAACATAGCATTTAAATACTTGAAAAGAAGTGAAGTGAATTAGAAGGAGACCTAGATAATGACATTTTAATAATGGGGAGCTTCCATGTACCATTTTTCAAATTAGATCTAACCTAAAGATAAACAGGGACAAAGGGAAGGACTGGAATAGAACTTTAGAAAGCATTTTACCTTTTAAAAATTATATTTTTGCATATATTAGGACATACTTCTTTGTCTATTAAGCTAAACTTTTGTTTAAGGGACTCTAGAGTTACCCAAGCGTGTTTGCCTCTATTCAGGGGTGAGGAACCTGTGGGCCTCAAGGTCATATGTGGCCTTTTTGGTCTTTTGGTGTAGCCTTTTAACTGACTCCAGGTTTTATAGAACAAATTATTTCATAAAGTGATTTGTTCTTTGAAGTTTGGATTCTGTCAAAGGTCTCACTTGAGGACCTAGAGGGCTACATGTGACCTCAAGGCTTCAGGTTTCCCACCACTTTATCTATGTGGACCTCCTTTTTCTCCTGATTTCTTTTTCCTGAAAGAACTGATATACCAGGAAGACTAATATGGTATTAAAAAGTATTAGAAAATCAAGGTTTTTTGTTTGTTTTTGATTTTTGTTGCAGGTATTGCCTTTGCTACGTTATTAAATAAAAATAAATTTTTGTTCCTTTTTAACAGGTAACTGGCAGTGGTTAATAAATGATAGTTTAAAAAATCTCCATCTTATCTCAAGTACTTCAAGACAGCATATCAAGGTACAATTATCTTTTCACACTCTTTGACTTTTAATAAGATCATGCCCATGATTATTTTCTGTTTTTTTTTTTTCTCTTGTCATATCAAGGTGCTTAGTATTTTAGGCACCTATCTGACACCATGGATAGAGCACTATCCTATCCCCATAGCCTGGAATCAGAAGACCCGAGTTCAAATCCAGCCTCACATATTTCCTATCTGTGTGAGCCTGGACAAATCACTTAAATCTCTGTCTACATTACTTTCCTCTCTTATAAAATAGCACCTACTTCAATTAATTAAACAAATGCTTTATTAACTTCTGGTTTACATCATTCATTTCCGCCAGATTTTGAGTTACAATCATTCCCCCCCCTGTTTTTCCCCTACCCACCATTCCAGAATAGCAGTCCCACAAGATATCGCTTCCTCCAGTCTGCTCTCTCTCATACCTTCTCCCATACCCCCTTCGACTTTTCCATTAGAGGAAGGTGAATCTCTGTGCCCCGATGCCTGCACATCTTATCTCCCAATTACATGCAAAAGAGTATTGATAATAGTATTTATATATATTTGAAACATTTAATGTTAAGACCTCGAATTTCAGATCCATTTCCTTCCTCCCTTGTCACCCATTCCTTCTGGGGAGATAAGTAATTCAGTATATGTTGTACATGCCTAGCAATGCACAACATTATCATAGTAGATATATTGTACAAGGCTGCTTATAATTCCCTCCCACTCATCCCACGCCCCACATGGTCCATTTCCTACATGATCCTATCCCTCTTCTATAGTGGGTACTTCCAACCTCCCCTCCCCCCAGAATGCCCTCCCCTCCATCATCCCCCCTTCTCATCCCCCTTCCCCCTATTCTGCTGCAGGTTGAGACATCCCATTTAGTATGTATGTCATTCTCTCCTTGAGCCAATTTCAATAAGAAGTTGGGAGAAGAAAATAAATGTGTTCATTGAAAAATAAAAATTTAAAAAGTAAAGTGGGTCAAGCTAAATAACCTCGATACCCTTTGTAACTATGAATCTGTAATTTATGCAGGATTTTTTTTGAAAAACTGTTTTTTTTTCCAAAACGTTATCTTCTCTCCTTTTACAGTATTTTCTTTACTGTTTTCTCATAACTCTTGACAGTTTAGACATCATTTGTCATACTGATTTGACATTATTGAAACTGAGTTGGGATCTTTTTATTTGAATATCTTTTTTCTTGAATTTTCATTGATTAAAAATGAACTTGTTTTGGGTTAATTTCTGCTTGTGATGATGATTTTGAAAAATCTATTGTTTAGAATGCTCTTAATGTTTTGAAAACACTGACTCTGATGGAGAACCAGTTTATCTACTCAATTTTGAAATGGTTAACTCCAAAGAAAATCTTTTATGGTATGAGTTTGAAACATAAAATACATATATATGTATATATCTTAGAAAGGAATGACGCCATCTTGTTTCTATTTTTATTGATTAAAAATATAAAGTCGCTGTGCTTTTAGTCATTAATAGTACAATTATTTTTTTACTTGCCTCTTCAAGTCATATTATTGCATTTGGAACCTTTTATGACCTCCCAGGTTTGACTTTATTTTAGGAAGCTGCTGTCTCAGCCCTGGCAGCATTGTGCAGTGAATATTACCTGAATCATCAAGGAGAAGTTGATCCTGTTTTACAGGGTAAGTGATTCATAGGTCTTTTCTGTTTTCTTTAATTAATACCATTAATTATCCCTGTTGAATGTCTTGATAGAAAATGAAAAAAAGGGCCTTTAAACACCACCACTACGGATGAGTATAATTATAAGCCTAACCTAGTGGTGTATAATTTTAAGGTTTACTTAATCACTAGAAAACATATATAATAATTAATGTGCAAAAACTTTTTGTTTTATGTGAAATAATGCCCTGGAGGGATTCAAGAGATAGAATAATACCCTTAATAGCAGGGGTCCTTAATCTGAGATCGACAGAGCAAGTAGCCTATGAATTTGAGTGGGAAATTTATTTGGTGCTAGATAGAATAGTGGGTCATGCACCAGGCCAAATGTCAGGAAGACCTGAGTTCAAATGTGGCTTCTAGTTATGTCACTTTCCCTCTATTTACCACAGTTTTCCTCGTCTGTAGAATGGGGATAATAATAGCACCTATCTCCATGGATTATTACGAGGATTAAATGCCATAAAAGTTGTAAAGCGCTTACCACAGTGCCTGGCACATGATAAGCACTATGTACATGTTGGATATTGTTATGATGAATGTCATTGGTTCCTTTTGTAATCTTATGTATTTTGTTTTATTCACTTAAAAACATTATTGTTTGAAGGGATCCATAGATTTCACCAGAGTTACCAAGGATTCTGTATCATGAAAAAGAGGTTAAGGACCCCTGTAATTAGTGTCTGCTCTTGAATGGAGTTCTTTTTACATATGCCGTAAGGCAATTACTTGTCAGTAATGTCAATTATTGTCAATAAATAAACTTCTAACTCAAGTTACTTCTTTTCAAACTGCAGTTCTGAATTTGAAATAATTGAAAGCACAGAGATTTCTATTTTCGTTCTAGGAAAGTCAGTGCATGAGGAATATAATATTTGTATATTAGGAAGAAGTGCCATTTCCTACTAGAATGTCCTGTGAGACTGGACTCAAAGGGAAGAGGGTCAGAGGGAGATTTTGTAATTTCATTTTTTCAAGTATATACTTCTGTTAAGTCTCAATTTGATAGGGAAGTATGTTTTTACAATAAAAATATAAACTTTTCAGCTTATGAAGCACATTCCTCACAAATTCATTATTATGTTCATAAATTTAAAGCTGAGTGACATCTTACATCTAGTTCCATCCTCTTGTTTTACTAATGAGGAAACTGAAGGCCAGAGAGAAGAAATGACTTACCTAAAATCATATGGGCAATATGTTTCAGAAATGGAATTTTACCTCAAATTCTCTTATTTCACTATACTGCTTTGTCTGTGAGATAGGTAGTTTAAGTATTGTTTCATCTCAGGAAACAAAAGTCCAGAGTGGCTGTTTCTTGGATTGCTACTGGGTAGCAGCCTGGTACTCCAACATGGTCATTTTGACTTTGAGTGCAGTGTCTTTTTTATTGCATTACTCTTCTTCCACTGCTTTACTGCGAGTATCACACTGCACCCTTTGTGGGTAGATGAGCTCTGCTGGGTTCCTGTGGTGTAGATGAAGAAGTTATCTTTCCAAGGCCAACGCTAAGAGTCCTTGGGGATTATGGTCCTGCATATCTTTACTTCTTGTCTTATCACCTTTTTGTGTCTCCTGTCTTTATGGTTTGAAAGTCTTTAGGGTGATTTTTTCATAGAATTTGGGAAAGGTTGGGTAAAGTTTTGATCACGGAATTGGGGAAATGTTTGAAGAGGGCTCAAAGTTGGGAAGCTTTTGTTATTTAGTTGGAAAACCATTTGTCTGGCCATTTCTCTGGCATGAATGTGTGAGCTTGATGAGAAAATACATGATTGTTAGACAAGTAAACTCAATGCACATCAGTTGACTTTTTCTTGAGAATTTGCCATGTGCAAAATATTCATTGTGTTGTGAAGGGAATGCAAAAAAACCACCAAAACTCAATAACTATCCTCAAGTATATTTTATAATATAATGGGAGTCCAGGCATGAAAATTTAAAACTATAGGGCAAGCAATTACAAAATATTAACTATCACCTTCAGGAGCTTACCCTCCCTTATATTAGGGAAGATTTGCAAACTTCATTGGAAATTAAATAGTACAAAACAGTATGTGCTTAAATTTTTGCATGAGTGGTTTTGACCAGTGGTCTCTAAAGTGCTGACTCCTAAGGGGCCGGAGTATGATCCCAGATAGTCATGTTCTCAACAAATTGGAGGGTGCCAAGAAAGACTTAAAATCTAACCTCTGGAGGAGATAATCAGATATTGAATTTCTTTTCTTTCTTTCTTTCTTTCTTTCTTTCTTTCTTTCTTTCTTTCTTTCTTTCTTTCTTTCTTTCTTTCTTTCTTTCTTTCTTTCTTTTTCTTTCTTTCTTTCTTCTTCTTCTTCTTCTTCTTCTTTCTGGAGGTCAGTTGGAGTTAAGTAACTTGCCCAAGGTCACACGGCTAGGTTTTTTTGTTTGTGTGTGTTAAGTGTCTGAGACTGGATCTAAACTCAGGTCCTTCTGACTTCAGGGCTGGCACTCTACTCACTGTGCCACCTAACCACCCCTTGAATTTATTTCTAATAGAATCATACCCACCCTTTACCCAGCATCACCCAACACTCCCCATTTCATCCCCTCCTCTTCCATGCAAGCAGGCAGCCTCCCTCTTCCTGTACTTTACATCAAATTCCTTAGGGCTGTTATGATCTAACTATATACCAATCATTCTTAGCTGTAGCTCCATTGGTGGCATTAGGAAATTTTTTCTTAGTTTAGTGTCATACCCACCTCCTATCCCTTAGTACAACTTTTGACTATGGGAGGTACTTCTCAGAAAATGAGCCCTGTATTCTAAGGCAGTGATCCATGGGTAAAGACCTTTTTTCTGCCTTTTTGGGTAAGACACAAGTCTTTCAGTCACACAGCATGAACAGACAGAGGTAGTTTACAGGTCTACATTATAGATTTTGTTATGTTACTTTTCCTTTCAAAACGTACCCTTCTGCAAAATGAATGGAAGTCCAGCCACGAAGGTCCATATGAAACCTTCAAGCATATTGATTTGAACCTTTGTCTGTGTAATGACTGGGTATGGCACGTGGTAATAGACGCGAACATTTAACTTTTTTATTCAGACTGCAATTCAGGTCTATTGATTCAGTATAAAGATTTGGACTTGCTTGCAGCTAGGTAGAACCTAGAGCAAGGCAAAGGAAGAATAGGAGCTAGTGACTGCAGAGATGGGATACAGACTCATGGATGAGCCTATAGCTCTATTACTCTGACCCCTGAGCAGTATCTTAGGCTAAGCTCAAGAATCTGGGCTAGAATTTCCATTTCAGTGATGAGGGCAGGGAACATTGACTAGAGAAAAGTCTGCAGTTCTATTGCAGTTACCTGACTTGAACTGTCACTGAAGTCCTTAAAGGTTACACATGGCTCAATAACTGGAGATAGTTACATGAAGACCCAGAAAGTATAGAACAGGAACCAAACAAAGACAGAGTAGTCTCTTCAAAAGTGTGAAAATCAGACCCTAACACAAAGTCTCAATTCAGGTTTTAAGAACGGAAGAAAAAAGCAGTCAAGATGGCAGAGTTAGAAACAGGACTTCCGTGGGGCTCTGCTTCCACCTTCCCCAGTTTATATAAAAGGGGACTCTGAGCAAACTTTGGAACTACAGAACACACAAAAGGACAGAGAGAAGCTAACCTCCCGCTGAGGAAAGCCTGGCAGGCTGGCAGGAATTAGCCAGCCCAGTGCTCTGGGAACCGACCCCCTCCCAGAGGGGTAATTGCTCTTGCTTTAACCTGCTTGGATCTGGATTGTGGTCTAGGATGGAGGTCCTTGGGTGTGCGACTGGCTTGCCAAAGCATGTGGAGGCTTCAGAGAGGGCACCCAACTAATACCTCTGGCATCTGCGAAAACCCCAGTGTTTGGGATGGATGCAAGAAAATTATGAAATGAGAGTCAACAGCCTGATTGAGTTTTCCTTCATAATAACACCTTAAAAAATAGACTAACTCAAATGGCAAAAGAGGCTCAAAAAGGCAATTAGGAGAAGAATGCCTTAAAAAGCTGAATTTGCCAAATGAAAAAAGAATCTCAGAAGTTCACTGAGGAGAATCATTCCTTCAGAATTAGATTGGAGCAAATGGAAGCTAGTGACTTTATGAGAAATCAAGGTGCTGTTAAACAGATCCAAACAAATGAAATAATAGAAGGCAATGTGAAATATCTCATGGAAAAAACCACTGACCTGGAAAATAGATCCAGAAGAGATAATTTAAAAATTATTGGACTACCTGAAAGCCATGATCAAAGAAAGAACTTAGAAATCATCATCCAAGAAATTCTCAAGAAAAACTGCCATGATGTTTTAGAACCAGAGGGCAAAATGAGGTTTAAAGAATCCACCGATCACCTCCTAAAAAAGATCCCAAAAAGTAAACTTCTAGGAATATTATAGCCAAATTCTGAAATTCCCAGATCAAGAAGAGAATATTACAAGCATCCAGGAAGAAACAATTTAAATATTGTGGAAACACAATCAGGATAACACAGGATCGCACAGCTTCTACACTGAGGGAACAAAGGGCCTGGAATATGATATTCTGGAGGTCAAAGGAGTTGAGATTTGGGGTGGCTAGGTGGTGCAGTGAGTAAGAGTGCTGGCCCCAGAGTTGGGATAACCTGGGATCATATCCAGCCTCAGAAAATGAGCACCCACACATAAATAATGACTGGCCATGTAACCTTGAGCAAGTTACTTAACCCCAATTGCTTTTAAAAAAAAAAAAAGAAGAAAGAAAAAGGAGTTGGGATTAAAACCAAGAATTACCTACCCAGCATAACTGAATATCATGTTTCAGGGGAAAATATTCAGTGGATTGAGGACTTTCAAGTATTTTTTTTTCCTGGTGATTTGGTTTTCTTCCTTTTAAAAAAAATTAAATTAGATAATGATTTATCTATTTTATTTTTTCATAAAACCAGCTCCTAGTTTTATTTGTTAGTTCATTTTTAATTTTTCTTCAATTTTATTAATTTCTTCTTTGAATTTTAGGATTTTTATTTTGGTGTTTTGTTGGAGATTTTTGTTTTATTGTTTTTCTAGTTTTTTTTACAGATAGTTCTTGCATTATTTACTTTAGATTATGCAAATTAGACTCCCTATCAGGTGGGTGACAGTACCCCCCTCACCTGCCTGGGTACCAACTCCTAGTAGGCAGCAACACAGGTAGTACCATTCAGGGTTCTATGCTCTAGGCACTAAATCTGCTCCAAGATACAGAGCTATAGAGGGGGTGGGGCCATGTAGAGTCCAGCAGGTGGTAGGGGAGGGGGAAGTTTGCAAAATGGTCCACTTTACATGAAGGAAGTATTGGCTATATTTGCATTGCTAGTTCATTGCTTTTCTCTTTCTCTATTTTATTGATTATTTAGAGATATAAAATATTCCCTAGTACTGCTTTGACTGTATCCCACATGTTTTCATAGGTTGTCTCATTGTTTACATTATTATTTTTAATGAAATTACTGATTGCTTCTATGAGTTTTTCTTCAATCCAATCATTCTTTTTTTTTCTCATTAAACAAATGCTTTATTAACTTCTGGTTTACATAATTCATTTCCACCAAATTTTGAATTACAATTTTTCCCCCATTTTTTCTCTACCCACCATCCCAGAATAGCAGTCCCACTAGATATCCCCTCATCCAGTCTGCTCTCTCCCATATATTCTCCCATACCGCCTTCGACTTTGCCATTAGGGCAAGGTGAATCTCTGAGCCCCAATGCCTGGACATCTTATGAAACATTTAATTTTAACACTTCGATTTTCAGATCCATTCCCTTCCTCCCTTGTCACCCACACCCTCTGAGAAGATAAGCAATTCAGTATGTGTTGTATATGTATAGCTATGCAAAACGTTACCATAGTAGATATACTGTAAAAGACTGCTTATATTTCCCTCCCACCCATCTCACCTCCCACCTGGTGTATTCTCTTACTTTGATCCTGTCCCTCTTTGATAGTGGGTACTTCTACCCTCCCATCCCCCCTCTCATCCCCCTTTCCCCTACTCTCCTGCAGGGTGAGATATCCCATTTAATATGTATGTGATTCTCTCCTTGAGCCAACTTCAATGAGAATATGGTTTTGCCTTTTTGCCTACTTGTTCTTCCCCTCCCCTGCAACCACTTCCCCTTGCCTCTTCTACATGAGGTAGTTTGCCCTACCCTGTCTCTCCCCATCTCCTCTTGCCACTTTCCTCTCTCACCTCTTGACTTCACCCCTTAAGAATCATCCCTTCCCATCAAATTCAACCTGTGCCCTCTATCCATGTATACCTGTAAACATATGCCCATATACCCTTCTTCAGTTATTTTCATAATGAGAAAGGTTTCATCAGACACAGTTATTGTTTTTCCATGTAGGAATATAAATAGTTCAACTTTGATAAGTTCCTTTTGATTTCTTTTCCTTGATTACCTTCTCAATCATCTCTTGCTTTTTGTGTCTGAATGTCAAATTTTCTATTCAACTCTGTTTTTTTCCTCAAGAATGCTTGAAAGTCCTCTATTCCACTGAATGACCATATTTTCCCCTGAAACAAGATACTTAGTTTTGCTGGGTAGGTGACCCTTGGGTTCAATCCCAGCTCTTTTGCCCTCTGGAATATCATATTCCATGCCCTTCTATCCCTCAGTGTAGAAGCTGCCAGGTCCTGTGCTATTCTGATTGTGTTTCCACAATATTGAAATTGTTTCTTCCTGGCTGCTTGGAGTATTTTCTCCTTGATCTGGGAATCCTGGAACCTGGCTATAATATTCCTAGAAGTTTTCTTTTTGGGTTCTTTTTCAGGAGGTGATCTGTGGATTCTTTAAACCTCATTTTGCCCTCTGGTTCTAAAACATCAGGACAATTTTCCTTGAGAATTTCTTGAAGGATGATTTCTAGGTTCTTTCTTTGATCATGGCTTTCAGGTAGTCCAATAATTTTTAAATTATCTCTTCTGGATCTATTTTCCAGGTCAGTGGCTTTTCCCATGAGATATTTCACATTGCCTTCTATTCTTTCATTTGTTTGTATCTGCTTAACAGCATCTTGATTTCTCATAAAGTCCTTAGCTTCCATTTGCTCCAGTCTAACTCTGAAGGAATGAATCTCCTCAGTGAGCTTTTGAGATTCTTATTCCCTCTGGCAAATTCGGCTTTTTAAGGCATTCTTCTTCTCATTGCCTTTCTGAGCCTCTTTTGCCATTTGAGTTAATCTATTTTTTAAGGTGTTATTTTCCTCAGTCAGGCTATTGACTGTCATTTCATACTTTTCTTGCATCTTTATCATTTCTCTTCCCAATTTTTCCCCCACTTGTCTTATCTGCTTCTTAAGGTCCTCTATGGCCTGTAGCCAGCTTGTATTTTCATTTGGGGTTTTTGGTGCAGGAGTTCTGACCTCACAGTCCTCCTCCATGCTTTGATCCTCTTTGCCCCTAAAATAGGAGTCCAATGTTGAATTTTTCTGTTTATTTTGTTTCTTTTGCCTAGGCATGTTGCCACTTAATTACTTGATTTTGGGGCTTGTTGCCACAGTAGGACTCTGCCACCAGACAGGAGAGCTTCCATCCAAAACATGGGGTCTTCACAACTTCCTCCGGTTGGGTGGCCTCTGTAAAGCCTCCACCCACTCTGGCAAATTGGATACCCACCCCAAACTTCCCCCCCAGACCACAATCCAGATCCAGGCAGTTTAAAGCAAGAGCGATTAACCTCCAGACTGATTGCTGGATCTCCCTACAGTTCGCAGACCAGGAGCTAGAGCCTCCAGAGATGCTGCAAAATGGCTTCTGTGCCGTGTTTCTTCAGCAGCTTTTAGTCCCCAGGGGAGGAATCCGACCTGTTCCCCAAATACTGGTCTCAGATCCATAGGGCACTAACCTCTCACTTTGTCCTAGGCATATCTGTGCTGATAGTTCTGGAATCACCACAGCTGCTGGTGTTCTGGGGTTCCTCCAGCAGGCTGCTGGCCTGGCCGCCATGGGGCTAAAACCGTGGCTCACGGGGGCCTGGGCTCAGCTCCCAGAGTGCTGCACTGGGGAGCTGTGCTGTCGGTTCCCAGCGGACTGTGCTGCCCCCTCTCAGAGTGCTGCACTGGCCGCTCCCTGCAGGGCTACTGGGCTGTCCTCAGCAGGCAGTTAGCTTTTCTGTGTTGTTCTGTGGGTGCTGGGGCTCCAGAAGTTGTTCAGAGTCCCCTTTCACATTGTTTGAAGGTGATGTGGGGCAGAGCACCTTAGAAGTGCTCTTTTTACTCCGCCATCTTGGCTCCTCCCCCAATCCAATCATTCTTAACAATAAATGATTTCATTTTTCATCTCTGCCTTCAAAGACTTTTATTGAATGTAATTTTTATTGCATCATACTCTGAAAAAGGTGTGTTTAATATTTCTGCTTTTCAGCATTTGGTTGTGAGGATCTTAGGCCCTATTACATGGTCAGTTTTTTTGAAGGTGTCATTTACGATGGAGAAAAAAGTACACTCCTTTCTGTTGCCATTCAGTATTCTCCAGAGGTGTAGTATATGTACTTTTCTAAAATTCTTTTTATCCTTTCAACTTTTTATAGTTTGTGTTTAGATTTGTCTTGGTCTGATTAGGAAAAGTTGATTTTCCCTCCCACTAAGGTTTTACTCTTTCTTTTTTGTATGTAATTGAACTTTTCCAAATGAAATTGGATGCTGTGCCATCTGGTGGATTTATGGTCATCCTTTCCACATCACAGGGTTTTGGGGCTCAGCACTCCTGTGATCTGGAAAATCAATGTAAACATTTTTGATTCTCCCTTCATGCCAGAGAAGAAGTCTGAATTATTATGGTATTAAAAGATAAAATATGTTGATATTATACAGTATTGCACATACATTTTATGCATTTCTGAGTTTGTAAAACTTTTTTTGTTTCATCTGTTGGTCTTTGCATCTCATTTGTGGCTTCTTCAAAAGACCCCCTAAATCCCCATTCAGTTTCTTTTGTTGATCTGCGATATATCAAAATTGTGATGTGGAAAATCATGATATGTAACGGGTAGCTGTATTTTCAGTATTGATACAACTTCGTTGTCTCTGGTACCTTTTAGCAAAATGTAGTTTTTCTAGTTATCTCTTTTACTTATATCTATGTGTGCTTTTTTGCTTTGTCTGAAATCTTGATTGCTATCTTTCATTTTTTTCTTCATCTTGAACATAATAGATTCTACTCCAGACCCTTATTTTAATTCTCTCTGTCTTCTGTTTTGTGTATCTCTCTTATACATCATATTGGTAGATTCTGTTATTTTATCTATTCTAATATTAACTTCCATTTATGAGTGAATTAATCACATTCACAGTTATTATCACTGAGTATTTTCTTCCATTTTATTCTCTTTTATTTATCCTTCTCTGTTCTTATTCTCTCCCCTCCTCAAAAATCTATTTAACTTTTCATTATAATTTTCCCTCTCTTTTGCCTCCCACACTTTTTTTTGAGTCCCTTCTATTCCTACTTCTGTGTTAGGTAAAATGAATTCCTATGCCTAATGTTTGTATGTTTGTGTGTATGTAATGTTTGTATATGTGTGTGTGTATAGATATGTAATTATATAATGAATATATTTTCTCTCTTTGATCTAGTGCAGATGAGAATTAGTTTTAAGTATTGCCTCCTTCACCCTGTTTTCCGTTCCATTGTAAAAACATACTTCCATGCCTCTTTTGGATGAGATAATTTTCATTATTCCCCTTCCCTCCCCCTTCTTCCACTGAATCCTTTTTTCTTTTTTTTTTTTCTTTTTTCTTTTTTTTTTTTTTGGAGGGCAATTGGGGTTAAGTAACTTGCCCAAGGTCACACGGCTAGGTTTTTGTTTGTGTGTGCATTAAGTGTCTGAGGCCGGATCCGAACTCAGGTCCTTCTGACTCCGGGGCCAACGCTCTACTCACTGCGCCACCTAGCCGCCCCTGAATCCTTTTTTCTTACCCTTCCATTCTTTTTTTGAGATCATTACAACATGATTGAGTTACACCCATCACAGTTTAAGTAGACTTCTTCTGATTTTCATAATAATGATGATTCTTAGGAATTACATGTATTATCTTCCTATATAGGAATATGAAAAGTTTAACCTCATAAAGTCCCTTATGATTCCTCTTATTTACCTTTTTATGCTTTTTGAATACTGTTTTTGAATGTCAGATTTTCATTTCGGTTCTGCCCTTTTCATTAGCAGTGCTTGAAAGTTCTCTAGATGTTTTTAATATCTCTTTTTTTCCCTGTAGGATTATGCTGACTTTTTCTGGGTAAATTATTCTTGGTTGTAATCTTAGCTCTTTTAACTTTGAGAATATCGTGTTCCAAGCCCCACTGTTCCTTTTACATGGTTGCTCCCCAGTCTTGTGTGATCCTGACTGTGACTCTGCCATATTTGAATTATGTCTTTTTTGACTGCTTGAAGTTTTTTCTCCTTAACCTGGGAGGTCTGGAATTTAACTGTCATATTCCTAGGAGTTTTTTTCTGGGGATCTTTATCAGGAGATGATTGGTGGATTATTTCAATTTCTATTCCACCTTCTTTCTAAATTTTTTTCTTTGCTTTTTTGGTGGGGGGAAGGCAGGGCACTTGGGGTTAAGTAACTTGCTCAGGGTCACACAGCTAGTAAGTGTATCAAGTGTCTGAGGCCGGATTTGAACTCAGTTCCTTTTAACTCCAGGGCTGGTGCTCTATTCACTGTGCCAACTAGTCACCCCTTTGCCCTCTTTCTTTAAGATTTCTGGGCAATTTTCTTTTACACTTTATTGAAATATAATGTCTAGGGGTGGCTAGGTGGTGCAGCGAATAGAGTGCCAGCCCTGGAGTCAGGAGGACCTGGGTTCGGATCTGGCCTCAGATACTTAACACATACACATACACACAAACTAGCCATATGACCTTGGGCAAGTCACTTAACCCCAGTTGCCCTCCAAAATTAAAAAAAAAAAAGAAGAAATATAAAATGTCTATACTTTTTTTTGGAGGGGGGGTATCAATGGCTTTCAGGTAGTTCAGTTATTTTTAAGCTCTTGTCCCTTGGCCTGTTTTTTCAGGTTGGTTGTTTTTCTGATGAGATGTTTCAGACTTTTTTTTATTCTTTTGACTTTGTTTTATTGTTATTGAAGTTTCGTGGAATCATTGGCTTCCTCTTGACCAGTTCAAATTTTTAAAAAGTTTTTAATTTATTTTAGTTCTTAACATTCATAATTTTTAAATTTTCTTCCCCTCCCTTCTCCTTCCTTCACAAGATGGAATGCAATATGATATAGGCTCTATATATACATTCCTATTAAACATATTTTCACATTAAACATGTTATATAGAAGAATTAGAACAAATGGGAGGAATCATGAAAAAGAAAAATAATAACAAAACAACAACAAAAGAAAATAGTCTGCTTCGCTCTGCATTCAGATGCCATAGTTCTTTCTCTGAATGTGGATCACACTTTCCATGATGTGTCCTTTGGAATTGTTTTAGGTCCTTACATTGCTGAGAAAAGCTAAGTCTATCAAAGTCAGTCATTGAACACTTTGACTTTTACTGTGTACACTGTTCTCTTAGTTCCGCTCACTTTACTCAGCATTAATTCACATAAGTCTTTCCAGGTGTTCTGCAGTCTGCCTGCTTATCATTTCTTATAGCACAATAATATTCCATTACATTCATGTACCCAACTTGTTCAACCATTCCTCAATTGATGGGCATCCCCCCCAATTTCCAGTTCTTGGACACTACAAAAAGAGCTGGTATAAATGTTTTTGTACGTGTGGGTCCTTTTCCCATTTGTGTGATCTCTTTTGGATACAACCCTAGAAGTGATATTGCTGGGTCAAAGAGTATGCACATTTGGGCATAGTTCTAAATTGTTCTCCAAAATGGTTAGTTCATGGGGCAGAGCCAAGATGGTGAAGTAGAAGCAAAAACTTGACATGAGCTCTTGCTCCAATCACTTCCAATACATGTAAAAAAAAAATCACTCTAAACAAACTTTAGAGCTACAGAACCCACAAAGTGACAGAGAGAAACAAATCTCCTGCTGAAGGCAGTGTGGCAGACAGACAGAAAGGGTCTATCACACTGAGCTGGGAGCTGAGCACAGTGAGTGTGAGCCACATGGTTCTGGCCCCAGGGTGGCCTGACCAGCAGCCACCAGAGCAGACTTAAGGAGAGTGAATCACCAGCAGCTGTGGCAGTTTCCAAACTTCTCAACCCATAAATGCCACAGACAAAGTAAAAGGTCAGTGTGGAACTCTGTTGGAACAGTAGGGGATGGAAGAGCAGGGCCAGACCCATGCCCCCGGAGCAAGAAGTGGCGGAGGTGTGGAGGCTGTGCTACATGGCTGCCTCAGGAGCTCCTGGTCTGCAGATAGTAGGGAGTCCATATGTCATTTAGAGGGTAAGCACTCTTGCTTTGACCTGCTTGGATCTGGATCTTGGTCTTGGGTGGTGGTCCTGGAGAGTGTGTCAATGAGCCAGAGTTTATGTGGGCTGTAGAGAGGGCACCCAACTAATAGCTCTGGCAGCTGCAAAAACTCCAGCAATTTGGGACAAAGCTCTCTTCATTCTGGAAGCAGGAGTTCTACCATGGCAAAAAGCTCAAAAGTCAAGTAATTGGCTAGCAGTATGAGTAAGGAGAGGAAGCACAAACAGACCATAGAATGCTTTTTTGGGGACAAAAAGGATCAAGGCATAGAGCAGGAGGAAGACAGTGAAGTCAGAACTCCTGCATCAAAAGCCTCCAAGAAAAATATGAACTTGTTACAGAATGGTTAGTTCAGCTCACAGCTCCACCAACAATGAATTAATGTTTCAGCTTCCCCACATCTTCTCCAACATTGATCATTTTCCTATGTTATCATGTTATCCAAAATGATAGGTATGATGTGGTACCTCAAAAGTTTTTTTCATTTACATCTCTATAATCAATAGTGATTTAGATCATTTTTTCATATGACTATAGATGGCTCTAATTTCTTCCTCTGAAAACTATCTGTTCATATATTTGACTATCAATGACCAGTTCTAATTTTTTCCAATTTATTTTTATTTTTCAATATTCATTTCCACAAGACTTTAAGTTACAAATTTTCCTCCTATCTTTCCTCTATCCCCCACCCTAAGATAGCGAGCCTACTGAATATCCCTTTCCCCAGTCTGTTCTCTTATATCCTCCCTCATACGTCCCCCTGAATTTCTAGTAGGGCAAGATGGATTTCTATACCCCATGCATTTATATCTTATTTCCCAGATGCATGAAAAAAAAACAACACAATTTTTTCTAAACATTTGTTCTTAAAACTTTGATTTCCAGATTCTTTCCCTTCTTCCCTCCTCACCCACCCCACTAGGGAGACAAGCAATTCAATATAGGCTGCACAAGTGTAGTTACACAAAACATTTCTGTAGTAGTTATATTGTGAAAGACTAACTATATTTCCCTCCATCCTGTCCTGCCTCCCACTTTTTCAGTTTTCTACTTTGGCCCTGTCTCTTTTCAAAAGTGTTTGCTTCTCACTACCCTCTCTCCCAATCTGCCCTCTCTTCTGTTATCCCCCTGTCATCCCCTTCCCTCCTACTTTCCTGTAGGGTAAGATACCTAATTGAGTGTGTATGTTATTCCCTCCTTAAACCAAATACAACAGGAGTAAGGTTGACCCATTCCCTTTCACCTTCCTGCTCTTCCCCTCCATTGTAATATTTTTGTCTTGTATCTTTTATATGATATAACTTAGCTTGTTCTATCTTGTCCTTTCTCCTCCCACTATATTCCTCTCATACCTCTTAATTTTATTTTTTGGATATCATTCCTTCATATTCACCTTATCTTGTGCCCTCTGTCTGTGTACACATACAAATATATACACACACTCATATGTATTTATACACACATATACCTTCTTATACATATATATGTATGTGTGTGTGTATATATATATATATATGTATGTATATTGTGTGTGTGTGTGTGTGTGTGTGTGTGTGTGTGTGTATTCCCTTCAACTATCCTCTTACTGAGACAAAGTCTTATGAGTTACAATTATCTTTTTCCCATGTGGAAATTTTTCCTGTTTACCTTCTTATGCTTCTCTTGCTTATATTTGAAAGTCAAGTTTCCTGTTCAGCTCTGGTTTTTTTTTTTTCATCAAAAATGCTTGAAAATCCTCTATTTCATTGAGTGAAATTTTCCCTGAAAATTCAGTTTTGCTGGGAAAATGATTCTTGGTTTTAATCCTAGCTTCTTTGACCTCCAGAATATCATATTCCAAGCCATTCAGTCCCTTAATTTAGAAGCTGTTAGATCATGTGTTATCCTTATTGTGTTTCCACAGTACTCAAATTGTTTCTTCCTGGTCATTCGTAATATTATCTCCTTGACTTGGGAACTCTGGAACCTGGCTATAATATTCCTAGGAGTTTTCTTTTTTTGAGATCTTTTTCAAGAGGCAATTGGTGAATTCTTTCAATTTCTATTTTGCCCTCTGGTTTTAGAATATCAGGACAATTTTCCTTGAGAATATCTTGAAGGATGATGTCTAGGCTTTTTTTTTTTGTGGCTTTCAGGTGGTCCAGTAATTTTTAAATTATCTCTTTTAGTTCTATTTTCCCAGTCAGTGAAATGAGATGTTTCATATTGCCTTCTATTTTTTATTTATTTTTATCTATTTTATAGTATCTTGATTTCTCATAAAGTCATTAGCTTCCATTTGCTCCAGTCTAATTTTGAAGGAATTATTCTTTTCAATGAGTTTTTGAAATTCATTTTCCATCTTGGCAATTTGACTTTTTAAGGCATTCTTCTCATTGTCTTTTTTGGACTTCTTTTGCCATTTGAATTAGTCTATGTTTTAAGGTGTTATTTTCTTCAGTCAAACTACTGACTTGATTTTCATTATTTTCTTGCATCATTCTCCTTTCTCTTTTTCCTCCACTTCTCTTGCTTGATTTTCAAAATCCTTCTTGAGCTCCTCCATGTCCTGCAAGCAATTCATATTTTTGTTGAAAGCTTTTGATGCAGGAGTTTTGACTTTGTTGTCTTTTCTGATTCTAGTTTTGATCCTTTTTGTCCCCAAAAAAGGATTCTATAGTCTGATTGCACGTCCTCTGTTTGCTCATCTTGCCAGCCGATTACTTGACTTTTGAGCTCTTTGCCATGGTAGAACTGTGCTTCCAGAGTGGAGTGTCTCAGATTTCTGGGGTTTTTGTTGTTATTAGAGCTGTTGTCCAAACTGTGAGGAGTGCGCCCTCTCTACAGCCAACACAAGCTCTGGCACACTGCTGTTCCTTACCTCAGGACCACTGTCCAAGACTGCGACCCAGATCTAAGCAGGTCAAAGCAAGAGTGATTACCCTCCAAACGTTGCTTAGTCCCCCTAGGATCTTCAGGTCAGGAGACCCAGAGGCAACCATGCAGCAGCAACTGCAGCCCCTGTGCTTCCACCACCTCTTGCCCTGCGAGAAGGTTCTGGACTGAGCTTCTCTGTGTCATTTTGTGGCTTTTGTAGCTCCAAAGTTTTCTTCAGTCACCTTTTATATGAATTGGAGGGGGTGGAAACCGGAGCCCTGCGGAATTCTTGTTTCTACAACTTGTCAATTCCTTTTTAACAAATTTTCTTGCATTGTTCTCATTACTTTTCCCAGTTTTTCCTTTCTCACTCTTACTTAATTTTTAAAATAATTCTTTTGCTGTCTTTTATCTCTTTAAAAAAATCTTTTAGGGATTCTTGTTGGGTTTGTGTACAGTCTGCATTTTTCTTTCATGCTTTGGAAGTAGGTATTTTTCAAGTAGTTTTCTTTTTAATTTCTATCAACCTCTCTGTCACAGTTGAAGCTTTTTATGGTTGGTCTTTTTTTGTTGTTTTTTGCTCATTTTTCCAGACTATATCTTGACTTTGAACTTTACATTAGAGTTATACTTCGCTTACCTCTAGAGAGGATGCTTGACCTGAGCTTCTGTAGCTCAGTCTTGCACACTGTATGTTGGTTTTTCATGATTCTAGCTGGTTTGATCTATGAAAAGTTCTACTAATTGCCTTCCTGGTCTTTGGTCAGGTCCTTACACAGGTCTCCTGATCCCTCATGACACCGACTTTCTGCCTTGGAATTGCCACCTAGAATTAGATAATAGATTATATATCCTCTAAATGGCACCAGATTCTGTGCCTAGTGTTAGCAAAGGGGTCCCCAGGAATCTTTTTCAAATCAGGTGTTCTTTCCCCTTACTGCCCCTGTGTGTTGTTTTAGCCCAGTGTTCCTATTGCTGCTGCTGCTACAGCTGCTGCCTCTGAGGCACACAGCAGGTGCAACTTTTGACAGCCCATATAGTATTCAGGGACCTCTCTTTTTGTTTATATGAGCTCTCCTTGACTGTAACAATGAATCCCTCTGCTTCTTTGCTGTCTTTTACACCTGGTATTCATTTTTCTTGCTGTGAGATGCTTTGGATGGGAAGTTTGGCAGTTGTGAACTTTCATTCTAGCATTTTTTCTCTACCTCTGCTTATATACTAATTTTTAAAAGATGAATAAGGAAACTACATTATTTTTGTAGACACCATCGAAAAAGAATTAATATAAGTAACTTCTGCATTGAATATGTTTTTTCTTTCTGCATAGGAAGATCAGGTACTTTTTGATTATGGTATGGTACTGTATTTTGCTTGACTTGGTCAATTCACTACTGTCTTGAGCTAAGCACATTTTTCAGCCATTGGATTTTTCCTTTCCTGTTAGACCAGGCCATTTATTTAGCTGATTCTTACTGGAATTCGCAGGCATTTGGCTCTGTACAATCTATGCTTTGTGAATCAGTCTGCTTGAGTTAGATTAGCAGCTGCAGTCCCTATTATCTGCCACTGTTGTCTAGGTTAGATGTTAACCATCGTTTTTCAGCTGTATTATTACTATGTTCTTATGTCAAAGGCAGAGACCCTTAACTTTCCCTTGGTATAACTTACTTTTCTTTGATACCGTCAGGCCCTTGGCTTTGAGATTTCCCACCTACTGGCAGAATGTTGTGTAGGGCTATTGTTCAGAACAAGATTCACTTTATGAAGTCTCCTACCCTTAGTTATGGTAATTATACAGTTACATTTTCTGTTTATCTGTAACATTGCTATTTGATGAGTACCTAGAAACTTGTGACTTATCTTTTCTGTCCTTTTCACAAGCATTTGAGCTCTTCCTGAGTCACAAGTCTCCTTCTTAGATTTAGAATGTTTTCTTTACATCTGAAAGGATTTTGCATGTCAGTGTCTTAACTTGAAACTTATTGAAGTTTAAATAAGGTCCAACCTCAAACAAGTATTCCTATCCTTATTTCCTGATGAGGAAACTTAGACCCCAAAACTTTTCTGTTTCCGTAACTCTTGTCTAGAGCAGTTGAACTCAGTTCTTTTACAATGCTTACAATGCTCTTCTTATAGCCCTTATTAAAATGCTTTTTTCCCCTTTAAATACATTATAGAGATAATAGTATATTCATAAAGCTATAGTCATAACAAGTTTAATTTTCCGAACCTCAAGCCGAAGGAGTTTTTGAATACATCTGTGTAACATCAAGAAGGGTCCTCTCTTCCAGAGTCAGAGAAAGGTCCTCAAGTCAGATCTGAATCTGAACATTAAAAATCTTTTTTCAACATTAATATTTTTTCAACCTTTGATTAGATGGCATCAAATGTGGGGAAAGCATCACTTCTTGAGTCAATCAGCCATTTTTCTTTTTGGAAATCTGTGTGTCACACTGCTTATGTTTTTGCCTTTCTCATTACCCATTACTTTCCTTCCTCTTTTTTACCTTTCTTTTCTAGTTTCCTCCCATTTACTTTATATATTATGAATTCCTTGCTTCAAAATCCCTTATCATTTGGCTTTATCTCTTTCCTGTCAAATATGCCCAGTGTGTTCCTAGATTTACTGCTCCAATAATTTTTGCCACCATTTATCCATCACTATGATTTGATTTTCATATACTTCACATTTTTTATGTCTCCAGCTTGAATATCCCAGTGAAGTTACAATCTGTTGTCAACAGTCAGTGTAATGTTTTTTTTTGGGGGGGGGTTGGGTTTTTTTGCTTTTTGGAGGACAATTGGGCCATAATTTAATCGTTTTTTCTATAAAAGTTGGAATTTCTACAGAAAGGATTTATTACTTGGCAAAATTGAAAACTGCATTTATACAGCCTACTTATGTCACTTATGAAAGTATTTGTCTCAGAATCTACCCATCAGTAAACATTAAGTACCTATTATGAACCAGGAACTATACTATTTATTGAGGATATAAAGATAGAAGCGAATGAATCTAAAGTCTTTCTTAGTGAAAATACCCCAGATCGCCTATCCATTTCCTTCCTAATCTTATTTCAAACCTGACTAATGTGTTCACTGTGTATGTTGTGGCAGCTAGGTGGTAGCTGTCTTCTCTTCTCCCCCTATACTATCTTATTTGGTGAACTTGTAAACTTCTGTGGACTCATTTATCTCTGAATAGATGCTTTTTAAACCCTGGGAAGCTAGGTAGTAAGGGTAAAAGATCTTTGGACTTCAGCTTCAGTGACTGGCCAAGTCACTTAATCCCCACGTCCTCAGTTTTCTCATCAGTAAAGTGGAGATAACAATAGTGCCCACATCTTAGTGTTGTTGTGAGGATAAAATAAAATACTTATAAAGCATTTTGCAAACTTTGAACCATGACATAAATTCTATGTATTATTATTTATTTTTATGTTATAATTATGTATCTAGCCCTAACCTCTCTCCTGAGATCCAATCTTGCATGTACATTTACTTTTCAGACATCTTAAACTGGACGTGCCAGTAATCTCAAACTTGATATGTCTAAGGCACAACTTTTTATCTTTTCCCCAAAACTTTTCTCTCTTCCAAACTTTCCAGTTATTTTGAGGGCACCATTCAGGTTATCCTGATTATCCTAGCTCATAACTTTAGTGTCATCCTCGTTATACTTATCCTGCTGATCTATTCTGTTGCCTAAGCCTTGCTGTTTCTGCTTTTATAATATCTCATATATGTCCCTTTCTGTCCACTAGCACTGCCTAACTCTACCCTGTAATAGGCCAACATCACGTCTCATAGTCTTTTGGCTGCTCTCCTCCTCTCATCTCTCCCTATTACAATTCATCCTCCTCTCAGCTATCAAGCTGATCTCCTTAAAATGGCAATCTGTCCATATTATTCCCCTCACCCCTAATACACACACACACACACACACACACACACACACACACACACACACACATGCACGCACACGCACACACGCATGCATGCACGCATTCAGTTAAAACCAGTGGCTCCCTATTACCCCAGGGATCAAATGTAAAATTCTGTTTGCTTTTCAAAGCAACATGACTCATTCTTTTTTTTTTTTTAATTTAAGTATGTTTATTAATTCAATAGCATCTGTCATTAGCCAGATAAAAGTATTTTATTTTGTAACTAGCTATTCATTTTCATTGATTGTTTAGGTGGCTAAAAAAAAACATCTTTTGAACAGAGAGGTTATAAAGTTCTCTTGCTAGTTTTATTTGTTTTTTATTAATTAATTTGTTTATTTTTAATTTACAATATTCACTTCCATAGTTCCTTGAGTTTCAAATTAACCTGACTCATTCTTATCTATCCTGTCTTCTTATGCTTCATTTCATGGCAGGTACTTTATGATCTAGCAGTACTCACCTTGTTGTTGTTCTTCATCAGCAGTACTCCATCTCCATACCTTTCCATTGGCTGTCCTCCATGCCAAGAATTCTCTTCCTCCTCATCTCTGTCTCTTGATTTCCCTGGTTTCCCTCAAGACTTAGCTCAAATCCTACCTTCTATTAGAGGCTTTTTCCGGTCTGTTTCCCTTCTCTTTGAAATTCTTCCCATTGCTATACACACACACACACACACTCTCTCTCTCTCTCTCTCTCTCTCTCTCTCTCTCTCTCTCTCTCTCGATATATATATATCTTATAACTATCTTATAGGTTTATAGTAGTTTGCATGTTGTCTCCTATATTAGAATGTAAATTCCTTGAGGGCAGGGACTTGGTTTTTGTTGTTGTTTTTTCCTTTTCTTTTGATCCCCACCTCTTAGCCCTGTACCTGAAATATAATAGTAGACCCTTACTAAATACTTGATGATTAAGATGATTGACCTTATGATAAGGAAATCTTGAGCTTCAGTATTCAGACATTTCCTAGTTCTATGACTATGGCTAAGAAGTTTTCTAATCTGTAAAGTGGGGTTAGTTAATAGCACCTAACTAACAGGACTTTTAGGATCAAATGATATAACATATATAAATTGTTTTACAAACCTTAAAATTCTTTATACATTATTATTAGATTTAAAGAAGGAATTCCAACTACTTTCATACTTGTTGCAATACTGATTATATTTTTCATAATTCCTAAAGAATGTAGATTTCCAGTGACAGTTATGCATTCTCCATTTCCTTTTTTCCAGATGAATTGATGATGAATTATATTTCTGAACTTCAGAACGCAGAAGAAATGATTCGCTGCGGATTTTCACTGGCCTTGGGCTCCCTTCCAGGTTTTTTTCTGAAAGGCAAACTTAAGCTGGTGAATCCTAATTTTTATTCTAATGAAAATATACAAATTTTGAGAAATAGGAAGTTTAAAGCAGCTTGTTCTGAAAACATACATATTAAAGATTGAGAGAAATGAATTATAAATTTTTTTTAAATCCAAGCCATATTTTCAGTTTGCTGTGATGCCTTTCATTCAAGTTCTTGTGTGTATATCTGAGAGAGAAAGAATATGAGAACCAACTACAAGTAGGTTGTTATTGTTTCTTTTAATGCTTTGTTGTCATATACATTTAGAATAAGGCACTTTTGTTGAAGTTCATTCCAGCGTTTGGTTATTAGGATGGAATTCAATGTGCTAAGTAGAAGTAAGATTCTGAAAAATGTTTTGCTTTGAAGAAACTGGTGGGATGATTTGGATCCCAGCTTTGCTAGGTACTAGCTATATAACCTTGCCCAAACCACTTAACTTCTTTCATCCTTAGTTTTCTCAACTGTAAAATGAGGAAGTTGGACAAGAGGAACTCTCTGATTTGGACAGATTATGTCCAGATTATGGAACATAATGTGAAATATCCAATAAATAGTTGAAAATATGTGACTACAATTCAAGAGATAATCTAAGGCTAAATATAAAAATTTGGTAATCATCTATGTAAAGGTGATTATTAAACACATGGGAGCTAATGAGGTGACTGAATGAGAGATTGAAGAAAAATATATGAAGTCTCTAGACAGAGATCTTGTTTAGGAGGAATGATTTAGATGATGAGCTAGCAGAGAAAACTGAGAAACAATCAGATAGGTTGGAGGAGAAGCACAAGAGACCAGTTCTGTCAAAGAAATAAGAACAACAACAACAAAAAACAAACAAAAGGAAAGGGTGAATACCAGTATCAGATGCTTTATACAGGTTGAAAAGAATGAAGATCAATCGAAAGCCACCAAATTATGCTCTTGAGATAACTGGTAACTTTGGATACAGCAGTTTCAGTTGAGTTCAAGACAGCAAATTGCAAATGGTCAACAATTAAATGAGAGTAGAGGTAGAAGCAATGAATATGGACAGATTCTCCTCCTCCTCTTCTTCTTTCGCCTCCTCCTCTTCTAATTCTGGCCCCACATCAAGACAATTTTAGTAATTAAATTACTTAAATTTAACAATTTAAGTAAGTATGTTAAGACAATTGGCATCAGTTAAAGATATCTACTGGGATCAACTTCCCCAGTAGCAAACATGTGTGCAACCATGCCTAGTGTAGAAAGCTTTTTCTGGAGTTTATGAAAGAAAAGAGAGATAAAGAATGAAGACTTGGAAGGGCTAATAGTGTTAGAGAGGGTTTCTTTCTGGAAAAGGAAGATTTGGACATGTTTAAAGATAGCTGGAGCAAATCAAAACAGTCTTGAGATACTGTTTTACACCTACCAGCTTGACTAAAATGATAGGAGAAAGTGACAGATGTTGGAGAGAATGTGGAAAAATTGGAGCACTAATTCATTTTTGGTGGAATTGTGAACTGACCCAACGATTTTGGAAAACAATCTGGAATTATGCCCAAAGAGTTATTAAACTATTTGTATCCTTTGACCCAGTAATACCACTACTTGGTCTATTCCCAAAGATGATTAGAGAAAAAGGAAAAGAACCTATATGTTCTAAAATGTTTATAGCAGCTCTCTTTGTAGTGGCAAAGAACTGGAAACTGCAGGGATGCCCATCAGTTGACTGAAGTTGTGGTTAAAACAGTTGTGGTTTATGATTGTGATGGAATACTACTGTGTTATAAGAAATGATGAGCTCATTGATTTTATAAAAACTTAATAATGAAGAATAAAATGAGCAGGACCTAGAAAACATTGTATATACAGTAGCAGGATTATTGTTTTAAGAATGACTTCAAGCAAATAAGTTATTTTGTTTATTATAAATACCCAAATTAAGGACATATGGATAAAGATGCTATCTACATCCAGAGAAAGAACTGGTAAATAGATGTATGTGTAGAATGATTTACATATATATATATATATGTATATGCCTAATTTTGTCTAATTATAGCAATCTCTAGGGCAGGGATGGGGTTGAGGGAGGTAGAGGGTAAGAAAAAAAGAAATTTACATGATAATTTTGTTGTATATTTGAAAGGAATAACAATTTGTGCATAACAGATTTATAGTTTCATGTGCAATCATTTCTTTTATTGTACTAAGTTATGGAAATGATTATTTTATTCCAAAAGTTAAAAAAGAAAAGACAGTTGTAGATGAGCCAGCATAGAGAAATTGAAGATTAATTATAAGAGATAGATAATTGTTATTATTTCCTGGTTGAGATGGAAGGGATAGAATTGAGGGCAAAAGTAGAGGAGTTGGCTTTGTGAAAGCAAAGGGTCACCTCTTCCTCAGAAATTAGAATATAGGAGGGGAGGAGAGATGATAACAGGGGGTTTGAGCTGTAGAGAAAAGGGAGTTCACCACCATTGACCCCTTATTTTATTTTGAGGAGAGAGAGTAAGTTTTGACGTCTCCTTTGTGGGAAATGGGTTAGAAAAATTAGTTAGGATTGTAAAAGAATTGCCTTGCTGCAGTAAGGGCCTAACTGACTCTGGTTTGTGATCTTCTCTAGCTCTATTTGGCAATAAAAACAGAATACAGATAGAGGGAGTAATCCAGGGTTGTGGAACAAAGGATTCCAGAATAGAAGATACTATAGAGGTGAACTGTTAGTGAGGATTGAAGTGAATGGGAGTTAGAGAACTGAAGGTGGGAATTGGGAAGTAGAGGATGTTACTTTTAGGTATCCAGATACTCACCAACATATCTCATTTAGTTTTTGTGAACCCTTAGAATAATAGGTAGATTATCATCAATATTATCCTCATTGTATAAATGAGGAAACTAAGGCATACAGAGGTTTAGAGGTTGCTCCAGATCACAAATATGTGGTAGAACTGAATTTTGAAGCCAGATCTCCTGAAACCACATCTAATACTACTTCTGTTACATTATATTGCCTTGTACTACTAATAAAACTTTCAAAATGAGATTTTTTTTTTATAATTTTTTTTTTGAGGGTGGAAGGCAAGGTAATTGAGGCTAAGTGACTTGCCCAAGATCACACATCTAATAAGTTTGTCAAGTGTCTGAGGATGGATTTGAACTCTCAGATCCTCCTAACTCCAGGGCTGGCACTCTATTTGCTGTGCCACCTAACTGCCCCTCTTTTTATAGTTTGTGACTCTTCTGATAATTTTCATGTTGTCTTTCAGGTGTTAGATGGTTTAAAGGCTGTTACTTACATTTCTCCTAAGTATGTGAGCTTTGCTGAAGCAAGAAGAGATGCCTTGAAAGCAATTGCCAAGTAGGTCTTATGAATTTTCCTTTAAGTCTGAACTTTGAAAAGTAAAAAAGTTATTTTAATATTAATTTATACATTGATAAAATAAAATATCCATGCTTACTTTATGTTTCATTTTTGTTAATAACAAGGTTAGTAAAGGTTTGATTAGAGTTAAATTAAATGCATGCAAAGTTGTTGGGTTGATTTCTGTGGTTTCAGAGTATTGGTATGTCTGTTCTTTCTTTGTGTTCTCATGGAGTTCTGTCTACTATGTAGTGAGTGACTTGTGGCTTTGAAGCCCTGGGAGAAAATAATACTAGCTCATATTCATATAGAATATTATGGTGTATGGAAGCACTTCGCACACAGCCTCTGAGATAGTGCATGTCTGGACAACTCCAAATGTATGTTCCATTAAGTTCCAAACTGAATCAGTCCAAAGCAGAAGGACCCATGATCTTTTTTCCTAAACCAGTGCTCCTCCTAACTTCCCTGTTTCCAATAAGGGCACCACAGTTATCCCAGTCTCCAAGTTTGCAATCTGTAAGTTATTATGTACTCTTCATTTTTACTTACCCACCCTATCTCTTTTCCAAATAGTTAGCAGTCTTACATAAGGTTATATGCAATCTTATATAAAATTCTGTCTCCTCTTACCAGTTCCCTTCTCTCCAGCCACATAGCCACTGTTCTAGTTTATGTATTTTGAAGTTTTCTTCTTATGCTCATTGTTTTTTTTAAAGTTATTTAACAACTATACTATGTCAATCACATAGCACACGTTTAAATGAGACAGACCATTTGTGAGGCATATCTATGAGAAAGAGAAAAGATAAATTTCCAGACACTATAGTAACATTTTTTGTTTTAGAGAACACTTTGTTGAATACATTTCTAAGCTTTCAGTGGGTTATTAAAAATGAGGCCATTTCTGTGGTGTTCTATTCATTAATTCTTTTTTTTTTTATGTACCAGAATGTTCATAGTCAGCTAAACATTTATTAAGTGTATTAAGTGCCTGCTATGAGCCAGGTGCCTTGCTAAGCACATACAGGGGAAAAAAAAAGTGGGAGAAAAAATCCCTACTTTTTTTTTTTAACAAATGCTTTATTAACTTATAGTTTACATCATTCATTTCCACCAGATTTTGAGTTACAAGTTTTTTCCCCATTTTTCCCCTACCCACCCCTCCAGAATAGCAGTCCCACAGGATATCCCCTCATCCAATCTGCTCTCTCCCATATCTTCTCCCATACCCCCTTCGACTTTACCATTAGGGCGAAGTGAGTCTCTGTGCCCCAATGCCTGCACATCTTATCTCCCAATTACGTGGAAAATAGTATAAATAATGGTATTTATATATATTTGAAACATTTAATTTTAAAACTTCGAATTTCAAATCCATTCCCTTCTTCCCTTGTCACTCACTCCCTCTGGAAAGATAAGCAATTCAGTGGCTCAATGAATAGAGCACCAGCTCTGGAGTCAGGAAGTCCTGAGTTCAAATCCAACCTCAGGCACTTAACACTTACTAGCTGTGTGACTATGGGCAAGTAACTCAATCCTAATTGCCCTGCCTTCCCCTCTCCAAAAAGCAAAAAGAAAAAGAAAAAATGCTTTTAGACCCAGACATTCCTTACCCACCTACATGCAACTGTTTTCTTAAAAAGGCAGGAAAGCTCTCTTCTGTCCTCTCTGTTGCTGTTTATCATCTAATGGCTGGTAAATTATCAGTGATATTACTGAGTGTGATCTCATAGAGGGTTTTGCTTCTTTTTTTTTTTTTATAGAAAATTAAGTGTTGATAAGATGTAGTGGTTTAAGGTTCACATATCGATTTTCACATGCAATTCTCACAACAATCCAAATCGGTAGGGATTTCAGTCATTATGATTCCCATTTTACAGAGGAGGAAACTGAGATGCTTAGTTATTAAATGACTTACCCATGGTCACACTAGAGCTCCTTCTGACTCAAGTTCAGCATTCTTTCCACTTAAAGTAGGTTGCCTTTATAATGCACAGAATAGTCTCAGTCCTCATAAAGGTCAGTAGTATAACTAACTCAAGAGTATTGTGATAAATTTTTAGTATTCTCTGTTAGAAAAATATGCCATACTGTCATGATATACAATATGGAAAATTGAAGCTTTGATGAGAAGACATAATTTAAACACATGTACTTCTTTTTCAGGATTTGTCAGACGGTAGGAGTGAAGGCTGAAGCATCTGAAAATGATGTTATATGCAAAGAAAATGTTTCCCAGATCTATGAGACATTACTTGATTGCATGAATGATTACACTACAGACAGCAGAGGAGATGTTGGAGCATGGTAAGATACCCAGTGTTTGCTCGTTGATTTTTTTTAAGAGTCTTTTGAAAATTTTGTATATTGTTATGAAGTATGTAGGGATTTTGATGAAGACCTTCTGGGTTGATCTGAATTAAGAGGAAGTATAACTATGATTCTGTCAAATTCTACAATTGTACACATTTAAGAATATAGGTATTCACTAAAGGTTCTTTACACTCCATCATCACCTATTTATTAAGAATGTTGCTTGTATTGTTTTAGGGAGACACAGTGGAATCCAACTCCTCATATGCTAGGATCTGGAGAGGCTTCTGCCAAAAATGAAGTGGTCTGCCACTGTCGCTACATACAGTCTAGGATGTGAATAGCCTTAGGAAGTTTATGACCAAAGGTTCTTCTTAGAAATTATTATTGTGATTATTTGTTAGGTTTTACCTCACTAGAAACATGTAAAATGCATAGTTTTCACAGTCTTGAGAGATGTTGTTAGGTTCATATTTTATCATTCTATCTTTGAGAGACAGTAGAAAAAGTACTGGAGTTAGAGTTACTAGACCTAGGTTTTAAGTTCTAGCTCTGACTTGTAGATAGATCAAGCCCTTTAATTTCTCTGTGCCTAAAATCTTCTGTTCATACTTTTTAATGCAAATAGTTTATGCCTGATACTTCTTTCTATATTTTATGACTTAATATTCCCATCATATGATCTAGAAAATAAAATATTTTTCTCTTCTCTTTTTCTCTCCCTCAGCCTGCAGTCAGCAGCAGGGAGAGAAGAGGGAGGGAAAGAGATAAGAGCATTCCAAGGAAAGTCCAGCTGCATATTGAACCTTACAGGGTGTTAGATTACTCACTCACATTCTTTCACAGAGAGACACATAAACAAAACAGACAGATTGAGAAAATGATAGGAAGAGTGCCCTCAGAGATTGTTAAAGATTGTTTGCAGAAATCAGACATTATGCTTGGTCCTAAGAAAGACTTACTTGATCATTTTCTTTTATCTGTTTCCAACAAAGAGCTTTATCACAGCGAATGGTTCGAGCCACCCCTGGCACTTTCATTTCTCATGTTAAACATATCATTAATATATTCCATAGGGGCGGCTGGGTGGTGCAGTGAGTAGAGAGCCAGCCCTGGAGTCAAAAGGACCTGAGTTCAGATACTGCCTCTGAGACTTAACACACACAAACAAAAACCTAGCCCTGTGACCTTGGGCAAGTTACTTAACCCCAATTGCCCTCCCAAAAGCAATAAATGAATGAATGAATGAATAAAAATTTAATAAATATATATATATATATATATATATATATATATATTCCATAGAAAAAAGGAAGAAATGGGGAAATGCTGGAGTCCCTCCTCCATAAGCCTCTTACTCTACTGTCTGCCTGCTGAATCCTCTATTACCAAATCTATTGTTCCATTCTGCTCTACACAATCCAAGGATTCTTGTAGTTGACTATTGGTGATAAGTATTGCTCCTTCATTTACTATTCTTTACCTTTTTGTTCTTTATTTTTTTTATTTTTTTGCTTTTTTGGAGGGCAATTGGGGTTAAGTAGCTTGCCCAAGGTTACACGGCTAGGTTTTTGTTTGTGTGTGCATTAAATGTCTGAGGCCAGATCCAAATTCAGGTCCTTCTGACTCCAGGGCTGGCACTCTACTCACTGCTCCACCTAGCCACCCCTTTATCTTTTTATTTACAAAAATTTTTTTGTCCTCTCATTTTTCATTTTTTTTAGTTTACATCATTCATTTCCACAAGATTTTGAGTTACATATTTTCTCCCCATTTTCCCTGCCCACCAACCCAAAACAGTAATCCCACTGAATTTCCCCTCCCCCAATCTGCTCTCTCCCATATCTTTCCCCATTCCCCCCACCAATTTTCCAATAGGGCATGGTAGATCTTTATGCCCCAGTGCCTGTATATCTAAAAACTTTGGATTCCAGATTCTTTCCTTCTTCCCTTGTCACCCACCCTCACTGAGAAGAAAAGCAATTTGGTATAGGTTGTACAGGTGTAGCTTGGCAAAACATTTCCATAGTAGCTATATTGTAAAAGACTGACTATATTTCCCTCTATTCTATCCTATCCCCCACTTGTTCTATTCTCTATTTTGATCCTGTCCTTTTTCAAAAGTGGGTGTTTCCAACTTCTTTCCCCACCAGCCTGCCCTTCCTTCCATTATCCCTCCTCTCTTCCCCTTCCCCTCTGCTCTCCTGTAGAGTGAGATACCCTATTTAGTGTGTATGTCATTCCCTCCCTAAGCCAAATTCAATGAGAATAAGGTTGACTCATTCCTTTTTGCCTTCCAGGGAAGATCTTTAAATTTGCATTTCCATTACATTCCACCCCAAGTTCTTTCATGCCCTTAGCATACACAATTTACATTTGAATTAGCACTAAACATCTCTTAGGTCACATTTTCCAGGTACATAAGAAAATCACAATATAACCTCAAAGTACAATAGTCCAAGTCTTCCACTCATGGGGCAAAGTCTTGATTAACTCAGTCACTTATCAGTGTTTTCAAAATACATGGTCAAAGTCTTCCACCCATGGGGCAAAGTCTTGATTAACTCAATTAGTCACTTATCAGTAACAATATCTCAAAGTACAATCAGTCACTTATTCAACAAAGTCTTACTAAGTATACCCATAGCATAGACAATTTACATTTCAAATAGCACTAACCACCTCTTAAGTCATATTTTCAAGGTACATCTAAAGTTACCAAAGTGGCCACTGGGCCTTAAACAAATTACATTGCAGGCGGCTAGGTGGCACAGTGAATAGAGTCAGAAGGACCTGAGTTCAAATCCAGCCTCAGACACTTAACACTTACAAACAAAAAAACCTGGCCGTGTGACCTTGGGCAAGTTACTTAACCCCAACTGCCCTCCAAAAAGCCAAAAAAAAAAAAATACATTGCATTATCACAGCAATTCAAAACAATACTGCAAGTAAAGTTCTCTTGGGAGGAGGGTGGGGTGTCCTTCCCATAACATTCCAGCCCCTGCTTCAAAGTCCAGAGAGGGGGCTGGGCAACCAAACCAATGTGGGGTCCTTGGGGGTGCCATGGCACTTCACCCCACCCACCATCGTCACAAGTCCATCCTCCCCCTGGGTCCCAAACTGTGGGATGCAGCAAGGAAACACATTCAGTGCCCCTGCTTTGCCACACAGTCCTTATCTTGTGCTGTGGCTGAATTCCAAACTCCTGGGTTCCTTCTCCTCTAGCAGAAGGCAGCAACTCCAGGCTTCTCCACAGGTCTCCATGCAGGCAGCTCACCATTCCTGCTCTCAGCTTAGTGAAGTCAGCATTCAGGCCGTTCTTCTCTCCTGCTCCATGGCTCCACAGAGTCACAGCTACCACAACTGGGAAACAAACAATTATCCCGGCCCCCATACTTTCCTTTTACTCAGCAGATCCCATCCCTCCTCGCCGTTTTGGAGCAGGGAGCACCCCAACATCCCCAGGGTTACTGCCTACACAGGTTCTCAGATCTGCTTTTGTAAAGTAAAGCAACTCAAAATCAGTTAACAAGATCACTTTAATCAAACAAATATATGTTTCCTAGTTCAGGGGGAAAAGGTCAGCACCCCAAACTTCAGAGTACACAGACAGATCAAGCAGACAGGCTTCCAAACTGTCCAACCATTATATCAACACCAAATCACGGTTACCAGAGAGGGAAGCATCAACATCTGGGTTTTCAAAGCCGGGGGGCTCTCAATGGCTACCCAGAGTCTCATCTGGTCAAATCACACAACACTTCTCAAAGTGAGCCCCCGTAAGTCTTTTTTTTTTTTTAAGCAGTTGGGATTAAGTAACTTGCCCAAGGTCGCATGGCTAGGTTTTTTATTTGTGTGTGCGTTAAGTGTCTGAGGCCGGATCCGAACTCAGGCCCTTCTGACTCCAGGGCCGACGCTCTACTCACTGCGCCACCTAGCTGCCCCATGGCTAGACATTATTTATATGTGGGTGCTCATTTTCTGAGGCTGGTTTCGATCCCAGGTCATCCCAACTCCGAGGCCGGCGCTCTTACTGTGCCACCTAGCTGCCGCACCCCACCCCCCTCACCCTGTCAGTCTGTTTTTAAGGTGTCATTTTCTTCAGTCAGGTTGTTGACTCTCATTTTATAATTTTCTTGCATCATTCTCATTTCTCTTCCCAATTTTTCCTCCACTTCTCTTACTTCCTTCTCTTTTCTCATTTTTAAGCTCTTTTATGGCATGTAAGCAGCTTGTTCTTTTCTTGGAAGCTTTTGGTGCAGGAGTTCTGACTTTGCTGTCTTCCTCGGGTTCCATGCTTTGATCCTTTTTGTCCCCAAAATTGGAGTGTAAAGTTGGATTGCTCTCTTTGCTTTGCTTCCTTTGTTTGTTCATGTTGCCACTCAATTACTTGACTTTTGAGCTTCTTGCCACAGTAGAATACTGCTACCAGAAACGGGAGCTTTATCCCAACTGCTGGGGTTTTCACAGCTGCTGGAGCTATTAGTTGGGTGCCCTCTCTGAAGCCTCCACATCCTCTCTAGCAAACTGGTCTCCAATCCCAGGACGTCCACCCCAGACCGCAGTCTAGATCCAAGCAGGTTAAAGGAAGAGCGATTACCCCTCAGACTGGTCACCTGGTCCCCCTACAATCTACAGGCCAGGAGCTGAAGCTGCACATGTGGGCAGCTGTAGGGTTGTGGCTCCTCAGGTGCTTCTTACCCGGGGGCAAAGGCTGGATCTCACTCCAGAATTCCCAGGTCCCAAAGTCCACACTGCCCTGATCTCTCACTTTGTCTTTAGCATCTATGGGTTGGTAATTCTGTAAACTGCCCCAGCTGCTCATGATCTGAAGTCTCTCCAGCTGGTGCCTGGTCAGGCTGCCCTGAGGCTAAAACCTTGGGCCTGTGTAGGGCTCAGCTCTGCCTCCAGAGCACTGTGCTGGCCACTTCCTGCCAGCCTGCTGGGCTGTCCTCAGTGGGAGGTTAGCTTCTCTGTCATTTTTTTTTTTTTACTATGTATAACACTTTTTATTTCTTTTTTTTTTTTTTTTAATTTTTTGGTCTTTAGTAATTTGTTTAACTTTAGTTTACAAGATTCATTTCCACAATTCCTTGAGTTTCAAATTTCCTCTCCCACCTTCCCCTGCTCCCCATGGCAACATACAATCAAGTATAATATCTGCAAATACTTTCCCATTAGACATCAGTCAGGTTATAAAGAAAGTTTGTATCAGATGGAATGAACAATGTGAAGGAGGAAACAAAACCAAACAAGAAACTGAAAAGGAGCAGGTAGGGTTCAAGTCTGGGTTCAAGCACAGCTCTTTCTCTGGATGTAGACTTCTCTCTCCATCAGGAGTCTTTTGGGATTGACTTAGGATGCTGGATGGCTGAGAAGAGTCACCACACATACATCATGTCAGTAATTGTGTACAAATTCCTCCTGGCTGTGCTCTTCTCACTTAGCCTCCCCAGGTAAACTTGAAGTCCTCCTGCTCCTACTTTCTTGTAGCACAAGAGTATTCCATTATATTCATATGCCACAACTTGTTTAGTCTTTCCCCAACTGATTATACCCTTATTTTCCAATTCTTTGCCACCACAAAAAGAGCTGATATAAATATTTTTGTACATATGGGTCTTCCTCCCACTCCTGTAATCCTTTGGAATAAAACCTTAGAAGTGGTATTGCTGGCTCAAAGGGTATGAAGTTATTTATACTCCTTTGGGCATAATTCCAGATTGTTCTCCAGAATGGTTGGATTAGTTCACAATTCCCCTAGCAATGCATTAGTGTTCCCAATTTGTCCACATCCTCTCCAACATTTGTCATTTTCCTGTTTTGTCATCTTAGCCAATCTTACTGGTAAGATGTGGTACCTTAGAGTTGTTTTCATTTGCATATCTCTAATCAATAGTGATTTAGAACATTTTGTCATATACTTATAGATGTCTTTAATTTCTTCCTCTGAAAACTGCCTATTCATATCCTTTGACCATTTATCAATTGGGGAATGACTTGTATTCTTATAGATTTGACTCAATTCTCTGTATTTTAGAAATGAGTCCTTTATCAGAGACATAGGTTGTAAAAATTCTTTTCCAATTTTCCACTTCCTTCCTAATCCTGGTTACTGGCTTTGTTTGTATAGAAGCCTTTCAACTTGATGTAGTCAAAATTATGCATTTTACATTTTATAATGCTCTCTAATTCTTGTTTGGTCATAATGTCTTTCCCTTTCCACAAATCTTACAAGTAAACTATTTCTTCCTTTCCCAGATTGCTTACAGTATCAGCCTTTATACCTAGACCATGCACCCATTTAGACTTGATTTTGGTATATGGTGTTAGATAATGGTCTATGCCCAGTTTCTGCCATAATATATTCCCAGCAGTTTTTGTCAAATAGTGAGTTCTTATCACAAAAGCTGGGGTCTTTGGTTGTTTTGTGTGCTTAATGCACACAAAGTCTGAGGCTGGATCCGAACTCACGTCCTTCTGACTCCAGGGCCGGCGCTCTACTCACTGCACAACCTAGCCGCCCTAAAACAGTAGATTACTATAGTCAGTGACTGCTGAGTCTTTTGTATCCATTGATCCACTGCTCTATTCCTCAGCCATTACCCAGTAGTTTTAAGGACTGCTGCTTTATAGTACAGATTAAAATCTGGTATAGCTAGTCCACCTTCCCTAGCATTTCTTTTCATTCATTCCCTTGATATTCTGGACCTTTTGTTCTTCCAAATGAATTTTGTTGCTATTTTTTCTAGCTCTGTAAAGTAGATTTTGGTAAATTTACTGGTATGGCACTAAATATGTAATTTAATTTAGTTAAAATTATCATTTTTATTATATTAGCTTAGCTCAGCCATGAGCAATTGATGTCTTTCCAATTAGTTACATCTGACTTTATTGGTGTGAAAAGTGTTTTATAGTTGTGTTCATATAGGTCCTGGGTTTGTTTTGGCAGGTAGATCCCCAAATATTTTATAATGTCTACAGTAACTTTAAATGGGATTTTTCTTTCTATATCTTCCTGTTGAATTTCATTAGAAGTATACAGGAATGTTGAGGACTTATGTGGGTTTATTTTCTATCCTGCAACTTTGCCAAATTTATTTATTGCCTCAATAGTTTTTACTTGATTCTCTAGAATTCTCTAAGTATATCATCAAATCATCTGCACAGAGTGATAGCTTGGTCTCTTCTTTGCCTAAGTTTATTCCTTTGATTTCTTTTTCTTCTCTAATTGCTACTGCTAACATTTCTAGTACCAGATTGAATAAAAGGGGTGATAGCGGACATCCTTGTTTCATGCCTGATCTAACTGGAAATGCTAATAGCTTATCTCTATTACATGTAATACTTGCTGATGGCTTTAAATAGATGCTACCTGTTATATTAAGGAAGGCTCCATTTATTCCTACATTTACTAGTGTTTTTAATAGGAATGGATGCTGTATTTTGTCAAAAGCCTTTTCTGCATCTATTGAGATAATCATGTGGTTTTTTCTAGTTTTATTGCTAATATGATCAATTATACTTTTGATTTTCCTAATATTAAGCTATCCTTACATTCCTGGAATAAATCCTACCTGATTAAAGTGTATCATTCTTGTGATAAGTTGCTGTAGTCTTTTTGCTAATATTTTACTTAAAATTTTTGCATCTATATTTATGAGGGAAATTGGTCTATAATTTTCTTTCTCTGTTTTATCTCTTCCTGATTTAGGTATTAGTACCATATTTGTGTCATAAAAAATTTTTGATAGAACTCCTTCTTCACTCATTTTCCCAAATAGTTTATAGAGTATTGGAATCAATTGTTCTTTAAATGTTTGACAAAATTCACTATTAAATCCATCTGGCCCTAGAGATTTTTTCTTAGGGACTTCACTGATGACTTGTTTGATTTCTTTTTCTGAGATGGGGTTAAGTAATTTTTTTCCTCTTCAGTTAATCTGGGGAATTTACATTTTTGTAAATATTCATCTATTTCACTAAGATTGTCAAATTTATGTGCATACTATTGGGCAAAATAATTCCTAATTATTGTTTTAATTTCCTTCACATTGGTGGTAGATTCACCCTTTTCATTTTTGATATTCATAATTTCATTTTCTTCTTTTTTTTATCACATTGCCTAAGTGTCTATCAATTTTATTGTTTTTTTTTTCATAAAGCCAGCTCTTAAGTTTTATTTATTAATTCAATAGTTTTCTTAATTTCAATTTTATTAATCTCTCCTTCGGCTTTCAGTATTTCTAATTTAGTATTTAATGGGGGATTTTCAATTTGTTCTTTTTCTAGTTTTTTCACTTGCATGCATAATTCATTGACCTCCCTTTCCTCCAATTTATTCATGTATGCACTCAGGTGTATAAAACTTTCCCTAAGAACTGCCTGTAATACATCCCACAAATTTTGGTATGTTGTCTCATTATTCTCATTCTCTTTCCTGAAGTAACTGATTGTTTCTGTGATTTCTTGTTTGACCCTCTCATTCTTTAGGATTGAATTGTTTAGTTTCCAATTAGTTTTTAGTCTGTCTTTTCATGGTCTTTTATTTCATATGATTTTTTTTGTATTGTGAACTGAGAATGATGCATTTAATATTTCTGCCTTTCTGTAATGAATTTTGACGTTTTTATGTCCTAGTCTAGGGTCAATTTTTATATATGTGCCATTTACCACTGAGAAGAAAGTATATTCCTTTTTATCCCCATTCAGTTTTCTCCAGAGATCTGTCATACCTACCCTCTCTAAAATTCTATTCACCTCCTTAGCTTCTTTCTTGTTCATTTTGAGGTTGGATTTATCAAGTTCAGAGAGGGGGAGATTAAGGTCCCTCAATAGTATAGTTTTGCTATCCATTTCTTCCTCTAATTCCCTTACCTTCTCCTCTAGGAATTTGGATGCTATACCACTTGGTGTGTGTATATGTTCAGTAATGATTTTGATTCATTCTCGATGGTGCCTTTTAAGAGGATGTAGTTTCCTTCCTTATCTCTTTTAATTGGATCAATTTTTATTTTTGCTTTATGTGAGATAAGGATTGCTACCCCAGCTTTTTTCATTTTATTTGAGGCTTTAAACTCCAGCCTTTTTACCTTTACCCTGTGTGTTTCCCTCTGTTTCAGATGTGTTTCTTGTAGACAGCATATTGTAGGATTATGGTTTTTAATTCATTCTGCTATCCCCCTCCATTTCATGGGAGCGTTCAACCCATTCACATTCACAGTTATGATTACTATCTGTTTCTTTCCCTGCATCCTATCCCCTTCTCTGTATATGCTTATATTTTTTCTCCCCTTCTCCCTTCCCCTCCTTAATAGTTTTCCTTTTGACCACTGCTTTAGTATTCCCTTCTTATCAGTCCCCCTCCCTTTTCCTCCCCTTCCCCCTTACTTCTTTCCTCCCTTCTAACCACCCTCTCCATTCGTGCCCTTTCCCCCTCCTACTGCCTGTAGGATATTTTTATACTTAATGTAGTTTATATTATTTTTTCTTTGCACCAAGAGTGACAGGAACAAATCTCATGTAAAGCACCTTTCCCTCCCCTCTTTCCCTCTGTTATGATATGTTTTGTGTCCATAGAGTCTTATGCTTAACTGGTTGTGTTATTCCCTCCTTGCGTCTCTGCTGTATTGTTTTTATGCCTCTTTATGTGGCATAATTTTCTCTTTTCCACTTCATTCATTCCTCTTCTTCCATTGCAATCCCTTTGTAACCCTTAATAAGGGGTTTTTTATCATCATTTTGTGTAATTTATACTCATACCTTCTACTATATGCTTCTACTTTAAATAGTTTGCTCTTATTAAATAACAGGGTGGGTGGGTGGGTGGGTGTTTTCCTTGTTTACCTTTCTATGTCTCTCTTGTGTCTCATAATTGGAGGCTGAATTTTCCTTTAAGCTCTTGGTTTTTCATCAGGAAGGTCTGGAAATCTGGTATATCATTGAATGACCATCTTCTTGTCTCGAAGAATATGTTCAGTTTTGCTGGGTAGGTGATCTTTGGTTGTAACCCAAGGTCTTCTGCTTTGTGAAAAATTATATTCCACTTCCTCCAGTCTTTTAGTGTAGAGGCTGCCAAATTCTGTGTGATCCTCACTGTGGTTCCTGGATATTTAAATTGTTTATTTCTGGCTTGGGTTCTCTTTCAGGGGGTATCTGGTGGATTCTCTCAATTTCTGTTTTACCCTCCGGTTCTAGTACCTCAGGGCAATTTTCCCTGATGAGCTCTTGGAAAATGTTGTCCAGGCTAATTTTTTTATCATGATTTTTTGGTAGGCCTATGATTCTCAGTTTTTCTCTCCCGGATCTGTTTTCCAGGTTAGTTGTTTTTCCATTGAGATATTTTACCTCTTTTTCTTATTTTTCATTCTTGGTGTTTTCTGTGACTAATTGTTGGTTCCTTAGTTATTCACTTCAATTTGGTTGATTCTAATTTTTAGTGAATTATTTTCCCCTGTTACTTTTTGGAGCTCCTTTTCCATATCACACATTTTTCTTTTTAAGGAGCTGTTTTCTTCATTATAGTGTTTTTCCAATTTTCCAATTTTGATTTTAAAAGAATTATTCATTTTGTCTTCTGTCTCTCTCATTTGATTTTCAAAGTTCCTTTTGAGCTCATTTAGGAAAGCTTTCTGTCCTTGAGACCATTTGATTCTTTAGCTGTGGGTGTGGAGTCTCCCTCTGAATTTGGTTCCTCCCTCTGATGATAGTAGGACTCTAGAGTCTTTGTCTTTGCAGTCTGCTTTCTGCCCATTTTGAAGCAGGGCCCTAGCCAAGCCCTTCTTCTCGGGTTCCCAAGTCTTTACTCTTTAGGGTTTTTCCCTGGGGCAATAATTACTATGTATTCAGGGGTTGGAGCTACTGGGGTTGTGGTTCACTCTATCATCCTTGTCCCTGGAGGTCCAAATAAGGGTTTTTTAAATTTCTGGACTATGGATTGGCAGTCCCAGGAGTATTTGCTGCCCCTGCCAAGGGCCCCGCATTTGATTCTCACCTTGCTCTGTCCAGTTCCAGCCCTTGGGTGATAGGCCTTTGTGGTTGGTGGGACAACTTGCTGCGGAGTTGATCAGGCCTTGTCCCAGCCTGCCCCTGGGCGCCGCGGGCCTGGCCTGCTTCTCTCTGGGCGCTGCGGTGTCGTCCTCCTGGCCTGCTTCTTCTCTGTGTCATTTTGTGGGTTCTGTAGCTCCAAAGTTTGTCTACAGTAATTTCTTACATGAATTGGAGGAGGTAGGAGCTAGAGCTGAGTGGAGGTCCTATTTCTACTCCCATGTGTTAGGATCTTAATATTTAGTGCTGGACAGGAGTTTAGCAATAACTTAGTTTAACCTCTTTATTTGCCAATGAGGAAAGCAAGACCTAGGGAGGGGTAGCGGGATGGCCCTCATAATTAAACAAGCATTAAAAACACATTAACTATCAGTTGAAATTTGAATTCAGTTCTTCTGACTACAAGTTCTTTGCACTCTAGCATGCTACTTCTATATTTTTCCATGAAAACTTTTCCCAGTCCTCTTTAAACTCTTTATTCTTTGAAATTTAATAGCATAGTTAATATTGTTAATAAATTATTTCATGGATAAGAGAAATTGTTTTGCCAACCAAATTGGTGCCTTTTTGAGGTCAGAGATCATTTCTTGTACTATAGTTTCCCCTACAACAAATAAAACCCAGCTGAGTATAGAGTAAGTGCACAAGTATTTCTTATGTTGCATTATAAATCATAGGAATGATGGGATCATAGACTGGGCTGGAGGAGACTTCAGAAATTTTGTAATCCAACCCCTTCAATTTACAAGTGAAGAAAACTGATTTGCAGGAAGATGAAATAACTTTCCTGTGACACAGACAATAAATAGCAGACCTGGTATTTGATCCTGTGAATGATTTTAAATCCAGCACTTTCTGGATACAATGCATTTATGTTGTGGGTACCTTAGTCATCTGATGTAGGTCCTTAATTTCTTTCATGCCTTTGTAAAATATCTTTCAGAGTCGTGGTGGCTACTTGCTACTGCTTTTTGTTGAGCCTCTCCAAATTTATTTAGACAGTTTTTCATATAAAAATACTTAGTCCATCATTTGAAGCTTGCCCTTGGGTAATGTCTACCAGAGTTTCATCTTGCTACAAGAGCATTTGAGAGGCATGGATCATCTCTATGCTATGTTTAGGCTTCACAATGTTACTCTACTAGAGGATCCAATAAATACTTGTTGGCTATAGGAAAATATAAAACATATTCCCTTTTCTATCAAAGGCACTACTGCCAACTTTTCACATTCATGATCATGATATTCTTTTGGACTCTTCACTCTTCCTCACCCCCTCAGTCAATTTCTAGATCTCCCCATTTCTATCATTGCAGCATCTTTATCATGTGACATCTTTTTTTAATGACACAACCAATATTTTAATTAAGACTCTTGTTGCCTCTCACCTAAATTACTGCATTGTCTTTCTAGTTGTTTGCTTTAAGTCACTTCTCGTTCCAGTCATCCTCCATACTGTTATTTTTGTGACAGTGTGATTTTTCTTCAACTCAGAACTGACCATGGCCATCCACTAGTCAGTAAACTACGAACTTTAATAAACTCTTAGATAAAATAGAAAATTCTCTCTTTAGCTTTTAAAGCTCTTTACAACCTCTCTCCCAACCTATTTTCCCAGCCTCTTTACTCCCACTCTTTCTCTCAGTAATCTTGTCAAACTGGCTTTCTCTCTGTTTCCCACACAGGATATTATCTTTCCTATCACCTTCTATTTCCTGCTTCCTGTGCCCTGAGGGAGGGCAGCATTGACCCCTATGAGATATGACTCTGCTCACCAAACTTTCATTTCCCCTTGACCCCACCTGATTTTACAAGCCTCTGGTGAGAAGGAGGATCACCACCTTCCTCTGACTGAGTCTTCCACCTACTTCTGCATTTTTCCCCTGAGGGAAGTTTTCTATGGGTGGGGTGTGACTGTACTTTGTACCAGAGTAAGGCAGCTTCTATATTCTACTGACAGCCTGATTTCCAGCATAAAGTTTCCACAGCAAAGATTAACACACTTTTCTTCTATTGCCTGCTGTACTTCTGTCTTGAGGGAAGAGGAAGAAGAAAGTTACTTGAGAGTAGGACTTCCATATTCTCCTGTACAGGCTTAAGTTACACCACTAGACTTTGGAGGGAAGAGGAGTAATGAAATAAGACCCCCTATCTGACCATATGCTTTCCATCTCATTCTGCACTTGTGTTCTGATTTCCATCCTCCTCTCTAAAGAGGAGTGGCACCTTCCACTTGATAGTGAACATTTTTGTACTTGTTGAAAACCTTTATGTCTCAGTGATTCTAAACCCCTATAGATCATTATCCACTTCCCATTCCCAAATCCCCGTCTCCCAGTTCTTTATTCCCATCTCCCTTATCTGTTTTACCCCAAAGTTCTCCACTAAATGCCACTCATCTCTTTCATTGTATCATCTGGAATTTGTTCTATAGGCAACAAACTAACCTTCATCCTAAGTTCCATCTTCTAGCAATCACTGAAATCTATTCTTTCTTGATGAAGCAGCATCCTGAAATAGCCACCTTTTCTAGGATTGATACACCCTCATTGATTCTCCTTGGCTCATTGGTCAGTTCTGGAAAGTAGGAATACTCCTTGCTGCCTATTGCCATTTTCTGGTTCTCCCCCATCTCCTTTACTCAGTAACCTCTCCTCCTTTAAGATTCATGCTACTCACATTTGTTATCCAATCAAAATCCTGGTAGCTATTGTCTATAGACTTATAGGTGACTTCCCTTCCTTCCTCAGTGAAATTGTTACCTGGTTTATAATTGTTCTCTCCTCCCCAACTCCTCCCTTATATTAGGGAACTTCAAAATACACTCTCTCAAATGCCCTAACCACTCTTCAGCCTACTCACTCCCTTTGATCTACCCCTCTGCATTACCCCAGAAGAACACATAGATGGTCTTTCCTTTGATCTTGTCATCACCTCCAAGTGCACGACCTCATTGTACAAGAATCTCTGTGTACAAAGAGATATTATATATCCCTTTACCTAACCCTAATCTATTAATTTTCCTTCTCTCCCTCTGTCTTCCCTTACCAAACCCTATTCTTTATCTACACACTTTGACCCTTCAATTCTCTTTCAAGACATCTCCTTTGTAGTGGTCACTCTCCTTTTTTCCCCATCTTGACACCTTGGTTAACCAGTTCTCTTTTCAGTTCTTGACCCCTTTATCATATTGCTGATTGCACCCTGCCAAGTCTCAGTTTTGGATTAATCCTGCCATTTGCTGTATTTGTATCTACAGGTGTACTTTTATGCATACATACATACATACACACATATTTTGGTTACGTATTTCCAATTTATAAATAAATTTTTTAAACAATAATTAAAAATAAATTTTGTGTTACAAATTCTCTCTCTCTCTCCATCAACACCCTCTCCTTGAGAAGGCAAGCGGTTTGATATTGATTGTCCCATGTATAATGCCAATGCGATATTCACAGTGCCCCAGCAGCTATGAATATGCTGGTATAGTTGTGAATCACAAAATGTAACAGGCTCTCCACATTGAGGACAGAACCAAAGCATTTATTCAATTACTAGAAAGCCGAATCCCAAAACCAGAAAGTCAAATTTGTCATAGTAACCACCAAGCTGGTACATGTAACCAATGCAGCTAAACACCAACATTCCCAAACCTTTCCTCTGTCAGGCCTTCAAAACAAAATGGGCTCCCTTAAGCAAGAATTCCCCTCTCTCACTCACACTAGCTGCTCAGTCTCCACACTGCTTGCTTCCAGCAATTCTGGCTCTCTTGTGCCAGCTTTTTATTTTGGTCATTAGCTCCTCCCTGTTCTACCCCTTCCTGTTGCATCAGCAATTTCCTCCCATTGTGGGTTTCACAAGTTCTATTTCTTAACAAAGACTTGATATAATCAAGGGCAAGGCTCAACTGAAACAAGGTGCTAAGTACTTGTTTGCTTGCCATTAGAAGGGGAAGGAAAAAATCTTCAAATCCCCATTACCATTACACTATGTAAAGTCATGAAAAACTTACTTCCATATTAGCCATGATACAAAAGAAAACAAGCAAAATAAAACAATAAAAGTAAAGAAAGTAAAAGAAAATGTGCTTCAAAATGCATTCAGAGTTCATCAGTTCTCTTTCTGAAGGTGGATAACATTTTTCAGTGTATGTCTTTTGGAATTATCTTGAATCATTTTCTTGGATCATTGTCTTGATCATAGTAGCTAAGTCTTTTATAGTTGATCATTCTTAAAATATTGCTGTTGCTTCAGTGGTACATGGCACCTACAAAAAAAATTAACCCTATATTAGGATATAAAACCCTCACAGTCTAATGTAGAAAGGCAGAAGTATTAAATGCATTCTTTTCAAATCATAGTGCAATAAAAATTATGCCATATAAAGGAAAGTAGAAAGGTAAATTAAAAATTAATTAGAAATTAATCTAATCCTAAAGAATAAAGAATGGGCTGGGTCAAAGAATAAATCATAGAAATAATCAATAATTTCATTAAAAAGAATGACATTGAGACAATATACTAAAATTTATGAAATGTATCCAAAACAGGACCTAGGGAAAATTTGTACTTTAAATACTTACATCAATAAAATAGAGAAAAATTATACCAGTGGATTGGGCATGCAGCCAAAAAACGGAAATAAGAAGAGATTAAAAACTTTCCATTAAGTAACAAATTGGCGATCCTGCAAACCAAAGGTGAGATTAATAAAAGTGACAGCAAGAAAACTATTGAGGTAATAAATAAAATGAAGAGCTGATTTTATGGGGAGAAAAAACAATAAGATAGATAAACCATTCATCAATTTGATTAAGAAAAGAAAGAAAAACACAAGATCATTAGTATTAAAAATGAAAAGGGTGAATTCACCACCAACAAAGAGGAAATTAAAGCAATTATTAGGAATTATTTTGTCAGATCTAAACAAATGGAAAAATATCATAGATAGGCTGAGCCAATATAATAAATATATTAAATATTATGTATAATATAATTATATAATAAATTAAATTCTATAATAAAAATGACAGTTCTTCTTAATTTACTTATTCAGTGTTGTACCAATCAAACTACCAAAAATTTACTTTATAAAGCTAGAAAAAATAACAAAATTCATTTGGAAGAACAGAGTCAAGAATATCAAGGGAATTAATTAAAACTAATGTGAAGGAAGGTATCCTAGCTGTACCAGATCTCAAATTGTATTAAGATGCCATTATTATCAAAACTCTCTGGTACTGGCTAAGATATGGAGTGGTGGATGAGGGCAATAGATTAGATAAACAAGACATAGTAGTAAATGACCATAGTAATCTAATAAACCCAGAGACCCAAACTTCTGGGACAAGGACTCACTATTTGACCAAAAACTTCTGAGAAAACTGAAAAACAATATGGCAGAAACTAGGTAGAGATAAGTATCTTATAATATATACCAAGATAAAGTCAAATGGGTACATGATTTACACATAAAGAGCTATACCATAAGCAAATTAGGAGAGCAAGAAATAGTTTACCTGTCAGATCTACAGAGAAAGGAATAATATAGGACCAAAGAAAACATAGAGAATATTACAGAATATAAAATAGGTAATTTTCATTGTATAAAATTAAAAGTTTTTATTTAGTGCAACCTAGATTTAGAAGGAAAGCAGAAAACTTGGAAACAGTTTTTACAGCCAGTGTCTCTGATAAAGGCCTGCCTCATTTCTCAAATATATAGAGAATGGAGTAAAATTTAAAAGAATAAAAGTCATTTCCTAATTGATAAATTGTCAAAGGATATGAATAGGCAGTTTTAAGATGATGGAATCAATGCTATCTATAGTCATATGAAAAATGTTCTAAATTACTATTGATTAGAGAAATGCAAATTTAAACAACTCTGAGGTACCATGTTATATCTTCAAATTGGCTAATATGACTGAAAAAGGAAAATGATAAATATTTGAGGATATATGGCAAAATTTGGACACTTATGCACTACTAGTGGAGGTATAAACTGATCCAACCATTCTGGAGAGCAGTTTGGAATTGTGCTCAAAGGGCAATCAAGCTATGCATACCCTTTGATTCAGCAATACCATCACTAATTCTATATCCCTAAAAGGGAAAAAAAATGGGATGAGGGAAGGACATAATATTTTTAGCATCTCTTTTTGTGGTGGAAAAGAATTGGAAATTGAGGGGATATCCATCAGTTATGGTGCATGGCTTAATAAGTTGTGGTATATGAATGTAATGGAATACTATTGTGCTATAAGAACTGATGAGCAGGATGTTTTCAGAAAAACCTGGAAAGACTTTCAATGAAATGATGCAAAGTGAAGTGAGTAGAACTAGGTTTTATGGGAAAATCTATAACATGGGTAACTGAAAACACAGTAACAGCAACAATGCATGATGATCAGTTTAGCTCTTGACAGCAATACAGTGGTCCAAGACCATTCCAAAGGACTTATGATGGAAAATACTATCCACCTCCAGACAACTGATGGAGTCTGATTGTAAATTAAAGCATACTATTTTCACTTAATTTTTTCCATGTTTTTTTTCTTTTGATCTGTATCTTCTTTCACAACATAACTAATAGGGAAATATATTTTACATAATTGCAAATATATGTATATATAACCTATATTAAATTGTTTGCTATCTTAGGGAGGGAGGAGGGAAAGGAAGGAGGGAAACAAATTTAGAATTCAAAAAAAATTTTTTAATGAATGTTAAAATCTGCCTTTAAATGAAATTGGAAAAAAATAAGATACAATTTAAAAAATATTGCTATTACTCTGTACAATATTCTCCTGGCTCTGCTCACTTCACTTTGTTGTTATTGTTTAGTCATTTCAGTCATGTCCAACTCTTCATGACCCAATTTAGGGTTTTCTTGACCAGGATACTAGAGTGGTTTACCATTTCCTTCTCCAGCTTATTTTACAGATGAGGAACTGAGGCAAACAGGATTCAGAGACATTTTTGGAGTCACACAGCTAATGTCTATGGCCACATTTGAACTCAGGAAGATGAGTCTTCCTGACTACAGGCTTGACATGCTACTATGCCACCTAGGTGCTCTCATGTCACGTTGCATAAGTTCATATATATGATATGAATTCTTTCACTTTGCATAAGTTCATAGAAGTCTTTTCAGGCTCTTCTGAAATATCTTGCTCATTGTTTCTTTTTTTTTTGGAGGGCAATTGGGGTTAAGTAACTTGCCCAAGGCCACATGGCTAGGGTTTTATTTGTGTGTGCTTTAAGTGTCGGAGGCCGGATCCAAACTCAGGTCCTTCTGACTCCAGGGCCGATGCTCTACTCAATGCGCCACCTAGCCGCCCCTTGCTCATCATTTCTTATATCACAGTAGTATTCCTTCACAATCATATGCCACACATTGTTTAGCCATTCCCCAGTTGATTGGCATCCCCTCAATTTCCAATTCTTTGTCACTGCAAAAAGGGCTACTACACATATTTTTGTACAAATAGATGGTTTTCCCTTTTCTTTGAGCTCTCAGATATAGACCTAGTAGTGGTATTGCTGGGTCAGAAGGTACGTATAGGTTTGATTTTTTTTTATTTAATATTTTATTTTTTCCCAGTTACATGTAACAACAATTTTTAACATTTTTTGCTTTTAAATTTTGAGTTTCAAGTTCTCTCCTTCCTTCCCTCCACTACCCCCTCAATGAGAAGGCAGGCAACTTGATATAAGCTATACATGTGCAGTCATGCAAAACCTGTTTCCATATTAGTCATGTTGTGAGGGGGAAAGGACCCCCCAAAAAACCCCAAGAAAATAAAGTTTAAAAAAGTATTATTTGATCTGCATTGACAAACCATCAGTTCTTTCTCTAGAAATAGATAGCATTTTTCATCATGAGCCCTTCAGAATTGCCTTAGATCTTTGTATTGCTGAAAATAGCTAAGTTATTCACAGGTGATTTATACAATACTGCTGTTACTGTGTACAATGTTCTGATTCTGCTCATTTTACTTTGCATCACTTCATCTAAATCTTCATCTAAATATTCTGGAATATTGTATTTCATGCCCTTTGGTTGTTTATTGTGGTAGCTGCCAAGTCTTGTGTGTTCTTGACTATGGCTACATGATATTTTAATGATTTATTTTTGGCCACTTTCAATATTTTCTCTGACCTGGGAGCTCTGGAATTTGACTGTCTATAATAGTAATGTAATTTGAATTTGAACATTGGCAAAAGTAGCAGGTACTTAGCACTTAGAAAATGATCAAGCCTCTGTTGGGGAAACAGAAGGTATCTCCTATTGCTAACATAACAGGAAGGGATTGGCTGAAACAGGAAGTAGCTAGTGCTGTGTATATAAGAAAAGCCCTGGAGAGGCACAGTCAGAATTTCTTGGGACCAGCATCTGATGGCAGAGCAGCTACAGAAGACAGAATGGAGAACTGAGCCAGAATTTCCTGAGAACTTGTAGTGGTGGAGCTTCCTCTGAACAGGAGCCTGAAGCCTGGAGCCCAGATGACTGAGGAAGCATGACTGGGGTGTTGAAACTTTTTTGTTTGTGGCTTGGTTGAGCCTTGAATTCCCTGGAACAGAAATTGTGGACTTCAATGTGGAGCAGGACCTGCCCAGAGAGCTGGTCAAGGAACTGGGAGCTGTCTGCCATTGAACCCAGGTGACAATCTGGTGAATCCAGGTAGAATCTGAGACCATGGAAGGGGATCCAGGGAATATGAGGACAGGCCTCAAGTCAAGATGAAAAGACCTCTCCATGGGTGTTGAGCAATGATGAAATTGTAGTTTACTAGTGACCCTAGGGGTAGAGGGTCTATATCTTCTGTTGTACTTAGTGATTAATGATACTTAGTAATTGATTGCTGTGTATAATAAGTGACTTACTGAGTTAACTTAAGACTTTGCCCCATGACTGGAAGACTACTGACTAGTGTACTTTGAGATAATTGTTCTTTGTTCTAAATACTGTGACCACTTTTGTGAAAACTATGTGGCCATTTTAATGATAAGCTGTTGTGAATACTATATGGTGATTTTCTGTGATAAGTTGTAATATTGTGAATGTTGTACCTTGATTTTCTGTGAATGTTTTGCTTTGATTTGTTATGGAATAAATAGAGTGTTCACTATACTGTGTAACCAGAACCTTAAAGCTGTTCACAGTAGCATTCTTCTGGAAAGCTGCTTGTGCATGGCATTACACTGTCATAATCCTGTGAGTTTTCATTCTGGGATCTCTGGTGATAGATTTTTTAATTTCTTTTTTACCCACTTACTCTTAAGAGAATAAGGCAATTTTCCTTTATAATTTCTCTCAATGTGAAGTCTAGTCTTTTTCTTTTTCTATCTTTATTTTGTGGTTATGAATTTCAGGTAGTGCAATAATTCTTTTTTTGGAGGAGGGAAGGCAAGGCAGTTGGGGTTAAGTGACTTGCCCAATGTCACACAGCTAGTAAGTATGTCAGGTGTCTGAGGCCAAATTTGAACTTGGGTCCTCCCAACTCCAGGATCAGTGCTCTATTCACTGCACCAACTAGCTATGTCCCAATAATTCTTAATTTAGTTCTCCTTCTCTCTTTCTCCTCTCTTTCCAGATCAGTTGTTACGACAGTGAGATATTTCACATTTTCTTTTTTTATTATTTCTAATTTATTTTGTTTCTTAAAGTTTCATGAAACCATTAGCTTTTAGTTGCCCAGTTCTAATATTTAGGGAATTATTTTCTTCAGTGAATTTTTAAAAATTAAATTGGTTTATTTATTTACTTTTAGTTTGCAACGTTCAGTTCCACAGTCCCTTGAATTTCAAATTTTGTCCCTCTCCCTCTCCTCCCCCACCCCCATCATGGCAGCATGTACTCAGATATAAAACCTACAAATATCTTCACATTAATTATTAGACAGTTTGTAAAGAAGGATTATAAGTGATGGAATGATTAGTGGGAAAGAGGAAACAAAAGAAAACAAGAAAAAGAAACAGAGCAAGTAGTTTGTTTCAGTTTGCCTTCAGACTCATTGCAATCATTAGTCTTTTGAAGTTGTCTTATAACCTTACATTGCTGGGGGGCAGGGTCAAGATGGCAGAGTAGAAACTGCACTTCCGAGTACTACAGCCCACACCACTTCCAAATTTATGTAATAGGGGACTCTGAACAAACTCTGGAGCTACAGAACCCACAAAATGACACAGAGAAGCTAACCTTCTTCTGAGGACAGCCAGGCAGCCTGGCAGGGAGAGGCCAGTGCAGTGCTCTGGGAGTCGAGCCCAGGTCTGTATGAGTCAGAGGTTTTAGCCCCAGGGCAGCTGGACCAGCAACCAGCTGGAGGGACTCCAGAGCAGCAGCAGCTGTGGCATTTCCATAATTATCAACACATAGAAGCCATGGAAAAAGTGAGAGGTCAGTGCAGTATGGACTTTGGGACCAGTGTTTGGGAGCCCGTTGGCCTCTTTCCCTGGGGGACGAGAAGCCACTGCGTAGCATACAGTGTAGCCCACCATATTGCAGCATCAGCTTCTGACCTACAGACTGTGGGGAGACTAGGCCATCAGTCTGGGGGGTAAGCTCTTTTGCTTTAATCTTATTGCATCTGTATTGCGGTCTGGGATGGAGGTCTTGGGGTGTGTGACCAGCTTGCCAGAGCTTGTGGAGGCTTCAGAGAGGTCACACAACTAATCCCTCCAGCAGCTAAGAATACCCCATCACCTGGCTGGTAGTAGAGTCCTACTGTTGAAACAAGCCCAAAAGTCAAGTAATTGAGTGGCAACATGCCTAGGTAAAGGAAACAAAATAAATAGAAACATTCAACATTAGACTCCTATTTTGGGGGCAAAGAGAATCAAAGCATGGAACAGGAGGTGGACTGGGAGACTCCTGCAACAAAAGCCCCAAATGAAAAAAATCAGCTGGTTACAGGCCATAGAGGATCTTAAGAAGCAGATGAGAGAAGTCGAGGAAAAATTAGAAAGAGAAATGAGAAGGATGCAGGCAAAGTATGAAATGAGGGTCAACAGCCTGACTGAGGAAAACAACACCTTAAAAAATAGACTAACTCAAGTGGCAAAGGAGGCCCAAAAGGGCAATGAGGAGAAGAATGCCTTAAAAAGTCGAATTTGCCAGATGGAAAAAGAATCTCAAAAGTTCACTGAGGAGATTCATGCCTTCAGAGTTAGACTGGAGCAAATGGAAGCTAATGACTTTATGAGAAATCAAGATGCTGTTAAGCATATCCAAACAAATGAAAGATTAGAAGGCAATGTGAAATATCTCATGGGAAAAACCACTGCCCTGGAAAATAGATCCAGGAGAGAGAATTTAAAAATTTTTGGACTACCTGAAAGCCATGATCAAAGAAAGAACCTAGAAATCACCCTTCAAGAAATTCTCAAGGAAAATTGCTCTGATGTTTTAGACCCAGAAGGCAAAATAGAGGTTGAAAGAATCCATCAATCACCTCCTGAAAAAGATCCCAAAAAGAAAACTCCTAGGAATATTATAGCCAGATTCCAGAATACCCAGATCAAGGAGAAAATACTACAAGCAGCCAGGAAGAAACAATTTGAATACTGTGGAAAAACAATCAGAATAGCACAGGATCTGGCAGCTTCTACACTGAGGGATCGAAGGGCCTGGAATATGATATCCTGGAGGGCAAAGGAGCTGGGATTAAAACCAAGAATCACCTACCCAGCAAAGCTGAGTGTCATGTTTCGGGGGAAAATATGGTCATTAGGTGGAATAGAGGACCTTCAGACATTCTTGATGAAAAAACCAAACTTGAATAGACAATCCGACATTCAGAAACAAGAAGCGAGAGATGCTTGAGAAGGTAAACAGGAAAAAGAAATCATAAGGTATTTATCAGAGTTGAACTATTTACATTCTTACATGGAAAAATGATAATTGTAACTGATGAAACTTTTTTCAGTATGAAAATAGTTGAAGAAGGGTATATGGGCATATGAATACATATGTGATTGTGTATATATATGTTTACAGGTATACACAGAGGCCACAGATCGAATTTAATAGGATGGGATGATACTTAAAAGATGAAATTAAGAGGGGAAGGGGAGAGATGGAATGGGTTAAACTATCATATATAGAAGAGGCAAAGGAAAAAGGTTAAAATGGAGGGGAATAACAGGAAGGCAAAAAGGCAAAACCTTATTCTCATTGAATTTGGCTCAGGAAGAGAATGACATACATACCATGGGGGTATGATGGAAGGAAGGGCGGGAGGGAAGTTGGAAGTACCCACTTTTTTTTTTTTTTGGCTCTATTATTGGAAGGCAATGGGGGTTAAGTAATTTGCCCAAGGTCACACGGCTAGGTTTCTGTTTGTGTGTTAAGTGTCTGAGGCCAGATCCAAACTCATGTCCTTCTGACTCTAGGGCAAGCACTCTACTCACTGCACCACCTAGCCGCCCTGGAAGTACCCACTTTTGAAAATGGTTAGGATCAAAGTAGGGAATAGACCAAGTGGGAGGTGGGATAGAAGGGAAGGCAGTATAGTCAGTCTTTTACAATACATCTATTGTAGTAATGTTTTGCATAGCTACACGTGAACAACATATACTGAATTGCTTATCTTCCCAGTAAGGGTGGGTGACAAAGGAGGAAGGGAATGAATCTTGAATTCAAAGTTTTAAAATCAAATGTTTAAAAATATATGAATACCATTATTAATACTATTTCACATATAATTGGGAAATAAGATACACAGGCATTGGGGCACAGAGATTTACCTTTCCCTACTGAAAAAGTTGAAGCGGGTATGGGAGAAGATATGGGAAAGAGCAGATGGGATGAGGGGATATCCTATGAGACTGCTATGTTGGGGTGGTGGGTAGGGGAAAAATGGGGGGAAAATTGTAGCTCAAAATCTGGTGGAAATGAATGATGTAAACCAAAAGTTAATAAAGCATTTGAAGAAAAAAAAATAACCTTACATTGCGGAGAGGGGCCCAGTCTATTAAGGTTAGTTGTTACACAAACATTGTTTCTGTGATTGTTTGCAGATTTCTCCTGGTTCTGCTCTTTGCTCAGCATCAGTTTATATAAGTCTCTCCAGGTTGCGAAGTCCTTCTGTTCCTCAGTTCTTAAAACACAATAGTATTCCATTACTGCCATAGACCACAACTTGTTCAGCCATTCCACAATTGATGGACATCCCCTTGATTTCCAATTCTTTGCCACTACAAGAGCTGCTATAAATATTTTTGTACATATGAATCCTCCTCCCATTTCTCTGATCTCTTTGGGATATAACCCTAGAAGTAGTATTGCTGGGTCAAAGGGTATGCACTTATTTATAGCCCTTTGGGCATAGTTTCAGATTGTTCTCCAGAATGGTTGGATCAGTTCACAACTCCACCAACAGTGCATTAGTGTTCCAATTTTTTTAATATCCTTCCAGCATTTATCACTTTCTTGTTTTGTCATCTTAGCCAATCTGGCCAGTGAGTTGTTGTACCTCAGAGTTGTTTTGATTTGCATTTCTCTAGTCACTAGTGATTTAGAACATTTTTTCGTATGCTTATAGCTATCTTTAATTTCTAATAACCGCCTGTTCATATCCTTTGACCATTGATCAATTGGGAAATTATTTGTATTCTTATAGATTTTACTCTCTTGGTTGTAAAAATTCCTTCCCAATTTTTCAATTCCCTCTTAATCTTGGTTGCATTGGCGTTGTTTCTACAGAAGCTTTTCAATTTAATGTAATCAAAATTATCCATTTTGCATTTTGTAATGCTCTCTCATTCTTCTTTTGTCGTGATGTCTTCCCCTCTTCATAGATCAGACAGGTAAACTAACGCTTGCTCTCCTAGTTTGCTTATAGTATCAACCTTTATGCCTAAAGTATGCACCATTTTAACTTTAATTTGCAGTACGGTGTTAAATATTGGTCTATGCACAATTTCTGCCATACTATGTTCCAGTTTTCCCAGAAGTTTTTGTCACATAGTGTGTTCTTATCCTGAAGACTGGGGTCTTTAGGTTTATCAAATAGTATTTTGCTGTAGTCATTGGCTTCTGTGTCTTGTGTACCCAGTCTGTTCCATTGATCCACTTCTCTGTTCCTCAGCCAGTACCAAGTAGTTTTGATGGCTGCTACTTTATCATACAGATTAAAATCTGGTATGTCTAGGCCACCTTCCCTAGCATTTCTTTTCCTTAATTGCCTTGATATTCTGGACCTTTTGTTCTTCCAAATGAATTTTGCTACGGTTTTTTTCTAGGTCTACAGAGTAATTTTTTTTTGGTAAATTGATGGGTATGGCATTAAATATGTAATTTAATTTAGGTAAAATTGTCATTTTTATTATATTTGCTCAACCCAGCCATGAGCAATTGATGTTTTTCCAGTTAGTTAGATCTGAGTGTGAAAAGTGTTTTGTAATTGTGTTCATATAATTCCTGGATTTGTTTTGGCAGGTAGATTCCCAAATATTTTATAATGTCAGCAGTAGCTTTAAATGGGATTTCTCTTTCTATCTTTTGCTTTTGGATTTTGTTAGAGATATATGGGAATACTTAGGGCTTATATGGGTTTATTTTATATCCTGCAACTTTGCCAAATTTGTTTATTATCTCAAGTAGTTTTTTACTTGATTCTCTAGGATTCTCTAAGTACAGTATTATATCATTTGCAAAGAGTGATAGCTTAATCTCTTCTTTGCCTAATTTGATTCCTTCTGTTTCTTTTTATTCTCTTATTGCTACTGCTAACATTTCTAGTACCAAATTGAATAAGAGGGGGTGATAAGCATCCTTGTTTTACCCCTGATCTTATTAGAAATGCTTCTAGCTTATCATCATTACATATAGTACTTGCTGATTGTTTTAGATAGATGCTACTTATTATTTTAAGGAAGATTCCATTTATTCCTGTACTTTCTAGTGTGTGTTTTTTTAATTTTTTAATTTTTCTTTTTCAAATGCTTCTGGTTTATATCATTTATTTCCACCAGATTTTGAGTTACAAATTTTGTCCCCATTTTCCCCCTATCCACCGTCCCAAAATAGCAGTCCCACAGGATATCCCCACCTCCAATCTGTTCTCTTCCATATCTCCCCACATACCTCCTTCAACTTTTCTAGTAGGACATGGTACATCTCTATGCCCCAGTGCCTGTATACCTTATTTCCCAATTACATGTAAAATAGTATTAACAATAGTATATGTATATATTTATATATATATGCATACACACACACACACACACACACACACACACACACACATATATATATATATATATATTTTTTAAAACATTTGGTTTTAAAACTTTGAATTTGAGATTCATTCCTTTCCTCCCTTGTCACCCACCATATCTTGGAAGATAAGCAATTCAATATATGTTGCATATGTGTAGCTAATGCAAAATCCATAGTAGATATATTGTAAAAGACAGATTATATTTCTCTCCCCCCTGTCCCACCTCCCACTTGTTATATTCTCTGTTTTGGTCTTGTCCCTTTTCAAAAGTGGCTGCTTTCCACTTCCCTCCCCCCTGAGCCTGCCCTCCCTTCCATCCTCCCCCCTCTTATCCCCTTCCCCCCTACTCTCCTGTAGGGTGAGATACCCTATTTAGTGTGTATGTCATTCCCTCCCTTAGCCAAATTCAATCAGAATAATTTTGCCTTCCTGTTCTTCCCTCCATTATAACCATTTTCCCTTGCCTCTTCTATATGAGATAGTTTACCCCATTCTGTCTCTCCCCATCTCCTCTCATTATATTCCTCTCTCACCTCTTAATTTCACCTCTTAAGTATCATCCCTTCCTATTAGATTGGTGCTGTGCCCTGTATCTATGAATATCTGTAAACATATATACACATTCACATATGTATTCATATGCTCATAAAACCTCTGATATAGACTCTATGTGTATGTGTGTGTGTGTATATATATATTCCCTTCAACTATTTTCACACTGAGAAAAGTTTCATCAGTTACAATTATCGTTTCTCCATGCAGGAATGTAAATACTTTAACTTTTATAAGTTCCTCATGATTTCTTTTCATTGTTTACCTTCTCATGCTTCTCTTGCTTCTTGTGTCTGAATGTCAAATTGTCTGTTCAACTCTGATTTTTTCTTCAAGAATACTTGAAAATCCTCTAAATGACCATATTTTCCCCTGAAACATGATACTCAGTTTTGCTGGGTAGGTGATTCTTGGTTTTAATCCCAGCTTCTTTGACTTTCAGCATATCATATTCTAGGCCCTTCAATTGCTCAGTGTAGAAGCTGCCAGATCCTGTGTTATCCTGATTTTGTTTCCACAATATTCAAATTGTTTCTTCCTGACTGCTTGTAATATTCTCTTCCTGATCTGGGAATTTCGGAACTTGGCTATAATATTCTTAGGAGTTTTCTTTTTGTGATCTTTTTCAGGAGGTGATAGGTGGATTCTTTCAACCTCTATTTTGCCCTCTGGTTCTAAAACGTCAAGGCAGTTTTCTTTGAGAATTTCTTGGAGGATGCTTTTTAGGTTCTTCAATAATTTTCCTGATATTGAACCACACTTGCCTTGCTGTGATAAATCCTACCTGATCAAAGTGTATTATTCTCATGATGAGTTCCTGTAGTCTTTTTACTATTATTTTATTTAGTATTTTTGCATTTATATTCACAAGGGAAATTGATCTGTAATTTTCTTTTTCTGTTTCATCTCTTCCTGATTTAGGTTATCAGTACCATATTTATGTCATAAAAATAATTTCACAGGATTCCTTCTTTAATTTTCCCGAATGGTTTCTAAAGTTTTGGAGTCAATTGTCCTTTAAATGTTTGGTAGAATTCACTACAAAGCCATCTGGCCCTGGAGATTTTTTCCTATTGATGGCTTGTTCAATTTCTTTTTCTGAAATGGGGTTAAGTAGTTTACTTCCTCTCGAGTTAGTGTGGGCAGCTTATATTTTCATAAATATTGATCCATTTCAGTTAGATTGTCAAATTTATGTGCATACAATTGGGTTAAATAATTCCTGATTATTGTTTTAATTTCCTCTTCATTGGAGGTCGATAATTTGGTTTTCTTTTTTTTTTTTTTATCGTATTGACTAAAGGTCTATCAGTTTTGTTGGTTTTTTCATAATGCCAGCTCTTAGTTTTACTTATCATTTCAATAGTTTTCTTAAATTCAGTTTTATTAATCTCTCCCTTGTTTTTCATCATTTCTAATTTAGTATTTAATTGGGGGGTTTCACAGTCCTCCTCCTGTTCCCTGCTTTGATCCTCTTTGCCCCCAAAATAGGATTCTAATGTTGCATTTTTCTGTTTATTTTGTTTCCTTTGCCTTGGCATGTTGCCACTTAATTACTTGACTTTTGGGCTTGTTGCCACAGTAGGACTCTGCCACCAGACAGGGGAGCTTCCGTCCTGAACATCGGGGTCTTCACAACTTCCAGTTCTGTCAAGTTGGATGCCCACCCCAGACCTCCCCCCAGATCACAATCCAGATCCAAGCAGGTTAAAACAAATGCGATTAACCTCCAAGAGTGATCACTGGATCTCCCTACGGTTCACAGGCCAGGAGCTGATGCTGCCACTGAAATTGCAAAATGGAGTGTCTCCTCAGTGGCTTCTAGCCCCTAGGGGAGGAAGCTGATGCGTTCCCCAAATACTGGTCCCAAAGTCCATAGGGCACTAAACTCTCACTTTGTCTTACGCATGTCTGTGCTGATAATTCCGGAATTGCCACGGCTACTGGTGTTCTTGGGTCCCTGCAACCGGTTGCTGCCCTGGCCAGCCTGGGACTAAAACTGCGGCTCATGAGGACCTGGGCTCGGCTCTCCATGCGCTGGGCTGTTGGCTCCCAGAGCGCTGGGCTGGCCCTCCCTGCAGGGTTGCTGGGCTGTCCTCAGTGGGAGGTTAGCTTCTTTGTGTCGTTCTGGGGTGCTGGAGCTCCAGAAGTTTTTCAGAGTTCCCTTTTACGTGGTTTGGAAGAGGTCTGGTGGGAGAGCACCTTGGAAATGCTCTTTCTACTCCGCCATCTTGGCTCCGCCCGCTAATTTTGCTTTTTAAGGAGTTATTTTTACTAGTGCGATTTTGTACATATTTTATTTTCTACCATATAGATAATTCTGGTTTTTTTTTTCCAGTAATTTTTTCCCTCCTTTACCAAACTTTTATTTCTTTTTTTATAGTTTTCTTGCATTACTTTCATTTCTTTTTCCTATTTATTCTTTACCAGTCTCATTTGATTTTTAAAATCATTCTTTGGCTTTTTTTTTCTTTTTGAAGGGCAATTGGGGTTAAGTGACTTGCCCAGGGTCTCATGGCTAGTAAGTGTTAAGTGTCTGAGGCCAGATAAACTCAGGTCCTCCTGACTCCAGGGCAGGTGCTCTATTCACTGTGCCTCCTAGCCACCCCTATTCCTTTGGCTTTTCTATCAATTCATTTGGGGCTTGTGTCCACATTGAATTTTTTTTTCCTTTTGAGGCTTTGATTGTAGTTATTTTGACATAATTTTCATCTTATGACTTTGTGTCTTGATCTTTTCTATCAACATAGTAGCTTTTTATGATCAGGTTCTTATTTTGTTGTTGTTTGCTCATTTTTCAGCACATTTTTGAATTTGAACTTAATGTTGCTGTTCTGCTTCATTCAGCCATGTGTGTCAAGCGACACTGTCCTATGACTCAGGCTTTATCATGCTGTTATTTTTGGAGCCAGTTTGGGGGCTTTTCAAGTTTTGGGTACTTCAAGGGTGGTATGATCTGGAGAGAGCTGTGGTTGCTACTGTCCTTTTTGTGTTCTCCTCCTTTTTAACAAGACTGCCACTGCTTCTTAGGTTCCCTTCCTCTCTTGTGACTGAAAGTATTCCTCCCATCCCTGAAACTGTAACCCAGAAGTAGGAATGGGCAATGGGATTTCCAGAAAGCTCCCTGTCTTGCTTCTAGTACTATCACTGGAATCCCCTATAATACTTTCCTGATTGATTGTCCAATTTCCTTCCTGTCTCTGGGCTTATATTTCCTTAAACTGTTGCTGCTACTGTCCCCACTATCTCTGAGGCTTACAATTGGTGTTGCCTCTCTGTGTGCTCCAGGCCGGTCCTCATCTCAGTGTCACCGACCTCCTAAGTGGTATTGGACTAGAGAAAAGGTCCCACCCTCAACCTTTTCTTGGCTTTGCTATTCCAGAATTCAGTTTGAGGCATGATTTTCAAGTTTTTTTGGGAGGGAAAGTTTAGAGAAATTTAGAGAAAGTTTAGAGAAAGCCTGTAATGCTTCTTCCTCCCACCATCTTGAATCCATCCTGGATGTCTCAGTGTCCTCTTCTCAATCCCCATTCTTCTTGGCCTATTTTATAGCTTTTGTTACTGTTGATATTCTTTTTCTCCTTGATATTTTCTCCTTTCTACATTTTCAGTATACTGCTGTCCCCTGGCTTTCCTGTGTATCAGATCACTTTTCAGTGTCCTTTGCTGGATCTTCATTCAGATCACACCCTTTAATTTGAGATGTCTCTCATGGTTCTGTCCTGGGCCCTATTCTTTTCTCCCTTTTGGTAATCTTTTCTCCTCCCATTAATGTAGTTACCATTTCTATGCTGATGATTCTTATACCTTACCTTTCCTGTCTTTTCTTGTCTTCAGACTTGCAGTTCCATATCTTCAGCTACATTATGGAGCTCATATGAACCAAATAGCCAGTAAAGATCTTAAGCTCAAAACATATCTAAGATTGAACATACTATCTCTTCTTGAGACCTTCTCCTTTACCCCCAACTTCCCTAAATTATAGAGAGTAAAACCATCTTCTCAGTTCCCTAGCCTTATAGATTACATGTCATCCTTGTCTCCTCACTGTCTTCTTCCAAAGCCTGTTAATTTCATCTTTTATGTTCTGATACTGCCATTACCCTGATGCAGGCCCTTATTCCCTGCCCCCCCCAGAATTTAGTTATTTATTTTGACTTTTCAGCATTCATTTTCACAAGATTTTGAGTTCCAAATTTTCTCCCCATCTCTCCCCTTCCTCCCATCCCAAGATGGCAAATATACTGATTACTCCTTCTCCCAGTCTCTTATGTCCCCCCATCTGTAATGCCACTTATTCAGCAACCAATTACTAAGTATCATACACAAAACCCTCCACCCCTTAGGTCACTAGTAAACTATAATTCCATTATTACTCAGTACCCATAGTGGGATCTCTTCATCTTGGCTTGGGGCCTGTTCTCAGATTCCCTCGATCCCCTTCCAGGGCCCCAGATTCTACCTGGATTCACCAGACTGTCACCTGGGTTCAATGGCAGACAGCTCCAAGTTTCTTGTCCAGCTCTCTGTGTAGGTCCTTCTACACACTGAAGTTCACAGGGTCTGGTGCATGTCAGATCCTTCACCATTTCTGCTCCAGGGAATTCAAGGCTCAACCAAGCCACAAACAAAGTCTAAGCATCCCAGTCATGCTTCCTCAGTCACTTGGGCTCCTGGCTCCAGGCTCTGGGATCCAGGCTCTGGGCTCTGGGCTCTGGGATCTGGGCTCCTGGCCCAGGCTCCTGGCATCCTATTCAGAAGAAGCTCCACCACCACAAGTTTTCAGGAAATTCTGGCTCAGTTCTGATTCTTCTGTAGCTGCTCTGCCACCAGATCTTGGTCTCAAGAAATTCTGACTGTGCCTCTCTGGGACTTTTCCTTATATACACACAGCATTAGCTTCCTGTTTCAGCCAACCTCTTCCTGTTACATCAGTAACAGGAGATAGGAGTTCATACCTTCTGTTTCCCCAACAGAGGCCTGATCAGTTACTGAGTGCTACATACCTCCAACTTTTGCCAACACAAAGGGATCTTCAAATTCAAAATTACATTACCATTACACCATCTGTCCTCTCCTTCCCCCTTACTTTCTTGTAGGGCAAGATGGATTTCTATATCCCATTCATTGCCTGTACAATATTATTTCCTGGCCGCATGTAGAAACAATTTTTTTAACATTTGTTTTTAAAACTTTAAGTTACAGATTCTCTCCCTTCTTCCTCCCTCCCCCAACCCCACTGGGGAGACAAGGAATTCAGTATAGGTTATACATATGTAATTACTCAAAACATTTCCACAATAGTCATATTGTGAAAGACCCTATCTTTCCCCTTCCCCCCTACTTTCCTGTAGGGTAAGATACCCATTGAGTGTGTATGTTATTCCCTCCTTAAGCCAAATCCAAATGAGAGTAAGGTTGACTCATTCCCTTTCACCTCTCTGCTCTTCCCCTCCCTTGTAATAGCTTTCTTCTTTTTTTTTTTTAAAGCAATTGGGGTTAAGTAACTTATTCAAGGTTACATGGCTAGTCATTATTTATGTGTGGGTGCTCATTTTCTGAGGCCGGTTTCGATCTCGGGTCATCCCAACTCCAAGGCCGGTGTTCTTCTTACTGTGCCACCTAGCCGCCCCCATGTAATAGCTTTCTTTTACCTCTTTTATGTGAGATAATTTTCCCTATTCTATGTCTCCCTTTTTCCTTTTCCCAATATATTCCTCTCTCACCTCTTAATTTTATTTTTTAGATATCATCCCTTCATATTCAACTCACTCTGTACCCACTGCTTATGTATATATATACACCCATATACACCCCCACACACACAATATATACTTTTTTTTTTTTTTTTGGAGGGCAATTGGGGTTAAGTAACTTGCCGAAGGTCACAGGGCTAGGTTTTTTGTTTGTGTGTGCATTAAGTGTCTGAGGTCAGATCTGAACTCAGGTCCTTCTGACTCCAGGGCTGACGCTCTACTCACTGCGCCACCTAGCCGCCCCCACACACAATACACACACACACACACACACACACACACACACACACACACACACACACCCCTATACATTCCCTTCAACTATCCTAATACTGAGAAAAGCCTCATGAGTTACAAATAGGATCTTTCCATGTAGGAATGTAAAAAATGTTCAACTTTTATAAGATTCTCATGATTTCTCTTTCTTGTTTACCTTTTCATGCTTTTCTTGATTCTTGTATTTGAAAGTCAGATTTTCTGTTCAGTTCTGGTCTTCTCATCATGAATGCTTGAAAGTCTTCTATTTTATTGAATGTCCATATTTTTCCCTGAAGTATTATACTCAATTTTTCTGGGTAGGTGATTCTTGGTTTTAATCCTAGCTCCTTTGACCTCTGGAATATCATATTCCAAGCCCTTTGATCCCTTAGTGTAAAAGCCATTATATCTTGTGTTATCCTGATTGTGTTTCCACAATACTCAAATTGTTTCTTCCTAACAGCTTGTAATATTTTCCCCTTGACCTGGGAACTCTGGAATTTGGCTATAATGTTCCTGGGAATTTTCTTTTTGGGCTCTTTTTCAAGAGGCAGTCAGTAAATTCTTTAAATTTCTATTTTGCCCTCTGATTCTAGAATATCAGGGCAGTTTTCCTTGATAATTTCTTTAAAGACGATGTCTAAGCTCTTTTTTTGATCATGGTTTTCAGGTAGTCCAGTAATTTTTAAATGATCTGTTTTCCATGTCAGTGGTTTTTCCAGTGAGATATTTCACATTGCCTTCTCTTTATTCATTCTTTTGAATCTGTTTTATAATATTTTGATTTCTCATAAAGTTATTAGCTTCCATTTCTTCCAGTCTAATTTTGGAGGAATTATTTTCTTCAGTGAGCTTTTGAAGTTCCTTTTCCATCTGGCCAATTTTGCTTTTTAAAGCATTCTTCTCATCATTGACTTTTTGTATATCTTTTGCCATTTTGGTTAGTCTGGTTTTTTGTTTTTTGTTTTGTTTTGTTTTGTTTTGCAGAGGGCAATTGGGGTTAAGTAACTTGCCCAAGGTCACACGACTAGGTTTTTGTTTGTGTGTGCATTAAGTGTCTGAGGTCGGATCTGAACTCAGGTCCTTCTGACTCCTGGGCCGACACTCTACTCACTGCGCCACCTAGCCGCCCCATGGTTAGTCTGTTTTTTAAGGTGTTATTTTCTTCAGTATTTTTGGGTTTTCTTTTAGCAAGCTGTTGACCTGTTTTTCATGATTTTCTCACATCACTCTCATTTCTCTTCCCAATTTTTCCTCTACTTCTCTTATTTGATTTTCAGAATCCTTCTTGAGCTCCTGCATGGCCTGTGTCTAATTCATATTTTTCTTGGAGGCTTTTGTTGCAGGAATTTTGACTTTGTTGTCTTCTACTGGTTCTATGTTTTGATCTTCTTTATCAGCAAAAAATGATTCTATAGTCTGATTTATCTTCCTCTGTTTGGTCATCTTGCCAGCCAATTACTTGGTTTTTGAGCTCTTTGCCATGGTAGAACTCTGCTTCCAGGGTGGAGAATGCTGTGTCCCAAATTTCTGGGGTTTTCCAGGTTTTTCTGCCTCAGAAATGTGAGTAGGACTGCCTCTCCTCAGCCAGCACAAACTCAATGCAGGACCATATTGCCTCATGCATGGACTAGGTAATAGCTGCTTTTGATTCTGCTTCCCTCAAATCTCTCTCCACTTCAGTCCATCCTCCATACAGCCATTAGGGTGATTTTTCCTTAAAGCACATGTCTGACCTTGTCACTTCCTCCCCCTTTCAGTAAACTCCTGTGGTTCCCTGTTACCACCAGGATCAAATACAAAATCCTCTGGCATTCAAAGCCCTTCATAACCTCATCCTCCTTCCCCCTTTTCCCGTCTTCTTACCCCTTATTCCCCAACATGGACTGAATGGAAATTCAGTAATACTGACCTTTTGCTATTCCATGCACAAGACACTCTGTCCCTCAGCTCCAAGCATTTTCACTGTCTGTCCCTGTGTGGGATAGCCTTCCTCCTCAACTCTACCTATTAACTTCCCTAGTTTCTTTCCAGTCCCAGCTAAAATTCTGTCTTCTACAGGAACCATTTTCCAACCCCTCTTCATTCTTGTTCCTCCTCTTTTTCCCTATTTTTTCCTGTGTATACCTTGTATTTACATGTGCATTTTCTTGTAATCTTCCCCCTTAGATTGTGAACTCCTTCAGGACAGGAACTGACTTTTGCTTTTTTTATATCTTCATTGACTTGCTGACTTTTTTGTGGTCATACCTCATATCTGAAATGAACTTTTCTTTCTTTCCTTCTTTCTGTCTTTCTGTTTATTAATTCAGTTCCACAATCCCTTGAATTCCAAAATTTTTCCCCTCCCCTCCCCTCCCATGGCAGCATGCAATCTGATATAGATTCTACAAATACCTTCACATTAAACATTAGTCATGTTGTAAAGAAGAATTATAATCAATGGAATAAATAGTGAGAAAGAAGGAACAAAATAAAACAAAAGAAAAAGCAAGTAGTTTGCTTCAGATTGCATTCAGACTCTTTAATTCTTTCTCTGGATGTGGATAACCCTTTCCATCATGAATCATTTGGAGTTTTCTTCTATCTTTGCATTGCTGAGAGGAGCCTAGTCTATCAAGGTCACCATAGATACAGTGTCTATAATTGTGTACAAAGTTCTCCTGGCTTTGCTCTCCTCACTCAGCTTCAGTTTATGTAAGTGTCTCCATGTTATTATGAAGTCCGTCTGTCCTTATTTCCTTTAACACAATAACATTCTATTACATGCATTTGCCACAACTTTTTCAACCATTGATGGGCACCCCCTTGATTTCCGATTCTTTGGCACCACAAAAACAGCTGCTATAAATATTTTTGTACATACAAACTAAAATGCAATTCTTTCCCTGTGTCATAGGAAGCAAACTTCAAATGCATGTCAAGTAGCATCATTTATATGCCTTCTTTAATCTCTGTAATTGCTAGTGCCTTCTATCTCTAACTATATCTAACTTCCTTGCATTTATTCTTTTTACATTTAATCTATATACAGTAATATCTTCTCCTTTCCTATTTGTTAGATTGTAAACTCCTAGAATTTATGGATTATTTTATCCATTGTATTTTTTTCTCCAGAGCCTTAAGCAATGCTTGGTACATTGTAGGCTCATACTAATTGTCAAGTGGAATATTCTTGTTTTTTGCTTAACTCTTTTCCTTTTATTCCAAGGAATCCTGGGATGTAGGGAGGGATATCTGGAAATTACTGTGATGTAGAAACAAAAGGTATCAGTAAAACTTATCTTAATAATACCTAAGTTGAGGAAACAAAAAATATATATAGATAGATAATATACTCCTTACCTTTCCAGGTTTTTGTGAGGACCAAATGAGATGAATGCACACAGAAGCACATTGTGCAGTAATAGCTTATCTTCCCAAAAAGAAAGCCATCATTTAAATGTAAATTTACATTATTATTATTATTATTATTATTATTATATTTAGTCTGACTAGATAATTTTCCAATAATAACTAGATAAATTTCCAATAATATTCAAACTACTTATTAATAAATAAAATTAGACTATTGGACTAAGTTATTTAAGGCCCCTTCTATCCATCATTAATTCCTGTGGTCCTCTGACTTTTCTGATACCTTTTGCTGTCTACTCCAGTTTAACTATAACTCTTTACCTAAAAAGAACCTGGCAGGGTTTCTAGGCAGTTGAAAGGATAATGCTAATATTGTAATAATAATGGTTTAAAAATGAACTAGACATTATTGAGAAGGAAATTTACTTCTCCAAATCCAAAGTACTTTCAGAATTTGTTGTAATTCATTTTAACTTGGCCTCATGCTCAAAAACATAGATCAAGTAAATGAAACTTCTTTGTAGGTGTATGTTAGTGCAGGTATGGTAGAATGAATAAATTCAACTTGATGCATCTAATTGACTTCACTATCCTGATTTTTTTTTTTTATATGTTTGTACCAACAGGGTTCGAGAGGCTGCAATGACAGGTCTAATGGAGCTGACAATTTTGCTAACGAGAAATCATTCAGAGCTCATTGAAGCAAATGTGTAAGTATTGAAATTGTACAGCTAGCTTCATCCTATAAGTCTATGTTCTTGCTAATATCTATCCCATTGAAATATATATTGTGATGTTGCCTGTGCCCTGCTCAACTCCCTCAGTGGACACCTAGTTGTTTCCAGAGGCTCTTACAGTTTTCTGTATTGGTTTTAACCAGGGAATGCCAAGCAGCTTGACTATTGTAAATAAAAGTTGGTATAGTCAGTTTGTCTAGAAACATTCTTGATTCATATTAGCAAGCATATCAGAAGGCAGAAGTGTCAAACTCACTGAGGGCCACATCCACCAAACTGCAGTACTGCCTGATCCAGATTAAATTATAGTTGAAAAATGTTTCACAAAATAAATAAAAGTACAGTACAGCATAGATGACAATAAGTTTCTAAGTTAATATGTGGTCTGCAGGGATTCATTACTATTTGAGTTTGACACTATTTTTTAAGGGAAATATAATGTTGCATTTGAGGAAAGTGGGAATTATATATATATAAAACCACTCAATTAGATAACTTGTATATCTGGAGACTGAAAAAAAAACATACAAAATATTTCATTGTTTCTGCAGTGAATAGAATCCAGAATATACATAGTAATCGCATTTAAATGCATGGGAGCAGGGTGAAAGGTGGATGAAAAGAATAATAGGGCATATTTCTACTGGGCTTTACATTTTGTAAGGGTAAAGACAATTAAATAGATTAAGATATAATCCTCCAAAGTAATTTGATTAGTTCTTTAACAGTCATATTAAAACTTATGCATACAAATGAATATTTTTTCCCATCAAAATATATTAACTTGGGAGGTTGTATGCTATTCCCAAATGTTGCTATCTCTCACATCATTTTTTGACATTTCTTTTTGTGTTGTCCCATAGAAGAATGAAGAATAGTGAATATACCTTTTCCTAAAATCATTGGAAATTTGGAAATATGTCCAACTCAATTATAGTCAGAGGTATTGAATATGGGTATGCTAACATTTTGTGTGTGTTTTGTCTAATAAGAAAGAAAGGATTGATAGAATGATGATGATGAAGATAATGCAGAATTGAAGTTCTTTTACCCCTTTTCTGGCATTAGAGAGGACAAAAGAAGAGTTTTTCATGATCTTCAAGTCTCAGCTTTTTTTTAGAGAAAGTATGGTTTAGAAAGAAGCAAGAATCTAAAATAAGTTGATACGTAGTAAAGAAATACAAATTCGTACATACAAATCATCCTGTGGCAAAGTAGGAGGGGTATTCTTGCTTTGTACCATAAAAAGTGAAAAGAGGTTTTTACTTTTAAGGTTTTTACATTGCTTCTTTTTGCAACACTTAGGATGCACAGGAAGCCAACTAGAAAATGTTTAGGGTTCATATAGGGCCATATAGAATCATAGAATGTTTAAAGTAGAAAGAAACTTCAGAAGCTATCTAGTCTAGTCCCTACCTGAACATTATACCAGTATACCTGAAATGTGGTCTTCTGGTCTTTGCTTAAAAACTCTAATGAGGGAGTTTTATGTTTTAGTGCATTCCACTTCTTGGTAGTGCTACTTGTTAATTTTTTTAAAAATCAAACGGAACCTTTCTACAGCTTTTACTCATTGTTCCTAATTATGCTCTTTGGTACAAAAAAGAACAATTATGACTTTCCCCAAATAGTCCTTTAGATATTTGTAAACAGCTATTGTATCTCAAATCTTATTTTCTTCAAGCTGAATATCTTCTTTTCCTTTTGTCAGTCTTCATATGACATTATCTGAAGTACCTAAATGATTTACCCTTCTCTGGATGTTTACTCCAGCTCATTGTCCTTCTGTAAACATGGCATGCAGAATTGAAGATAACATTCCAGGTGTGGTCTAATCAGAGGATAATAAAACAGGGATATCACTTCCCTAGTTTTATACTATGCCTTTCCATGCACACCAAGATTCCATTTGATTTTGGTGGGGTTGTAGTGCCAATGCAATATTCACTATGAATGACTATGAATAAGCCAGCATAATTCTCAGTTGCAAAATATAACAGACTCTTTTTTTTAAATATTTAAACAAATGCTTTATTAACTTCTGTTTTACATCATTCATTTCTGCCAGATTTTGAGTTACAATCATTTTCTCCCCCTGTTTTTCCCCTACCCACCCTTCCAGAATAGTAGTCGCCGCTTCCTCCAATCTGCTGTCTCCCATATCTTCTCCCATGCCCCCTTCGACTTTTCCATTAGAAGAAGGTGAATCTTTGTGTCCCAATGCCTGCATATCTTATCTCCCAATTACAAGCAAAAGAGTATTAATAATAGTATTTATATATATTTGAAGCATTTAATCTTAAGACCTTGAATTTCAGATCCATTTCTTTCCTCCCTTGTCACCCATTCCCTCTGGGGAGATAAGTAATTCAGTATATGTTGTACATGTCTAGCTATGCACAACATTATCATAGTAGATATATTGTACAAGGCTGCTTATAATTCCCTCCCACTCATCCCACCCCCAACCTGGTCCATTCCCTACATGATCCTGTCCCTCTTCTATAGTGGGTACTTCCAATCTCCCCTCCCCCCAAGGATGCCCTCCCATCCATCATCCTTCCTCTCCTCCCCCTTCCCCCGATTCTGCTGTAGGTTGAGATATCCCATTTAGTATGTATGTCATTCTATCCCTGAACCAAATTCAATGAGAATGTGGTTTTGCCTTTTTGCCTTCCTATTCTCCCCCTCCCTTGCAACCACATCCCCTTGCTTCTTCTACATGAGATAGTTTACCCTACCCTGTCTCTCCCCATCTCCTCTTGACATTTTCCTCTCTCACCTCATAATTTCACCCCTTGAGTATCCTCCCTTCCCAACAAATTCAACCTATGCCCTCTATCCATATATAACTGTAACCATATACACACACATTCACATATATATTCATATGACCATATAGCCTTCTTCCATTATTTTCATAGTGAGAAAGATTTCATCAGTCACAATTATTGTTTTTCCATATAGGAATGTAAATAGTTCGACTTTGGTAAGTTCCTTTTGATTTCTTTTCCCTGATTACCTTCTCAGGCATATCTTGCTTCTTGTGTCTGGATGTCAAATTTTCTATTCAATTCTGGTTTTTTCCTCAAGAATGCTTGAAAATGGGGTGGCTAGGTGGCACAGTGAGTAAGAGTACCGGCCTCGGAGTTGGGATGACCCGAGATCGAATCCGACCTCAGAAAATGAGCACCCACACACAAATAATAACTGGCCGTGTAACCTTGAGCAAGTTACTTAACCCCAATTGCTCTTAAAAAAAAAAAAAAAGAATGCTTGAAAGTCCTCTATTCCACTGAAACAAAATACTCAGTTTTGCTGGGTAGGTGACCCTTGGGTTCATTCCCAGCTCTTTGCCCTCTGGAATATCGTATTCCATGCCCTTTGATCCCTCAGTGTAGAAGCTGCCAGGTCCTCTGCTATTCTTATTGTGGTTCTACAATATTGAAATTGTTTCTTCCTGGCTGCTTGGAGTATTTTGTCCTTGATCTGGGGATTCTGGAACCTGGCTATAATATTTCTGGGAGTTCTCTTTTTGGGATCTTTTTCAGGAGGTGATCGGTGGAGTCTTTCAACCTCTATTTTGCCCTCTGGATCTAAAACATCAGGGCAGTTTTCCTTGAGAATTTCTTGAAGGGTGATTTCTAGGTTCTTTCTTTGATCATGGCTTTCAGGTAGTCCAACAATTTTTAAATTGTCTCTCCTGGATCTATTTTCCAGGTCAGTGGTTTTTCCCATGAGATATCTCACATTGCCTTCTAATCTTTCATTTGTTTGGATCTGCTTAACAGCATCTTGATTTCTCATAAAGTCATTAGCTTCCATTTGCTCCAGTCTAACTCTGAAGGAATGAATCTCCTCAGTGAACTTTTGAGATTCTTTTTCCATCTGGCAAATTCGACTTTTTAAGGCATTCTTCTCCTCATTGCCCTTTTGGGCCTCCTTTGCCATTTGAGTTAGTCTATTTTTTAAGGTGTTGTTTTCCTCAGTCAGGCTGTTGACCCTCATTTCATACTTTTCCTGCATCCTTCTCATTTCTCTTTCCAATTTTTCCTCCACTTCTCTTACTTGATTTTTAAAGTCCTTCTTAAGGTCCTCTATGGCCTGCAACCTGCTCATGTTTTCCCCTGGGGCTTTTGGTGCAGGACTTCTGACCTCACAGTCCTTTTCCCGCTCTATGCCCCCAAAATAGGAGTCTAGGGTTTCATTTTTCTGTTTAATTTGTTTCCTTTGCCTTGGCATGTTGCCACTTAATTACTTGACTTTGGGGCTTGTTGCCACACTATGGCTCTGCTGCCAGACAGGAATTTTCATCCCGAACGTGTGGGGGACAACTTCCGTTTCTAGAAGCTGGAAGCCCACCCATGACCTCCACCCCAGATCACAGTCCAAATCCAGGGAGGTTAAAGCAAGAGCGATTACCCCCCAAGACTGATTGCTGGATCTCCCTACTGTGAACTCACAGGCCAGGAGTTGGAGCTGCCTCTGAAAACTACAAAATGGCATGTCTCCTCAGCAGCTTCTAGCCCCCAGGGGAGGAAGCCTACACATTCCCCAAATACTCGTCCCAAAGTCCATAGGGCACTAACCTCTCACTTTGTCCTAGGCATGTCTGTGTTGATAATTCTGGAGTCACCACATCTGCTGTTATTCTGGGGTTTCTCCAGCAGGCTGATGGCCCTGCCGCCCTGGGGCTAAAACCTTGGCTCACAGGGACCTGGGCTCGGCTCGGCTTGGCTCGGCTCTGCACACTGCACGCTGCCCAGACTGCTGTGCTGGTGCAGGGCTGCTGGGCTGTCCTCAGCACGAGGTTAGCTTCTCTGTGTCGTTCTCTGTGGGTGCTGGGGCTCCAGAAGTTGTTCAGAGTCCCCTTTTACATAGTTTGGAGGAAATCTGGGGTCAGAGTGGCTTGGCATTCAGATACAAGAAGCAAGAGAAGCACAAGAAAGTAAACAGGGAAATCATAAGTAACTTATTAAAATTGAGCTATTTACATTCCTACATGGTAAAGTGATAATTATAACTCATGAGACTTTTCTCAGTATGAGGATAGTTGATGGGAATATAGATTTGGTATAAATAGTATACATACATATATGTTATATACTATGATATATCTGTGTATAAATACATATGTAAATGTATGTATATATGTGTACATGTATACATAGAGGCCACAGAATCACTTGAATAGAAAGAGATGATATCTAAAAAAATAAAATTAAGAGGTGAGAGAGGAATATATGGGGAGGAGAATGGGAGAGATAGATTAGGGCAAATTATCTCATATAAAAGAGGCAAGAGAAAACTCTTACAATGGAGGGGAAAAGTAGGAAGATGAAAGGGATTAGGTTAACCTTACTCTTATTGAATTTGGCTTAAGGAGGGAATAACATACACACCAAATTAGTTATCTTACCCTACAGGAAAGTAGGGGGGTTGGGAATAAGAGGGGAGTATGATAGAAAGGAGGGCAGATTGGGCATGGAAAGTAGGTAGAAGCACACACCCTTGAGAAGGGATAGGGTCACAGTAGAAAGTAGAATAAGTGGGGGACAGGATAGAATGGAAGGAAATATTGTCATTCTTTCACAATATATCTGCTACGGAAATGTTTTGTATAACTACACAGGTATAACCTATGTTGAATCACTTTTCGTCCCAGTAGCGGTGGGTGACGAGGGAAGAAGGGAAAGAATCTAGAAATCAGAGTTTTAAAATCAAATGTTAAAAAAAAATTTTATACACACACACACACACACACACACACACACACACACACACACACACACACATATATGGGGCTGCTAGGTGGCGCAGTGAGTAGAGCACCAGCCCTGAAGTCAGAAGGACCTGAGTTCGGATCTAGCCTCAGACACTTACCACACAGAAACAAAAAAAAAAACCTAGCTGTGTGACCTTGGGCAAGTTACTTAGCCCCAATTGCCCTCCAAAAATATATATATATATATATATACATATATATATATACATATATATATATATATACATATATATACACATATTATTAAATTATTTTACATGCACCTTGGAAATGAGATATACAGGCACTGGGGTATGGAAATCCATCTTACCCTACTAGAAAGTCAGAGGGGGAATAGGAGAGGAGGATATAAGAGAGAACAGACTGGGGGAAGGGGTATTCAGTAGAATTGCTATTTTGGGGTGGGGGGATAGGGGAAAGATGGGGAGAAAATTAATAACTCAAAATCTTGTGGAAATTAATTTTGAAAACTAAAAATAAACAAATTTAACTACAACAACAATAAAAATATTCCAGACCTCAATCATGGCTCAGAGTTAGTTGTTCAGTCTCTACCAAAGCCCAATATGCATCTAACAACTGTTTTTCAAAAGGAGTATATTGAACTCCAGATGAAGGGAGATTCCTTCACCAAAATCCTAAGCGTACATTTTGGATTTGTTATTTTTGCCATAAACTCCAGTTTACCTGTTCATCCTATACAGTCACTTGTTTTCCACTGGACCATTTTGCACAGACCAGAAATCTAGGGCCAATTGTATAATAGCCTTGGCTTATTCAAAACTTTACTCTGGGGACGGCTAGGTGGCACAGTGAATAGAGCGTCGGCCCTGGAGTCAGAAGGACCTGAGTTCGGATCTGGCCTCAGACACTTAAAGCACACACAAACAAAAACCTAGCCATGTGACCTTGGGCAAGTTACTTAACCCCAATTGCCCTCCAAAAAGCAAAAAAAACTTTACTCTGCCTAAGTCCCCAATCAGATTCTTGCTTCTTCCTTCATATAAAGGTTTCAAAATCTGTCCAAGGTGAGGAATGTGATGTCTCCAATATCCAAATAATTCTATAAACTTTTGGGTCTCTTTCTTATTCTTAGGGATAAGAAAATCCTGAATCTTTTGTGGGGCTTGTGGAAGAATCGCTTCCTACCCCTTATTCCACTGTGTACCGAAAAATTTTACATTTTGATCTGGGCCTTGAATCTTTGCAGGGTTAATTTCCCACCCTTTGCTTTTCACATGCTCTATTAAAAGTGTCAAATTCTTCTCCACTTCTTTTACATTTTTTCCCTGTATCATAATATCATCTATGTAGTGGGTAAATTCTACACCAGGTAGCTCTACTTCATCCAAATGTTCAGTCACAATCCTATGACAAATAGTGAGGCTATGTATATATCTTTGTGGCAAGTGGGTAAAAAGTATATTATCTGCCCTGCCAAGTGAAAGCAGACTGATCCCATTGTTTAGAATTTATTGAGGTAATAAAGAAAGCATTGGCTAAATCAGTAACTGCTTACCAAGTCCTATCATATTTCTGGATCCTTTCTATTAATGTAACTGTATCTGGAACAGCAGCATAAAAGGGTGGGGGGGGGGAGTTACCTTATTCAGTTTTCTGTAATCTACTGTCACTCTTCATGTCCCATCCAGCTTTCATACTAGCCAGATAGCATTATTCCATCCAGTGGTTGTAGAGGCCAATACTTCTGCCTCAACATATTCCTTTATAGTGTCAGTAATTTCATCTTGACCACCTGGCACCAAATAATCCTTTAAAGTAATTACTTCAGAAGGTTCAGGTATTGGATTCAGTTAATAAATTGGTGTAATGGAAATGCAGATTTGAAGATCTTCCCTGCCCCTCGGCCCTTTGATTGGCTTAAGTGACTCTGAGAACCTTCTTTAATTTGAAAATATACTCTGCCCCCTAATAGACTGAATGTGGTCACATGGAGCCTGTTGTAGGAGGCTTGGTTTTCAGGAATGACCACACCTTGATGCTGTGTGATTGGGCAGTGGGTCAAGAAGGTTGTTACATTCTCTGAGCCAGGAGAAGGCTATATAAACCCTGAGGAGAGGCTTTGCTTTGGGGCTCACTTTGAGAAGTGTGTGATTTGACCAGATGAGACTCTGGGAAGCCGTTGTTGAGAGCCCCCCGGCTTTGAAAACCCAGATATTGATGCTTCCCTCTCTGGTAACTGTGATTTGGTATTGATAATGGTTGGACAGTTTGGAAGCCTGTCTGTTTGATCTGTCTGTGTACTCTGAAGTTTGGGGTGCTGACCTTTTCCCCCTGAACTAGGTAATATATGTTTGATTAAAGTAAGCTTGTTAACCCATTTTGAGTTGCTTTCCTTTACAAAAGCAGATCTAAGAACCTGTGTTGGCAGCCACTCTGGGGATGCTGGGGTGCTTGCCACTACAATTGGGTTTATTTTAATTTTTCCCATTAATACCACATTAATTCCTGTCTTCCTTATTGCAAATTGGTGTTTCCCCTCAGATAAATTTAGAGTCATATCCTTCCATATATCTATTCCAATCATGTATTCAGCAATGGGTACAATTACCACTGTATATTCTTTCTTAGGTAGTTGTCCAGTTTTCATCATTAGTTTGCCTTGTCTGGATGATATTTCAGCTCCTCCAAGTCCTGTGATGGTAATAGGAGTTCCATATTTGAGTTTGTCTGGGTTCCCATATAAGGGAGGCCTCTACTCCAGTTTCTATTAATGCCCTAAGTTACAGTATTTGGTCTGTTTTTCCAATATATGATTAAATTGACACGGGGTCTGTAAACCTCTATATGTTTTTCTTTAATCTGAGTTGGGGCTTAGCCCATTTCCTATTCTTCCTGAAGGAGTAATGAATTTGGAAACAAGGATTCAGGAGGATCTTTAGGGGTCGTCCTTACTTCCTTATTTGGTCCAATATTAAGCCCTTTTTCTTGGTACATTTTATGTAATTCATTAGTTAGAATACTTTCTGTTCCAGAATCTACCTCTGCTCTTAGGAGAGCAGTAAACAATTCTTTTCTCAGTCTGTTTTGACTTTGAATCCACTCACTCTTTGCCCTTTTTTCTTGAGAAAATTTATCTTTTCCCCATTCCCCCAAGTCATTTAGTTGTGAAATCTTATCCAGCACCTGTGAAAGAGGTTGCCCTATCTCCCTAGTTGGTAATGTCAGTATTAGGTGCTTATAAACAGGAAGAGCTATCTTCACTAAGATGTTTCTTTGAGGAACCACTAAGGGGATACTATGATAAACATCAGCATCTCCAACCGTGACTGCAGTTTTCATTACCTCCTTCTTTAACTTTCTCATATAGTAGTGCCTAAGTGAGTACCAGGGTCTCTGTCCACTAGGCCACATAAAATCAGTATGATACATTTTATTGTGTTCATCTGCTAGTAAAGCTGATAACTTGATTGTATTTTTACCTCCGTGCATATGGTAATCTCTAAAAACTTGCTGAAAGGGTTCTGACTAATATCTATAAATTTCAGTTTATCCACACACCCAAACTCCTCTGGCCCCTTCATCACTGATTCTAACCTTCCAAGACACTAATGATTCTTCCATCCTTTGGGTGAATCTGTTTAATGTATCAATAAACCACTGCTGAGTGAAATCCTCAATTATCTCCCTGAACTCTATCTGGCCTCCCTGAATCTCCTGCTTTCTTCCTAGTATGGCGTAAACTTCTGCTCTCATAAAAGCCTCCTCATGTGTTGTTCATTTTTCTCGCAGTGGTTGCAACTAGAGTAGTTGCAACTAGGTTCAGGCTGTGCTACATGCACATTCTTTTCATTAGTTTTTAATTTCTTTTTGACAGCTTAACACACAGCAGCTTTCTCTTCTACCACCTGAGGACCCCCCTCCCCAGCATGTTCTTCTGAAGGAGAACTGAAATGCTGCAGCACAGAACATTTGTTATACAAATCGGCTAATTTCCTTTCCATCTGAGTTTTTGGTTGTATCAACTTGTCTCTGCTTTTATATATAATATTGTAACCTGTTAGTAAAACCTAGCCTCTTCTATATACTACTTCCAGTTGTTTCCCTGACTTTATTAGTATTCCTTGTAAACATATTTCTAGGTTCTCTCATCTATAGCCTTGGTTCCCAGTTTTTATAGAGTCCTTTACTTTTAGTTTTTTCCCTTGCTAAGGAGGAAAAAATGTAAATCCTCCCATCCTGGGATATCTATTTCTTCTCTAAAATTCCTCTGCCTCCAAATAGAGATCTGATATTTTACAATGCCATCCTCTTCACAAAATGTAGCACTAGTGCAATATTCATAGCACTGGAGGTGACTATGAATATGCAGGCAAAGTTCAGAATCCTGAAATATCACAGACTCTCCATATATAAGACAGAAGAAAAACATTTGTACAGACACCAGAAAACTGAATCTCAAAACCAGAAAGCCAAATCCATCATAATAACAAAGAATTTAATACACTTTATCACTGCAGAGAGCAATACAATACATTTGGCCTTCCCACAAACATTCACATGCTTGTCTCCTTGCCTATATACTCTGTCTCCTGCTGTTGTAACTGCTCTGACTCCCAGCTTACTCTGGGCTCTGTTCCACTCATTCAGCAAGGTCCTCCCACCACAGACTCCATGTGATTATGTTTGGCCTCTTAGTGGGCAAGGAAGACCTTCAAATTCCCTTAGGCCTATGTAGGTGTAATGGCAATTGGGATTTGAAAATATTCCCTGTCCCTTGTATTGGCAGTCAAACAGGTATTTAGCACCTTGTTTCAGTTCATGATTGTATCAAGTATTAAGATCCAGAACTTGTGAATCCCACAGTGGAAGGAAGTTGCTGATGTAACAGGAAGAGGCTGAACAGGGAGGAGCTAAAACCACATATAAGGAAAAGCCCAAGCTAGAGAGCCAGAATTGCTGAGAGAGAACTGCTAGGATACTGAAAACGTCTTAGAACTGCTGTGAATTGAGAATAGAACTGAAAACTGAGAACTGATAGATTCATCTGTTGATAGAGGACATTGCTGTTGTTATAGAAGCCCTGAAAAAGGATTTTCTTGTATGTTTACAGAAATCCTGGAGGAGGGTCTTATTGACATTTTCAAAGATCCTGGAACTATACTGATGATTTGTGTTGATTCCTCAGATCTTGTTGGGTCTATATTCATTTCACGGGCAGAAAGTGAATTGATGAGGATGCCAGCAATGTGAATGAATGTTATTGTGGCTTTGTTAAGCTTTGTCTTCCCAGGAACAGAAACTGTGAAGGACTTGAGGTGCATTAGACACTGTGAGCTTCAGTATGGAACAGGAACTGCCAAAGGAGCTTGACAAAGAACCGAGAGTTGTTGGCCTTTGAACTCAGGTGACAGTTGTATAGAATTGGGCAGGAGCTGGGACCATGGAAAAGGAACCATTGAAGCTGAGAGTCTGCCTGTAGTCAAGATGAAAAGACCTCTCCTTGGGTATTTAATGGAAACTGAGAAGATAATGATGTACTGTGGCCTAAGGGTGAAGAACTTTGACCTTTACATTTAGATGATTGAGTTAAGGACTTCTCCAATTAAAAAGAAAGAAGACTTTTTGTTTGAAGAGATTAGGGCAGTGTGACCTAGGGGTGGAGAACTTTGACCTTGGTACTTTGTGTGCATTAAGGAGACAAGCCTCCTTAAGGATAATTGAATTAAGGACTTACTAAATGATTGAGTTATTAAATGAATGTACTTTTTGTAAAACTATGTGGCCATTTTAGTGATAAGTTGTTATGTCATAACATTTTGAATGCTGTCCTTTGATTTCTGTGAATTTTTTGTCTTAAGTTTGTTACTGAATAAATAGAGATATAAAAAATATAAATAAATAGAACCTTGAAGCTGTTTACAGCAGCAGTCCTTTGGAACCTTGCTCGTGCTTGGCTTTACATAAGGACAGGGAAGATCTTCAAATTCCCATTACCGTTACACCTATTGAATCCCTTATAATCAGTCTTTGGTATGTACCTGAAATTTTCTCTTGGCCCTTGTATGTCAAATCTTCTAAGTTTGGGTTTGGTGTTTTTTTTTTTTTTAACAAAGTCTTAGAAATATGACAGTTGATCAAATTTGCATTTTTTTCCATTCAGAATTATGCTTAACTTTGCATGGTATGATATTTTCAGTCGTATCCCTTTTTCTTTTGCTCTTCAAAATATAGTGTTCAAAGACCAGCGGTCCTTTAATGTCTCTGTTGCTAGGTCTTGTGTGATTTTAATTCTGCCATCATTGTGTTTAAATTATTTTTCTCTTGTTGCTCTTAACATTTTATCCTTGAGCTGCAGGTTTCAGAATTTGACTATACTATTATATGTTTTCCTTACAGGATTTCTTTTAAGTGGTGACTGATTGATTTTTTTTTTGTTTCTACTTCCCACTCTCTTGTTCTTATGCTTCAGTACAATTTTCTTTAATTATTTCTTGTATTATTGTATCAAGATTCTTTTTGTAATCATACCTTCAGGTAGTCCAGTCATTCTTATGTTCTCTCTTCTTGATCTGTTCTCCAAATTAGTAGTAGTTCTTATTAGATGTTTTACTTTCTCTTCTATTTTTTTCATTTTTTATATTTTGTTGAATTCTTCCTTGATGTCTTATAACTTTGCCGATTTCCCTTTGCCCAATTCTAATTTTCAAGGTGTCACTTTCTTACTTAAGATTCTGGATTTCCTTTTCTAATTGTTGGCTTTAATTTCATAATCTTCCTGTTTTCCTTGGATTGTTCATATATATACATATATACATATATTTATTTATTTGTTTGTTTTTTAGTTCTTTTATACATTGTTTTGGGGGAGGTTATCATTTGACATTACTCTTTGGGGTAGAGGAGGATTTCTTTGCTTTAGTATCCTCCTCTGAAGATGAATGCTGGTCTTCTTTATTCCCATGATTACTTTCTATGGATGGTTTCTTTCTCCTTTGCCTATACATTTTTGGTGATAATAGTTTAATTTTTGTAATCACCTCCAGTCATGGGGTATGGGGGTGGTGATGACTCTTGCCTCAGATCTTTAGCTCTCCCCTCTAACCTGAAAACAAATCCAAACCTCCAGCCTCCTGTAAATTGCCAAAGTCAGAGTTGTCCTGCACCACTGCATGTGTGCTCACCAGGTGTGTGCTGGTTATTTCTCACCCTGCACCTTCTTCTAGCACAGGTAATTCTGCTGTTTCTTGTCAGTAGATGTTCCCTTGATCTTCTTGGGCTCAGAAACTCAACTGTCCTTTACTCCAAGGGTAACATTTCTGTGCCTGAGGCTGACAGTTTCCCACCCCAGCTAATCCCAGTGTTTGTTGCTTGTTTTGTCTTTTTGTTGCTTAAGGGTCCTGCAGCTTGTTGTTAAAGGGGACCCTAGCCTGGAGGTGTTTACTCTTCACAGGGAGCAAGCGTCATCCTGGGATTTTCCTTCAGGTCTTATCATGTTATCTTGGGATAACCCCTTTTGTCCCCTGTTCTTATTTACTTTATCACCCTACCTCCAACCCCCACTTTGTTCACCCTGAGGAGATGCTATTTTATCTCTTGTGGTGGAAAATCTTGAGAGCTTGGAATTTTCAGACCCACTCCAGCAACTTCTCAGAATCCTTTCTCTAGGCTCTTTTTTTGGTCATGTGTTTCAGGAAGTCCAGTCATTATTGAATTATCTCTCCTTGATCTGTTTTCCAGGTCAGTCGTTTTTCCAAGGAGTTAGTTCCACATTTTCTTTCATTTTTTCATTCTTCTGATTTTGCTTTATTGTTTCTTGATATCTCATGGTATGATTAGTTTCCACTTGCCCAATTCTAATTTTTAAGGAATTATTTTTTTCAATTGTACTGCTGGGCACAGAATAACACAAGCAACACCCAAGTAACAATTTTAGAATGGACCTTTTATTAAACACCATGTTGGCCGATCAGGCCTCATGGCGGGCTGATGAGGTACACCCCCTCCATCCCAGGTACAGCAGTAGCCATCCCCAATCTCAGCTTATAAAGGGAGTCCACTTGGCCAACAGTTAGGTAGTATGTAAGCAGAAACTTGCAAAGGCCAAAAACAGTGATTGGTCATTATACACCGCCCACCTCTATGCAGGTGAGCTGACTGGGAAAGGGTGGAGACCCAGTGGGGGAGGATGGAGCTGATCAGGCAGTCTGCTCACTCCTCTGAGGTTAGGGTATGGGGAAAACCAGGCACAATGGTACCCCCTTTTCCATTTGGCCAATTATACATTTTAAGGAGTTCTTTCTTGCAGTGAATTTTTGTGTCTCTTTTTACAATTGGCCAATTCTGGTTCCTCGCCCCCCCCCCCCGTTTTTTAAATTAATTTATTCATTTACTTTAGTTTACAAGATTCAATTACACAATCCCTTGAGTTTCACATTTTCTCCCTCTCCTCCCCCACCATGGCAGCATGCAATCAAATATAGGATCTGCAAATACCTTCACGTTAAACTTTAGTCAGGTTGTAAAGAAAGATTATAACTGATGGAATGAACAGTGGGAAAGAGGAAGCTAAACAAAACCAGAAAAAGAAAGAAAGCATTCTGTTGAATGCAGTTTCATCTGCATTCAAACTCCGTAATTCTGTCTCTGGATGTGGACACCTCTTTCCATCATGAGTCCTTTGCAGTTGTCCTATAACCTTACATTAGTGAGAAGAGCCCAGTCTATCAAAGTTGGTCATCACACATACATTCTGTCTGTAATTGTGTACAAGTTTTTCTTGGTTCTGCTCTTCTCATTCAACATCAGTTTTTATAAGTCTCTACAGGTTATTATGAAGTCCATCTGTTCCTCATTTCTTATATCACAATAGTAATCTCATTACATTCATATACTACAACTTATTCAGCCATCCCCCAATTAATGAGCATCCCCTTGATTTGCAATTTTTTGCCACCACAAAAAGAGCCACTATAAATATTTTTGTACATACGGGGCCTGCTACCACTGTTTTTTTTTTTTTTTAACTTGAGCTGAAGCACAATATATTCTGTTCTAGCCTTTTACCTTTACCCTGTGCTTATCACCTGGTTTCAAATGTGTTTCTTGTGGACAGCATATTTTAGGATTATGTTTTTTAATTCTTTCAGCTATCCACCTATGTTTTATGGGAGAATTCATCCCATTCACATTCACAGTTATGATTACTATCTGTGTCTTTCTCTCTATCCTATTCCCTCCCCCCCTCCGTTTAAAATTTCTTCCTTCTCCCTTCCTGTCCTTAAGAGTTTTCCTTTTGACCACCACCTCCCTCAGTCTTCCCTCCCTGTGCCCCACCTTTACCTACATTTTACCCTTACTATTATTTCTCTCCCTTCTACCCACCTCCCTTTTTTCCCCCTTACCCCTCCTACTTCCTGTAGGGCACAATAAATTTTTATACTTAATGGAGTATGTTATTCCCTCCTTGAACCCAAACCAATAAGAGTAAATTTCATACAGTTCTCCTCTCCCTCCCTCCTTTCCCTCTATTATAATGAGTTTTTGTGTCTTTTCACATTAGAATCCTAAACTTGACTGATTATGTTGATCCCTCCTTGAACCAAAACCAATGAAAATAAAGTTTATATGATGTTCATCCCCCTCCCTTCTTCCCCTATATTATAGTATGTTTTTATGCCTCTGTGTATAACATAATGCCCCCCTTTCTGCCTCATCCTTTCCTTTTCTCCCATTATAGTCCCTTTGTCCCTATTAATAAGATTTTTTATCATTAGATTAGTTCACTTATACCCATACCCTCTATCTATGTATATCCCTTTTAAGTGTCACAAAAATTATATAAATTTCAATATTGATAGGTATCAGCTTCTCATATAGGGATGCAAAAGGTTTGCTTTTATTGAATTACAGGTTGTGTGTATGTATGTGCTTGTGTGTTTGTGTGTGTGTGTTTTCCTTGTTTACCTTTTTATGTCTTTCTTGGGTCTTATATTTGGACATCACATTTTTCCACTGAGCTCTGGCTTTTTCATCAGGAAAGTCTGAAAGTCCCTTATTTCATTGAGTGACCATCTCCTTGCCTGTAAGATTATGCTCAGTTTTGCCAGGGCATTGGTTGCAGTCCAAGCTTTTTTGCCTTACGAAATATCAACTTCCAAGCCCTCTGATCTTTTAATGTAGAAGCTGTGAGATCCTGTGTAATCCTGACTATAGTTCCACAATATTTGAATTGTTTCTTTCTGGCTGCTTGCAGTATTTTCTCCTTGACCTTGTAATACTGTTATTTGGTTGCTATATTTCTTAGAATTTTCAATTTTGGATTTCTTTCAGGAGGAATATCATGAATTCCTTCAATAACTGTGTTACCCTCTGATTCTAGGACCTCAGGACAGTTTTCTTTGACAATCTCTTGGAGGATGTTGTCCAGACTGTTTTTTTTTTCATCATTGCTTTCAGGTAGACCAATAATTCTTAGGTTATCTCACCTCGATCTGTTCTCCTGGTGAGTTGTATTTCCAGTGAGATATTTTACACTTTCTTCTAATTTTTCAATCTTTATGTGTCAGAGTCCTTAGCTTCATTTCAACTGATTCTAAGTTTTAGTGAATTATTTTCCTTGGTTAGTTTTTGAAGTTTCTTTTGTAGGGAGGTATTTTGTCCAATTAGATTTTGGACCTGCTATCCCTGTTCACAAATTTTACTTTTTTATAGATTTGTTTTCTTCAGTGAGATTTTTTTTCCAGTTTGGTCAATGTAGATATAAATTTATCTTTCACCTCTCTAATTTGGCTTTTAAAGTCTTTCTTGAGGTTCTCCAAGAATGCTTTTTGGGCTTGAGTTCAGACCAGTTCATACTTCCTTCTCTGGTCTTGGGTGTGAGTACAGAGTCCATGTTATCTTCTGAATTTGGTTGCTCTTGCTTGCTAAAATAGGATTGTATCATTTTTGTTTTTTTATTTTAACATATGCTTTGTTAACTTCTCGTTTACATTATTCATTTCAGCCAGATTTTGAGTTACAATTTTTTCCACATTTTTCCCCTACCCACCACCCCACAATAGCAGTCCCACAAGATATCTTCTCATCCAATCATCTGCTCTCTGCCATATCTTCTTTCATACTCCCTTCGACTTTACCATTAGGGCAAGGTGAATCTCTGTGCCCCAATGCCTGAACATCTTATCGCCCAATTACATGCAAGATAGTATTAATAATAGTATTTATATACATTTGAAACATTTAATTTTAAAACTTCGATTTTCGGATCCATTCCCTTCCTCCCTTGTTACCCACTCACTCTAGGAAGATAAGCAATTCAGTATGTGTTGTACATGTATATCTATGCAAAACACTACCATACTAGATATATTGTAAAAGACTGCTTATATTTCCCTCCCACCCATGCCACCCTCCACCTGGTCCATTCCCTACTTTGATCCTGTCCCTCTTCAAAAGTGGGTACTTCAAACCTCCCCTCCCCCCAGAATGCCCTCCCCTATATCATCCCTCCCCTCATCCCCCTTCCCCTGACTGTCCTGCAGGGTGAGATATCCCATTTAGTATGTATGTCATTCTCTCCCTGAGTCAAACTCAATGAGAATATGGTTTTACCATTTTGCCTTCCTGTTCTTCCCCTCCCCTGCAACTACTTCCCCTTGCCTCTTCTACATGAGATAGTTTACCCTATCCTGTCTCTCCCCATCTCCTCTTGCCACATTCCTTTTTCACCTCTTAACTTCACCCCTTAAGTATCATCCCTTCCCACCAAATTAGACCTGTGCCTTTTATCCATGTATACCTGTAAACATATATACACACATTCACATTTGTATTCATATGCCCATGTACCCTTCTTCAATTATTTTCATAATGAGGAAGGTTTCATCAGTCACACTTACTGTTTTTCCATATAGGAATGTAAATAGTTCAACTTTGATAAGATCCTTTTGATTTCCTTTCCCTGATTACCTTCTCAAGCATCTCTTGCTTCTTGAGTCTGAATGTCAAATTTTCTATTCAATTCTGGTTTTTTCCTCAAGAATTCTTGAAAGTCCTCTATTCCACTGAATGACCATATTTTCCCCTGAAACAAAATACTCAGTTTTGCTGGGTAGGTGACCCTTGGCTTCAATCGAAGCTCTCTTGCCCTCCAGAATATCATATTCCATGCCCTTTGATCCCTCAGTGTAGAAGCTGCCAGGTCCTGTGCTATTCTGATGGTGTCTCCACAATATTGAAATTGTTTCTTGCTGGCTGCTTGGAGTGTTTTCTCCTTGATCTGGGAATTCTGGAACCTGGCTATAATATTCCTAGGAGTGTTGTTTTTGGGATCTTTTTCAGGAGGTGATCTGTGGATTCGTTCAACCTCTATTTCCTCCTCTGGGTCTACAACATCAGGGCAATTTTCCTTGAGAGTTTCTTGAAGGGTGATTTCTAGGTTCTTTCTTTGATCATGGCTTTCAGGTAGTCCAATAATTTTTAAATTGTCTCTCCTGGATCTATATTCCAGGTCAGTGGTTTTTCCCATGAGATATTTCACATTGCCTTCTAATCTTTCATTTGTTTGGATCTGCTTAACAGCATCTTGATTTCGCATAAAGTCACTAGCTTCCATTTGCTCCAGTCTAAGTCTGAAGGAATGAATCTCCTCAGTGAGCTTTTGAGATGCTTTTTTTTATTTTCCTCAGTCAGGCTGTTGACTCTCATTTCATACAGTTCTTGCATAGTTCTCATTTCTCTTCCCAATTTTCCCCCCACTTCTCTTATCTGCTTCTTAAGGTCCTCTATGGCCTGTAACCCACTCATATTTCCCTTTGGGGCTTTTGGAGCAGGATTTCTGACCTCACAGTCCTCCTCCTATTCCCTGCTTCGATCCTCTTTGCCCCCAAAATAGTCATGTTGCCACTTAATTACTTGACTTTTGGGCTTGTTGCCACAGTAGAATTCTGCCACCAGACAGGGGAGCTTCCGTTCTGACCATTGGGGTCTTCACAACTTCCAGTTCTGGCAAGTTGGATGCCCACCCCAGACCTCCCCCCAGATCACAATCCAGATCCAAGCAGGTTAAAGCAAATGAGATTAACCTCCAAGACTGATTGCTGGATCTCCCTACAGTTCACAGGCCAGGAGCTGATGCTGCCACTGAAGCTGCAAAATGGCAAGTGTCTCCTCAGCAGCTTCTCCCCCCAGGGGAAGAAGCCCATTCATTCCCCAAGTACTGGTCCCATAGTCCATAGCGCACTAACCTCTCATTTTGTCCTTGCCATATCTGTGTTGATAATTCTGGAATCACCACAGCTGCTGGTGTTCTGGGGTCCCACCAGCCCGCATCTGGCCCGGCTGCCCTGGGGCTAAAACTGTGCCTGGGCTCAGCTCCCGGAGCACTGTGTTGTCGGTTGCAAGCATGCTGCGCTGCCCGCTCTCAGAGCACTGCACTGGCCACTCCCTGCAGGGCTGCTTGCCAGTCCTCAGCGGGAGGTTAGTTTCTCGGTGTTGTTCTGTGGGTGGTGGAGCTCCAGAAGTTGTTCAGAGTCCACTTTTTACATAGTTTGGAAGTAGTGTAGGGGGGAGCACATTGGAAGTGTTGATTCTACTCCACCATCTTGGCTCCTCCCCCCCCCCCTCGATTTTTGATGTCACAGTTTCTTTCTTGCCCATTGTGATAGCCTCTGTCCTGACTTTTTTTTTTTTAAAGCAATTGGGGTTAAGTAACTTGCTGAAGGTTACACAGCTAGTCATTATTTTATGTGTGGCTGTGCATTTTCTGAGGCCGGTTTCAATCTCGGGTCATCCCTACTCCGAGGCCTGTGCTCTTACTCACTGCGCCACCTAGCCGCCCCAAAGGAGGACTATTTTTTTCTTTTTGGAGATCAGTTGGGGTTAAGTAACTTGCCCATGGTCACACGGCTAGGTTTTTGTTTGTGTGTGTGTATGTGTTAAGTGTCTGAGGCCAGATCCAAACTCAGGTCTTTTTTTTTTTTTAACAAATGCTTTATTAACTTCTGTTTTACATCATTCATTTCTGCCAGATTTTGAGTTACAATCATTTCCCCCCCTGTTTTTCCCCTACCCACCCTCCCAGAATAGCAGTCCCACAAGATATCACTTCCTCCAATCTGCTCTCTCCCATACCTTCTCCCATACCCCCTTCGACTTTTCCATTAGAGGAAGGTGAATCTTTGTGTCCCAATGCCTGCATATCTTAACTCCCAATTACAAGCAAAAGAGTATTAATAATAGTATTTATATATATTTGAAACATTTAATCTTAAGACCTCAAATTTCAGATTCATTTCCTTCCTCCCTTGTCACCTATTCCCTCTGGGAAGATAAGTAATTCAGTATATGTTGTACATGTCTAGCTATGCACAACATTATAATAGTAGATATATTGTACAAGGCTGCTTATAATTCCCTCCCACTCATCCGACCCCCCACCTGGTCCATTCCCTACATGATCCTGTCCCTCTTCTATGGTGGGTACTACCAACTTCCCCTCCCCCCAAAGATGCCCTCCCATCCATCATCCCTCCTCTCATCCCCTTTCCCCCTATTCTGCTATAGGTTGAGATATCCCATTTAGTATGTATGTCATTCTCTCCCTGAACCAAATTCAATGAGAATGTGGTTTTGCCTTTTTGCCTTCCTATTCTCCCCCTCCTTTGCAACCACTTCCCCTTCTTCTACATGAGATAGTTTACCCTACCCTGTCTCTCCCCATCTCCTCTTGCCACTGTCCTCTCTCACCTCATAATTTCATCCCTTGAGTATTCTCCCTTCCCACCAAATTCAACCTATGCCCTCTATCCATATATAATTGTAACCATACACACACATTCACATATGTATTCATATAACCACACACCCTTCTTCCATTATTTTCATAGTGAGAAAGATTTCATCAGTCACAGTTATTGCTTTTCCATATAGGAATGTAAATAGTTCAACTTTGATAAGTTCCTTTTGATTTCTTTTCCCTGATTACCTTCTCAGGCATCTCTTCCTTCTTGTGTCTGGATGTCAAATTTTCTATTCAATTCTGGTTTTTTCCTCAAGAATGCTTGAAAGTCCTCTATTCCACTGAATGACCATATTTTCCCCTGAAACAAAATACTCAGTTTTGCTGGGTAGGTGACCCTTGGGTTCATTCCCAGCTCTTTTGCCCTCTGGAATATCATATTCCATGCCCTTCGATCCCTCAGTGTAGAAGCTGCCAGGTCCTGTGCTATTCTGATTGTGTTTCCACAATATTGAAATTGTTTCTTCCTGGCTGCTTGTAGTATTTTCTACTTGATCTGGGGATTCTGGAACCTGGCTATAATATTCCTGGGAGTTTTCTTTTTGGGATCTTTTTCAGGAGGTGATCTGTGGATTCTTTCAACCTCTATTTTGCCCGCTGGATCTAAAACATCAGGGCAATTTTCCTTGAGAATTTCTTGAAGGGTGATTTCTAGGTTCTTTCTTTGATCATGGCTTTCAGGTAGTCCAATAATTTTTAAATTGTCTCTCCTGGATCTATATTCCAGGTCAGTGGTTTTTCCCATGAGATATTTCACCTTGCCTTCTATTCTTTCATTTGTTTGGATCTGCTTAACAGCATCTTGATTTCTCATAAAGTCATTAGCTTCCATTTGCTCCAGTCTAACTGTGAAGGAATGAATCTCCTCAGTGAACTTTTGAGATTCTTTTTCCATTTGGCAAATTCGACTTTTTAAGGCATTCTTCTCCTCATTGCCCTTTTGGGCCTCCTTTGCCATTTGAGTTAGTCTATTTTTTAAGGTGGTGTTTTCCTCAGTCAGGCTGTTGACCCTCATTTCATACTTTTCCTGCATCCTTCTCATTTCTCTTTCCGATTTTTCCTCCACTTCTCTTATTTGATTTTTAAAGTCCTTTTTAAGGTCCTCTATGGCCTGCAACCCGCTCATGTTTTCCCCTGGGTCTTTTGGAGCAGGACTTCTGACCTCACAGTCCTTTTCCTGCTCTGTGCCCCCAAAATAGGAGTCTAGGGTTTCATTTTTCTGTTTCCTTTGCCTTGGCATGTTGCTACTTAATTACTTGACTTTTGGGCTTCTTGCCACACTATGGCTTTGCTGCCAGATAGGGGAATTTTCGTCCCGAACGTGTGGGAGGGTAACTTCTGTTTCTGGCAAGCTGTAAACCCACCCACGACTTCCACCCAGATCACAATCCAGATCCAGGGAGGTTAAATCAAGAGCAATTACCCCCCAAGACTGATTGCTAGATCTCCCTACAGTTCACAGGCTAGGAGTTGGAGCTGCCTCTGAAAACTACAAAATGGCATGTCTCCTCAGCAGCTTCTAGCCCCCAGGGGAGGAGGCCGACGCATTCCCTAAATACCGGTCCCAAAGTCCATAGGACACTAACCTCTCACTTTGTCCTAGGCATGTCTATGTTGATAGTTCTGGAGTCGCCACATCTGCTGGTGTTCTGGGGTCTCTCCAGCTGGCTGCTGGCCCTGCCGCCCTGGGGCTAAAACCTCGGCTCACAGGGACCTGGGCTCGGCTCGGCTCAGCTCTGCACACTGTACACTGCATGCTGCCCAGACTGCTGTGCTGGTACATCCTGCAGGGCTGCTGGGCTGTCCTCAGCGGGAGGTTAGCTTCTCTGTGTCGTTCTATGGGCTGGGGCTCCAGAAGTTGTTCAGAGTCCCCTTTGGCTTGGATGAGCTGTTTCTACTCCTCCATCTTGGCTCTGCCCCCCGAACTCAGGTCTTTCTGACTCCATCTCCGACACTCTACTCACTGCACCATCTAGCTGCCCCATCTGTCCTGACTTTTAGAGTAGATTTCTGCTTCTGGGTACAGAGGGCTCTGACCCACACTTCTCAGGATGAGAACTAGCATCTTGGTTGTTGACTCTGTGTTGTAGCCTCTGGGTGTCCAGACTGAGGCCAAGGCCAAGACTCGCAATATTTTCCCTGGGTTACCCTGAGGCTCACAGAATCATGTGTGGGGGAGCTATGGTCTGGCCGCTTCAGGTTTCCGGCTCTGTGCCCCTGGGCTGTAGCTTAGGCAGGTTCTGCAGCTGGTGGCTAGCAGCCCTGCTGTCTGCAGATTTCCCTGGTGATACTAAGGCCCACCTGGGCTTCTGTTGTTATTGCTTGGTGGCTCCACCCCCTCATGAAGGTGGCATTGGGATCTTACACTGGTCAGCTGAAGTGGGGCCTGTTGGGAGGCTTCCTGCCCTTCAATTCAGGATTGGCACAGCTTCATTCACATCCTTCCTCTAATTCTCCCAAACCTGAGGCTGTTTCCACTGTTTCAGGATTTAACACTGGGTGGGGCATTAATCTCTGGGTTTTTAGCATCTGTGAAGTGGCTTAGAGTAGGTAGAGTTTTCTCTGCCATTTTGGCTTTTCAAAATTCAGGTAGGTGATTTTTACATATCTGAGGCTATCAGGTGAAGCTGCTTCCACAGGCCCTGCACCCAGCCCTGACCCATCCGCCATCTGTCATGAGTTGTCTTTGGATCGCCCTTAGGGTAGGTGGAGCTGCTAGCTGGGGCTCTCTCTCACTCTGATGTGCTGTGCTCTCAGATCTGCACTGGTGAAGTCCCTGCATTCTGTGCACTCCCCCTGCCCAGATGTATGTGGGCACTTTACTGGGCTGGGAATCTGCCACATTCCATCTCTCAATGGATTCCATGAGAATTCCAATAGAATTCATGAAGGAGATCAGAAAAGACCAGCCAATTCTGTTGTTTTTTTTTTAAGGTGTTTTTCTCTTCTTTGGATTTTTGTGCCTCTTTTACCACTTTTAAGGTGTTATTTTCTTTAGTATTTTCAAGATGTTATTTTCTTCAGTATTTTTTATGCCTCCTTTACCTGTTGGCTCTTTTTTATTATTTTTCTTTTCATGCATAACAGTGATTTCTTTTCTCAATATTTCCTCAACTTATTTGATTTCAAAAATCCTTTTGGAGTTCAGGAATTTTTATTGGGCTTGAGACTTATTGATATTTTTTCTTTGAGGCTTTGGATATAGCAGTTTCCTTCTTTGGCTTCTGAGTTTGCATTTTGATTTTCTCTGTCACTGTTGTAACTTTCTTTGGTCAGCATCTTTTTTGTTGTTTACTCATTTTTCATTTCTTTCTTGACTTTTAACTTTAAGTCAAAGTTGGACTGTGCTCCAGGGATTTAGCGGGTACTGTCCCAAGCTTCATGTTTTTTTGTGTAGCTCTTTATAGAACTAATTCTTTGGTTCTGTAGGTTTTTAGTTCTTCCAAGGGGATAGGATCTAAAAGGAGGCCTGTTACTACTCTCCTGGCCTGTGCTTTCATCTGTGAGTGAAATAAGCACTGCTCTCCACCGTAGAACTGTGACTAGGGTCCCTGCTCCCTTTTAACTACAAGGTCTCTTATGCTACTGCTCCTCCTCAGTCTAGGACTGCTACCCATGACCGGGACCTGGATTTGAGTATGGGCAGTGCAACATAGTCCTGCCTTCAGTGCCAGTGAAGGGAACCCTTTAATCTCCTTTGACCTGTTGTCCTACTCCCTTCCCATTTGTGTGTTGAGAGCTCTGCTGCTGCTGCCACCACTAATTCAGTCACCCCCAAGTTTTGTGTCTAGTTTACTGGGTTGTGGCTTGCACTATTTTACTCTCACCCTAATGTGACATTCCTTTCCTGCCAACCTTCTATGTTGTCTTGGGCTGGAAAATTGTCTCACCCCATTCATCCTTTTGTGGGTTTTACTACTCCAAAATTTGATTTGAGGCATTATTTAAAGTTATTTGCAGGGGAATTTGTGAGTTCTCAGGTGAGTCCCTACCTTTTCTTTGCCATCTTGCCTCCACCCCCTAGTAAAGTCACTTACCTGATTATTTATTAGAAGAGTTTCATTTTTTTCTTTTTTCTTGGGGATGGAGAGGTGGGAGGGAGAGGGGACAAATACTTATTAATTGAAATATAATTTTAATTTTTAAAAAGAAAAGATATTCAACATTATCAAACATAGAAGAAAAATAAAGATTAAAGACTGAGTGAATACAATTGGATTTTGTGATAATAAAGTTACTGGTAGCATTTTAAGAATTTCGATAGAGGTTTGAGTGACAGCTAGATGGCTCAAATGGGCCTGGAGCCAGGAAGACCTGAATTCAAATCCATCCTCAGACACTAGCTGTATGATCTCGTACAAGTCACTTGACCTCTGTTTTCCTTGGAGGCAGCTTAGTGACTCCATAGATGGACTACTAGGCCTAGAGTCAATAAGACCTGAGTTTAAATCTGGCCTCAGACACATTCTAGTGATGTGGTCCAGGGCAAGTTACTCAACTTCTGCAAACCGTTCCAGTATCTTTGCCAACAAAACCCCACTGGCACTATGTTTCATGGGGTCAGGAAGAGTTGGACACAACTAAATGACTGAACAATGAATGGAGGTTTGAAACTTATAGGTGATTAAGGAGGATTATGTAGTGAAAATATGGAATCAGAACGTAGTTAACTTTTTTGGACAAGTTTGGAATGAGAAAAATAGGAAACGATGAAATGAAATGTGTTCAAGTAAGAAAGATTCACACATAGTTTGAATACAGAAACAAGGAAGCCGGTGGAGAAGGAGATATTTAATAATTTAAAAGATTGGGAAAATCGCAAGAGTAAGATTTTTCAGAAAATAACGAGGTAGATGTATGGAGAAGGGAAGAATTTATGACCAAGCAAGAGATAGAGAACATTATGAAATGCAAAATGGATAGTTTTGATTGCATTAAATTAAAAAGATTTTGCACAAACAAAATAAGTGTAACCAAGATTAGAAGGAAAGCACAAAATTGAAATAGTTTTAACAGCAGATATATCTGAGAAAGGCCTCATTTCTTAAATATGTAGAGAATTGAGTCAAATTTGTAAGAATAGAAGTCATTTTCCAATTGATAAATGGTTAAAGGATATGAGATGACAGTTTTCAGATGAAGACATTAAAGTTTTTTATAGTCATATAAAAATGGTCTAAATCAGTATTGATTAGAGAAATGCAAATTAAAACAACTGTGAGGTACCACCTCATATTGATCAGGTGGACATATATGACAGAAAAGGAAAATGATAAATATGGAGGAAGATATGGGATAATGAGGACATCAATGCATTGTTGGTGGAGTTGTGACCTGATCCAACCATTCTGGAGAGCATTTTGGAACTATGGCCAAAGGGCAGTCAAACTGCATACCCTTTGATCCAGCAATAACAGTACCAATTTTTGTATCACAAAGAAGACATAAAAATGGGGAAAAGACCTACTTGTAGACAAATATAGCTCTTTTTGTGGTGGCCAAGAATTGGAAATTGAGAGGATGCCCATCAACTGGGGAATGACTGAACAAGTTGTTGTATATGGATGTAATGGAATACTTTTGTGCTACCAGATTGCTGTGGGCTGCTCAGTGTCCAGCACGTAAGCATGACCATGAATAAGAAATGACGAGACCATGTGGGTAGTTTAGGGAAGAACAATGTACTCCATTTATTGATTCTTTGGACAAGGTTTTTATAGAGCAATGAGACAAAGGAAGAGAACACAAGCTTTCTTATCATTACCTTAGGCTGTTTTATTTTGGAAGTAGCACAGATTAGATAATTTGATAAGGATTTGATGTCTAGGTGACTAAAGTCTTAAGAGTAAGACCTTTGATCTAGGCCTCAGGTACCTCTTATTGTAGCCACAGTCATAAACAGATACAATTGAGAGCAAACTTCGAAACCAAAGCTGCAATTCTCAAAAGACATCACATTTAGAGCTGACCAAAGATACCTGAGTGCTGAATCAAGCTTCTTTGGCTCCCCATACCAGATAAGCAGGCAGATTTCAGAAAAACCTACAATGAAGTGATGTAAAGTGAAGTGAGCAGAACCAGGAGAACATTCTGTTATGATCAGCTATGACAGACTTAGTTCTTTTGAGCAATACAGTGATCCAAGATAATTCTAAAAGACTCATTATGAAAAATGCCATCCATATCCAGAGAAAGAATTATGGAGTGTGAATACAGATTGAAGCATACTATTTTCACTTTTAAGTTTTTGGGGGTTTTTTGGGTGATTTTTCTACATTTGTTCTGTTTCTTTTTTCATAACATAACTAATGTGGAAATATATTTAATGTGATTGCACATGCATAATCTATATCAGATTGCTTGCTGCATGGGGTAAGGGGAGGGCAAGAGGGAGAAAAATTTAGAACTTAAAATCTTATAAAAATGAGCATTAAAAACTGTATTTGCATGTAATTGGAAAAAAATAAAATACTGTTACATGTTAAAAATTACAAGGGATCTACAACTCTAATAAAAAAAAATCCACTTTTGTTCCTCAGAAGATTAAGATTAAAAATTTGGGGGCAAGTAGGTGGTACAATGAATAGCGTACCAAGCCCTGGAGTCAGGAGGTCCTGATTTCAAATTCAGCCTCGGACACTTAACACTTACTAGCCATGTGACCTTAGGCATGTGACCAGTTGCCCTGCCTTAGCCCTCCAAAAAGCAAAAAAAGAAAAGAAAAAAAGATTAAGAATTTATCAAGCAGCGGGGCGGCTAGGTGGCGCAGTGAGTAAGAGCACCGGCCTCGGTGTTGGGATGACCCGGGATCGAAACCGGCCTCAGAAAATGAGCACCCACACATAAATAATGACTAGCCGTGTAACCTTGAGCAAGTTACTTAACCCCAATTGCTTAATTAAAAAAAAAAAAAGAGGGGGGGCGGAGCCAAGATGGCGGAGTAGAAACAGCTCGTCCAAGCCTCTCTGCCCCCAGATTCTCCACAAACTATGTAAAAAAGCACTCTGAAAAACTTCTGGAGCCCCAGCACCCACAGAACGACACAGAGAAGCTAACCTCCCGCTGAGGACAGCCCAGCACCCTGCAGGAAGGAACAGCGCAGCGGTCTGGGAGCCGGCAGCGCGCAGAGCCCAGAGCGCAGAGCGCAGGAGCTGAGCCGAGCCGAACCCAGGTCCACGTGAGCCGAGGTTTTAGCCCCAGGGCGGCAGGGCCAGCAGCCGGCTGGAGGAACCCCAGAACACCAGGAACTGTGGCAACCCCAGAATTATCAACATAGACTTGCCTAGGACAAAGTAAGAGGTTAGTGTCCTATGGACTTTGGGACCTGTATTTGGGGAATGCGTCAGCTCCCTCCCCTGGGGGCTAGAAGCCGCTGAGGAGACACGCCATTGTGTAGTTTTCATAGGCATTTCCGGCTCCCAGCCTACAAATCGTGGGGAGATCCAGCGATCAGTCTTGGGGGGTAATCGCTCTTGCTTTAACCTCCCTGGATCTGGATTGTGATCTAGGGTGGAAGTTGTGGGTGGGTTTACAGCTTGCCAGAAACGGAAGTTGCCCCCCACACGTTCGGGACGAAAATTCCTCTATCTGGCCTTAAAGCCATAGTGTGGCAACAAGCCCAAACGTCAAGCAATTAAGTGGCAACATGCCAAGGCAAAGGAAACAGAAAAATGCAACCCTAGACTCCTATTTTGGGGGCATAGAGCGGGAAAAGGACTGTGAGGTCAGAAGTCCTGCTCCAAAAGCCCCAGGGGAAAACATGAGCGGGTTGCAGGCCATAGAGGACCTTAAGAAGGACTTTAAAAATCAAATAAGAGAAGTGGAGGAAAAATTGGAAAGAGAAATGAGAAGGATGCAGGAAAAGTATGAAATGAGGGTCAACAGCCTGACTGAGGAAAACAACACCTTAAAAAATAGACTAGCTCAAATGGCAAAGGAGGCCCAAAAGGGCACTGAGGAGAAGAATGCCTTAAAAAGTCGAATTTGCCAGATGGAAAAAGAATCTCAAAAGTTCACTGAGGAGATTCATTCCTTCAGAGTTAGACTGGAGCAAATGGAAGCTAATGACTTTATGAGAAATCAAGATGCTGTTAAGCAGATCCAAACAAACGAAAGATTAGAAGGCAATGTGAAATATCTCATGGGAAAAACCACTGACCTGGAAAATAGATCCAGGAGAGACAATTTAAAAATTATTGGACTACCTGAAAGCCATGATCAAGGAAAGAACCTAGAAATCACCCTTCAAGAAATTCTCAAGGAAAACTGCCCTGATGTTTTAGATCCAGAGGGCAAAATAGAGGTTGAAAGAATCCACAGATCACCTCCTGAAAAAGATCCCAAAAAGAAAACTCCCAGGAATATTATAGCCAGGTTCCAGAATCCCCAGATCAAGGAGAAAATACTACAAGCAGCCAGGAAGAAACAATTTCAATATTGTGGAAACACAATCAGAATAGCCCAGGACCTGGCAGCTTCTACACTGAGGGATCGAAGGGCATGGAATATGATATTCCAGAGGGCAAAAGAACTGGGAATGAACCCAAGGGTCACCTACCCAGCAAAACTGAGTATTTTGTTTCAGGGGAAAATATGGTCATTCAGTGGAATAGAGGACTTTCAAGCATTCTTGAGGAAAAAACCAGAGTTGAATAGAAAATTTGACATCCAGACACAAGAAGTAAGAGATGCCTGAGAAGGTAATCAGGGAAAAGAAATCAAAAGGAACTTATCAAAGTTGAACTATTTACATTCCTATATGGAAAAGCAATATCTGTGACTGATGATATCTTTCTCACTATGAAAATAATGGAAGAAGGGGGTGTGGTCATATGAATACATATGTGAATGTGTGTGTATATGGTTACAGTTATATATGGATAGAGGGCATAGGTTGATTTTGTTGGGAAGGGAGAGTACTCAAGGGATGAAATTATGAGGTGAGAGAGGAAAGTGGCAAGAGGAGATGGGGAGAGACATGGTAGGGTAAACTATCTCATGTAGGGGAAGTGGGTGCAAAGGAGGGGGAGAATAAGGAAGGCTAAAAAGGCAAAACCACATTCACATTGAATTTGGTTCAGGGAGAAAATGACATACATACTAAATGGGATATCTCAACCTGCAGCAGGATAGGGGGAAGGGGGATGAGAGGAGGGATGATGGATGGGAGGGCATCCTTGGGGTGAGGGGAGGTTGGAAGTACCCACTATAGAAGAGGGACAGGATCATGTAGGGAATGGACCAGGTGGGGGTGGGATGAGTGGGAGGGAATTATAAGCAGCCTTGTACAATATATCTACTATGATAATGTTTTGCATAGCTAGACATGTACAACATATACTGAATTACTTATCTCCCCAGAGGGAATGGGTGACAAGGGAGGAAGGAAATGGATCTGAAATTCGAGGTCTTAACATTAAATGTTTCATATATATATAAATACTATTATTAATACTCTTTTGCTTATAATTGGGAGATAAGATGTGCAGGCATTGGGACACAAAGATTCATCTTCCTCTAATGGAAAAGTCGATGGGGGTATGGGAGAAGGTATGGGAGAGAGCAGATTGGAGGAACCGATATCTTGTGGGACTGCTATTCTGGGAGGTTGGGTAGGGGAATAATGGGGGGAAAATGATTGTAACTCAAAACCTGGCGGAAATGAATGATGTAAAACAGAAGTTAATAAAGTATTTGTTTAAAAAAAAAAAAAGAATTTATCAAGCATCTAAAAATATCCCATATACAGAACAGTTTTTTTCTGAAGAAAGAAAACAGACTCTACTATATAAAACTTGCTTTTAAATAAATGTTTCCACATAATATGCAATAAATTAAACATTATGTATTATTATGTATTTTTGCAATCAGCAAAAATATTCCTTCTTTCCCTTCGGCCTTAATCATCAACCTCCAACTGAAAATGAAATAAAGGCAAAATTTTTGTTACACACATGTAGTATAGTAAAACAAATGACCACAGTGTCAACGCCCAAAAATAAATATATTTTATTTGTTGTTTTGAATCTTTCACCTTTCTCTCAGGGGGTAGATAACATGTTTCATCCAAAGTGGATGGAATTGGGGATGGTCATTAAACTAATCAGTGTTCCTAATTCTTTCAGAATTGTTGGTCTTTAACATATTGTTATCAGTGTTCTCTTGATTCTGTTCATTTTCCTCTGCATCAGAATTCCTAAGTCCTTCCCATTTATTTTTTCTTTACAATAGTGTTTGTATTGTATAAATTGTTTTCCTGTTTCTGTCCACTTCGCTTTGTATCACTTGTTAGAAGTCTTCCTAGGTTTGCCTGAAAGCATCACTAAAGCAATTTGTTTTTTTAAAAGAATTGTCTTTCTTTGAAACTGCAAGGAATTTAATTGTAGAATCAGGGATATTTTGAGGGTTCATAGGAGGTGATTTTGATCTTCAGAGTAAATTAAGAAATGTGACCTGCAGGGCACAGTGAATGGAGCTCCAACCCTGGAGTCAAGAGGACCTGAGTTCAAATCCAGCCTCAGACACTTGACACACTTACTAGCTGTGTGTGACTTTGGGCAAGTAACTTAACCCCAATTGCCCTGCCTTCCCCCATCCAAGGAAGGAAGGAAACAGAAACAAAGAAAGAAATTTGAACTGCGTAAGTGGAAGAAAGGGGTAAGATTAAGAAGAAAAGAGAAAACTTGTTTTCTGTTTCAAATTACCTTTTTTGTTCATTAATGTACATGTGCATATTACTTATAAGACAGGTAGTAAGTACAGTGGATAGAATACCGGGCCTGAAGTCTGAATGACTCATCTTTCCTGAGTCTAGATCCAGCTTCAGATACTTACTGGATAGATGACGCTGGGTAAGCCACTGAACCCTTTTTGTCTCAGTTTCCTCATTGGAAAAATGAACTGGGGAAGGAAATGGTAAACCACTCCAGTATTTTTGCCAAGAAAACCCTGAATATGTTCACAAAGAGTTCGACACAACTGAAACAATTGAACAACAAAATATTATTTATGCAGGATCATAGATCTAAGGTTGGAAAATCATGTAGTCCAGTCTATTCATTTTGTAGTTTAAGGTGTCCTAGCCCTTAACATCATTTATTGTTGTTAGAGGATAATTCAATAGAGAACCAAATAGTCCAGAAATACATGAATCAGTTTATTATAGTGCATTGCAGGTTATGCATGGAAAAGTTCAAGAACTTCAAGAAGATACTTGGGATCAGGAGAATAGAGGAATAGTTGTGGTGAGGGTAGAAGACCCTGTGCCTGAGGACATAGCTGGGTCTCTTTCACCAGAAAGAGTGACTAACACAACTAAGTCTTATGTTGGAGCCTTGGGATTAGTGGTTTTTAGGCCCCAGAAAGATAAAAAGTGGTGTTTAGAAACACCACTTAACACATTCAGTTTCACCTTCTCACTTGGTACTTAAAATGCTTGACTGTAATCGTGTTCACACAGTGTGCCCTTTGAAAAATTTGGAATTTTTTTTTTACTTTAGATGAAGAGGGTAGATTCTCATTCTGGTGGTCTGGTTGACTCCTCTGATATCATAGAAGGGAGATCACTAGGATGGAAATATGGAGTAAACGTGTGGTGTTTGGAAGTTTCCAGAAAATGACAAGACCAGGGTGTTAAGCAGGAAGAACACATAGGCTTAGCGTCCAGAGTAAAGAAAGCCTATCAAGAGTGAGACTTTTGGGTCTCAGAAGGCACCATTAACTCCATATTAAAAAAATTAAATTAAAAATTAAAAAAAAATTCTGTGTATAATATGCTCTAAAGTCATAATTATTCTTTTGTAAAAATGTTTTACTCATTGAAATATTTTTCTATGCTCCATCCTCCACCTGGAATGAATTAAAGAACTTTTAATATATCTTAGGACAAGCAGTTTAAAAATGTTGTCTTTAGACCCATGGGAGTCCTCAAGACCCTTTAAAAATAATTCTAATATTTAAATTTCTATTTATATTAATTAATATTAAAATTTAAATATCAATAGGTGTAATCCACATATACTAAAGCTCTTAGTAATTTTTAAGTGTGAAACAGTTCAGAGACCAAAAGGTTTGAGAACTTTGGCATTAGGACAATAACTAAATATCTGAGTTTTGCCATATAAGCCTTTCACCTTAAAGTGCTAGTGTATTCTTCCTAATGTTCATAGCAGTGGATAAACCAGTGGCTGTTGTTATTTTGCAGCTGCAAACAGATCATGTGCTGTCTAGCCCAACAATCAAGTGAGAAAATTGACAGATTTCGAGCTCATGCTGGATCTATTTTCTTGAGTCTTTTGTACTTTGACAGCCCTCCAGTTCCCCACATTCCTTATAGAGAAGAATTAGAGAAGATATTTCCAAGGTAGGAGAAATTTTATATATTTTCCTTAGACTTTTATTCCAACATACCCTAATTTACTATGTTTATATATTGGATTATAAAAAAAGAAAAGAGAAAATTTAATAATATACTGTATTTACTTCTTTTTACAGATCAGAATTTTCTATTTTAAATTGGAATGCTCCTTCACAGGCATTCCCTTGCATTACTCAACTCCTTGGATTGCCAGCCTATCAATACCATGTCTTGTTAGGTTTGGCAGTCTCAGTTGGTGGCTTAACAGAGTCAACGGTAAGAAAAATTTTTGTGTTTTAATTCTTTTAAAGCCTTGTAATGTATATGGAGCCATGACACTCGACATAGGGGAAAAAGTTGCTTTGCCTGCCTTCTGGGTCTGGAGGTTACTTTATGAAGTTCAGGGTACTTTATATGTGAATCATTGTGATTACTTCTGTTCTCTAAGGTCTTAGGGTGTAATTTTTTACATATTAGAAGAAGGAAATGTATTAGAAAGAAATGCCAGATTTCTAAGTGAAAATGAAAATTGTTTAAATATTTGTGTTTGTAATAGCAATAATAAACAGGCAAGCAAAGTTATAAAAAAACACTTGTGCAATATCACTAGGGAAAGGAAAACTTGACCAATACTTGTCTTTCACCATAGTGGATTTAAGGAAGATCTTTGCTATGGTGATATAGTTAAGTGACTGGACCACAATTCACTTATCTATAAAGTATAGAGGTTGGAATAAATTTACCTTTAAAGTCTCTTCCAGTTTAGAACCCTGTGAAACTTTTCTTAGTAAATTGCAGCAGTGTTGGAGGATAAACATTATAGGATAGAAAGATTGTTATAATTATGGACCTTTTTATTGTCTTTTATTGGTTTCTGTTCTTTTAAAAAAAGCTTTTAGCTTTCTGAGTGAGAATGGTTTCACATCATTCTGTGATTGGGCATTTCCACACACAGTGAAGGATTTAGTTCTTTTCCCATGACCACAAGATTATATGGTCATCTTTGTGGTCAAATAGTTTGGCTGACAGTGAAAAATCTTGTGTGACACAGGATCAATATGATTGAAACTTTAATGAAATTACCTTTTTTTTTTTTAAGCAAATGCTTTATTAACTTCTGGTTTACATCATTCATTTCCGCCAGATTTTGAGTTACAATTTTTTCCCCATTTTTCCCCTACCCACCACCCCAGGATAGAAGTCCCACAAAGTATCCCTTCATCCAATCTGCTCTCTCCCATATCTTCTCCCATACCCCCTTCGACTTTGCCATTAGGGCAAGGTGAATCTCTGTGCCCCAATGCCTGCACATCTTATCTCCCAATTATATGCAAAATAGTATTAATAATAGTATTTATATATATTTGAAACATTTAATTTTAAAACTTCGAATTTCAGATCCATTCCCTTCCTCCCTTATCACCCATTCCCTCTGGGAATATAAACAATTCAGTATGTGTTGTACATGTATATCTATGCAAAACATTACCATACTAGATATATTGTAAAAGACTGCTTATATTTCCCTCCCACCCATCCCACCCCTACCTGGTCCATTCCCTACTTTGATCTTGTCCCTCTTCGAAAGTGGGTACTTCCAACCTTCCCTCCCCTCCATCATCCCCCCTCTCATCCCCCTTCCCCTGACTCTCCTGCAGGGTGAGATATCCCATTTAGTATGTATGTCATTCTCTCCCTGAGCCAAACTCAGTGAGAATATGGTTTTACCTTTTTCCCTTCCTGTTCTTCCCCTCCCCTGCAACTACTTCCCCTTGCCTCTTCTACATGAGATAGTTTACCCTATCCTGTCTCTCCCCATCACCTCTTGCCACATTCCTTTCTCACCTCTTACCTTCACCCCTTAAGTATCATCCCTTCCCACCAAATTCAACCTGTGCCCTCTATCCATGTATACCTGTAAACATATATACACCCACTCACATATGTATTCATAAAAAAGCCCATATACCCTTCTTCAATTATTTTCATACTTAGAAATATTTCATCAGTCACCGTTATTGTTTTTCCATTTAGGAGTGTAAATAGTTCAATTTTGCCACCTTAGGGCTAAAACTGCAATGGGCCTGGGCTTGGCTCCCAGAGCACTGCGCTGTTGGTTCCCTGCCAGGCTGCCAGGATGTCCTCAGTGGGAGGTTAGCTTATCTGTGTCATTCTGTGGATGCTGGAGTTCCAGAGGTTATTCAGAGTCCACCTTTTACATGGTTTGGAAGTGGTGTAGGCTGGAGCTCCTTGGAAGTGCTGTTTCTACTCTGCCATCTTGGCTCCACCCCCCATGAAATTACCTTCTTAAAGATGACAGTAAAGTATATTATATACAAACAGACTTGGGAATACCTCTGGGGTTTAAAAATTGACTTTGACAAAGTATCGTACATGCTGTCAGGTTTTCTTTTCCCTAGTGATATTTACACAAATGTTTTTTATAACTTTGCTTCTCTATTTATTTTATTGCTCTTGCTATTACACACACACACAAATATTTAAACTATTTTCATTTTCACTTAAAAATCTGGCATTTCTTTCTAATATGTAAAAAATTGTATTGTGTTTAGAATGTTTATTCATGTCCTCCAAGCAGTCTTAGGATAAAATCACTTTTAATAGAATTGGTGAATATAAAATACTGCTTATCTGTTTTGTTTCAAGTCCTGTTCTTTAACTTGAAATTATAAATTTATCTTCCTAGGATCTGGAATCAGAGGACATGGTTTAGAATCCCAGTTCTTCTGTTCCCTACCTTGTGAGCTTATATAAATTCAATTTTTCTGGACTTGAGGTTGCTTTTTAAATTTTTTGGTAAAATAAAAGGGTTCAATTAGATGATATTTTAGGTTGTTTCAACTCTAAGTCCTATGATGGTGAAATCTAGATTGGTTTAAAAATATTTTCTCCCACGGTATAAATAATATCTCAAATGCTTGGGTTATGAGAATAGAATTTACTTTTGAAATAGGAATGCTATTCTTTTTGTTTCTATTGACAGTATACTTTTATAAAGGAAACATTCAAAGTTTGCCAGGTTTTGTTTTGTTTTGTTATATTTTATTTTCATTACCTGGGTTGAGGGAAATAAATTGAATTAGAATTACTTTAAAAGCAGTTAACAGAATTTTTAAAAATTATATAAAGAAAATACCAACATAAAAGGATTGTGAAATCAATAATAGCTATCTTTACATAATACTTTATAGTTTCAGAGTGCTTTTACAATCGGTCATCTTATTTGAATGTTATAAAAACCCAGTAATGTAGGTTGGATGAATATTATATTTATTTTAAAAAGTTAAGAAACACAGTCTGTGCGGTTGGGGGGGGGTGGAGTCAAGATGGCAGAGTAGAAACAGCTCTTCCACACAGCTCCCACTCCCACCACTTCCAAATTTATGTAAAAGGGGACTCTGAATAAACTCTAGAGCTCCAGAACCCACAAAATGACACACAGAAGCTAACCTCCCATTGAGGACAGCCCAGCATCCCAACAGGCAGAGGCCAGCACAGCACTCTGTGAGCTGAGCTCAGGCTTGATTGAGTCAGAGGTTTTAGTCCCAGGATGGCCAGACCAGCAGCAGGCTGGAAGGGGTCCAGATCACCAATAGCTGTGGCGTTTCCAGAATTACCAACACAAAAATGCCAGGGAAAATGTGAGAGGTCAGTGTAGTATGGACTTTGGGACTGGTTGGGAGAGCATCAGCCTCTTTCCCTAGGGGCAAGAAGCCACTGAGTAGCTGGGGCACAACTGCCATGTTGCAGCTTCAGTTCCTGGCCTGCAGACTGTAGGGGGACACAGCAATCAGTCTTGGGGGTAATCGCTCTTGCTTTAACCTCCTTGGACCTGGATTGCAGTCTGGGATGGAGGTCTTGGGGTGTGTGACCAGTTTGCCAGAGCTTGTGGAGGCTTCAGAGAGGTCACCCAACTAATAGCTCCAGCAGCTGAGAATACCCCAGCATTTGGGACTTAAGCTTCCCTGCCTGGTAGCAGAGACCTACTGTGAAAACAAGCCCAAAATTCAAGTAATTGAGTGGCAACATGCCTAGGCAAAGGAAACAAAATAAACAGAAAAATTCAACACCAGACTTCTATTTTGGGGGCAAAGAAGATCTAAGCATGGAACAGGAGGAGGACTGGGAAGTCAGAAATCCTGCACCAAAAGCCCCAAATGAAAATATGAGCTGGTTACAGACCATAGAGGACCTTAAGAAGCAGATAAGAGAAATGGGGGAAAAATTTGGAAGAGAAATGATAAAGATGCAAGAAAAGTATGAAATGAGAGTCAACAGCCTGACTGAGGAAAATAACACCTTAAAAAATAGACTAACTCAAATGGCAAAAGAGGCTCAAAAAGGCAATGAGGAAAAGAATGCCTTAAAAAGTTGAATTTGCCAGATGGAAAAAGAATCTCAAAAGCTCACTGAGGAGAATCATTCCTTCAGAATTAGACTGGAGCAAATGGAAGCTAGTGACTCTATGAGAAATCAAGATGCTGTTAAGCAGATCCAAACAAATGAAAGAATAGAAGGCAATGTGAAATATCTCATGGGAAAAATCACTGACCTGGAATATAGATCCAGGAGAGATAATCTAAAAGTTATTGGACTACCTGAAAGCCATGATCAAAGAAAGAATCTAGAAATCATCCTTCAAGAAATTCTCAAGGAAAATTGCCCTGATGTTTTAGAACCAGATGGCAAAATAGAGGTTGAAAGAATCCACCAATCACCTCCTGAAAAAGATCCCCAAAAGAAAACTCCCAGGAATATTATAGCCAGGTTCCAGAATCCCCAGATCAAGGAGAAAATACTACAAGCAGCCAGGAAGAAACAATTTCAATATTGTAGAAACACAATCAGGATAGCGAAGGATCTGGCAGCTTCTACACTGAGGGATTGAAGGGCATGGAATATGATATTCTGGACGGCAAAGGAGCTGGGATTAAAACCAAGAATCACCTACCCAGCAAAACTGAGTATTTTGTTTCAGGGGAAAATATTGTCATTCGGTGGAATAGAGGACTTTCAAGCATTCTTGAGGAAAAAACCAGACTTGAATAGAAAATTTGACATTCAGACACAAGAAGCAAGAGATGCTTGAGAAGGCAAATAGGGAAAAGAAATCATAATGACCTTATCAAAGTTGAACAATTACATTCCTACAGGGAAAAACGACCATTGTAACTGATGAAACTTTTCTCAGTATGAAAATAGTTGAAGAAGGGTATATGGGCATATGAATACATATGAAAATATGTATATATGTTTACAGGTATACATAGAGGGCACAGGTCGAATTTAATTGGAAGGGATGATATTCAAAGGTGAAATTAAAAGATGAGAGAGGAATATAACAAGAGGAGATAAGGAGAGACAGATTGTGGTAAACTATCTCACATAGAAGAGGCAAGGGAAAATGGTTACAAGGGAGGTGGAGAAAGGGACAGGATCAAAATGGGGAATAGACCAAGTGGGAGGTGGGATAGGAGGGAGAGAAATATAGTCAGTCTTTTACAATATATCTACTATGGTAATATTTTGTATAGCTACACATGTGCAACATATACTGAATTGCTTATCTTCCCAGAGGGAATGGTTGACAAGGGAGGAAGGGAATGAATCTTGAATTCAAAGTTTTAAAATCAAATGTTCAAAAATATATAAATACTATTATTAATTCTATTTTACATATAATTGGGAAATAAGATATACAGGCATTGGGGCACAGAGATTTACCTTGCCCTGTTGAAAAATCAGAGGGCATATGGGAGAAAATATGGGAGAGAGCAGATGGGATGAGGGGATATCCTGTGAGACTGCTATTCTGGGGTGGTGGGTGGGGAAAAAACGGCTGGAAAATTGTAATTCAAAATCTGGTGGAAATGAATGATGTAAACCAGAAAATAGGGAGGGAAAAAAAAAAGCAGTCTCTTAAAAGAGCTTGTGAATTGTCCAACATAATTGATCCTGGACTCAATCTTAGGTGATCTGATATTAAAACCAGTGTTCTTTTTCCAGAACTACCTTACTGTAGAAATGTAGAAAATATCTTTAATCACTGTTTTTCTCATATTGGAGATAGTATGTAAAATTTTTTTCTACTTGCTATCTCTATTTTGAAAGAAACCATTAAGGTGGGTTTTAGACTTGTGTTTAGTGTACTTTTTCCTTATCCCATTTTTCTTCTTTAAGAACTTTTTTAACTTTTCATTTGTGAAAAGTGCTATTTTGTGGTAATTATAAATTTTAATTTGAATGTGCTTTCATTATCAATATAATTATATTTTAATAACCCAGAAATAGTCCCAATGTGTTTGCTTGGGTGCCATTTAAATTGAAGGCACAAAATCACAAGATGTTGCAATTGATAATTCCTTTATTAAACACACTACAAAACACTGTTACTGATAAAATGATGGTACTGTGGATGATGAATTGATATTTCCTTTGTAACCTTAGTTTTTTAACAACTTTTACATATTTTGCCCTGCCAAATAATTTGTAGAATAAATTGAAAAAGTTACTTTGCTTTAGATGCTTTAAATTAGGTCGTATTATGTGTATTGTGAACATTTTACTGTAATTGTTCGTAAAGTTGTAAAATAGGCACATATTTATTGTCAAACCATTCTGAAAAGTAAGTTGGAATTATTCAAAGAATAGTCTAAACTCTTTGACGCAGAGCTTTCTATTAGGCTTATACTTCAAGGAAATCAGTGATTAAATTAAATGCTCCTATGTACATCAAAGTATTTATAACTACTCTTTGTAGTAGCAAAGAACTGAAAAGAAAGTATAACCCTATTGATTGACCAAATTAGTTATAATTGTAGTTTTTCTTCAGTCATTTTTTAGTCATGTCTGATTTTTGTGAGCCAGTTTGTTGTTTTTTTTGGCAATGATACTGGTGTCATTTGCTATTTTCCTCCTCCAACTCATTGTACAGATGAGGAACTGAGGAAAACAGGGTTAAGAGACTTGCTCAGGGTCAAATAGGTAATAAGTGTACAAATAGTACACAAATAGATTTGTACTCTGGAAGTTTAGTATTCTTGACTCTAGGCCTGGCACTCTCTGCCCAAATAAGTTGTAGCATATAATGACAAATCATTGCTCTACAGGAAATAACGAATGTTGAGAAATGTAGACGACTTACATGAACTAAAGCAAAGTAAAGAAAACAGAACCATATGCATAATGACTCCAAAAATGTAAATATAAAAGAACAACCCCATTAAAGAAACATTTTGCAATTTTATTGATCAAACTTGGTTCTGAAGAAAAAGATGAGAAAATGCCCCTTTCTCATCATTGCAGGGGTATGTGGTTGGGGGAAGGATGGGCCTATGACTGAAGAACTTTTAATGTATTGTTAGAGTTATCTGATAGCTAAAATAGGTTTTTTCCCATTTCCTCTCTCTCCCCCCTTGTTAACGTTGGATATCTCCCTTGAAGAACATATTTTGAAAATGAAAGTGATACAGAAACAAAAATATCAGTAAAAAACATCCATGATTACTTGAAACTGAAAAGCTGTATAGACAAAATTCATATACCTTGGATAAGAAAGGAAGCTTTCAAATGAGGGAGGAATTCCTCCTTTTAAATTTCTCTGATAAAGCTTTGGTATCCCAAGATAAGTAAATAGTTAGTTGATTTAAATAATACCAAAAGCCTTTCCTTCATAGATAAGTGAAGGATATTAACAAAGCTTTGAAAAGAAAGCTATGAGAAAGAATACTCCAAATCACACTAATTGTAAGAGAAATGCAAATCAAAACAATCCTGAAGTTTGACTTCATATCTTGAAAATTGACAAAAGTGACAAAAGACAGGATTAGTCAATGCTTAAGAGATTATAGGAAGATAGACACAATAGGCTAAGAATCTGTTTGACTTTTTTGATCTGTGAATTGGTTTGATTTTTTTTTTGTATTGTATTGCTATACAGAATGGATGTGCTACTTAATTGGGAGATGATAGTGATGATGATGATGATAATAGTTTAAAACATTTTGCATTTGATGAGTAGTGAATTTTCCATTGTTAAAGATCTTCAAATACAAACTAGATGTCCACTTGTTGGGATATTGTAGATGAATTTAGGTATAAATGAATGATGAAGAAGTGAAACAACAACAAATGAAGACTACCATATTAGAGAATTTTGATTGGGACTATTTTAAAACTAGACCAAAGATAACTATTTGGTCCTTCTGTATGCCCAGAGATTTTTTGAGACTGACTTTATTTCAAAGCTTTGTAGTACACTTTAATATAGTAATTATGCTATCTTAAAGGTCGGGCTAATATCGCAGATTTTTTTTTTAAGACTTGTAGCTTTATAAAGATCCATTCTTTTTTTTCAAATATGGTCTGTAAATTGGTAAATGTTTTTTTTTTCTTTTTGGAGAGCAATTGGGATTAAGTAACTTGCCCAAGGTCACACGGCTAGGTTTTTGTTTGTGTGTGCGCTAATTGTCTGAGGTCGGATCCGAACTCAGGTCCTTCTGACTCCAGGGCCGGCACTCTACTCACTGCGCCACCTAGCCGCCCCTGGTTTTTTTTTAAAAAGTCCAAATCTGTGACCTCATTGGTGTGGGGAATTCCCAATGGGGAATTTGTGATACCTATCAGTAGCTCTTCTGAGCAGTGGGAGGTGAAATGAACCACTATGTCTCAGAGATAGGACTGAAGCCCAGGTATTTTAGAACCTAAGTCCAGCTCTCTAGCTACACTGCCTTTCCAAAGATGACAAAACTGAGAGTCATTGTGAGATGACTAGTATCCTCTTAGTGGAAATATAAGTTGGTCCAACCACTCTGAAAAATAATTTGGAATTATTATATTTATAATTTTTATAAATGATGAATATGACTATATATTATCATAAGTTGTTATAAATGAATAATTTATCATTGCAAATGCCTAAATTGTTCATATTCTTTTATCCTGAGTTACCCATCTTGGCCATATGACCTGAAAAGGGCAAAGAAAGAAAGGTCTCACAGAATTGAAAGTAGTTGTTATAACAAATACTGGAAACAAAGTATTTGTTGACTGAGAAATAGCTAAAGAATCTAGTATATGAATATAATAGAATATTATTTCATCATATGAAGAATTCATAGAAACTTGGAAAGATTTGTGTGAGATCACACAGATAAAACAAAACAGAACTAAAACAACAAACTACTACATAATGGCTATAGTTATATCTAACAAATAAGATTCAGGCTATGTGGTTCATTAGATTCTAACATTAACTATACATTGTAAGGATTAAGCTGAACTTCTCTACAGTATATCCTTGCCTCAGTGATGGTTGTTAAGAATGTACATGTAGGGTTAATTTTCCTCTTATATCTTTATCTGCCAGAGATGAATTCTTTTCCCCACTTGTCTTTATCAGAATGTTTTTCTGTGTTACAGGTCAGGTACTCAACACAGAGTCTTTTTGAGTACATGAAGAAAATTCAAAATGATATTCAAGTCATGGACAGCTTTAGTGAAACTTTGATTCAGGTATTTGAGGACAACCTCCAGAATGACAGGTAATTTAGACATCTTAAAAAAGTTATGAGAATAGTGAAGTAGTAGTAGTAGTAGTAGTCGTCGTCGTCGTCGTCGTCGTCGTAGTCATAGTAGCTTCCATTTATATAGCACTTCCTTTAAGTGTTTCTGTTTCCTTACCTTTAAAATAATAAAATTGTACCATGATCTGTATGTTGTATTCCAGCTGCAAAATTCTTTTAACACATTTCTCACCTTATTTGATCCTTCCCAAAATCTAATGTGGAATAGGGATATAACTAATTAACTAGGACAAAATAAAATAATCAAATTATTGCCATAAACCTTATAAAATTTAATTCATAAATAATTAAATTTATAAATAAAAATTAATTTGAAATATCTTCATTTTGCTTCAATCACTTATTTTATATGGTTTGGCATTGAGTTCTTAAGAAAATTATTCATCTTGAAGCTACACCTTTATTAAATATACCATTGACAAATAATTCGTGTTTTCCAAGTCTTGTCACAATAATATGTTTTTCAGTGAGGTTTAAAGCAGATGAATCTGGTGTGGAGATAAAAAAAACAAATTAGCAATAAACTCCTTTTGTCAATTCAAAACCGTACCAAAAAAACCCCCACAAAATTTAAAAAACGAACAAAGAAAGAATGGACAGACTCTTAAGGAAGTGTGGAGTGGAGATAAGCTAGGTTTAGTAGAAGTTTAAATACAAAATTACCCAGTTCCACGGCAGGATTATTGCAGTGATAGATGATCTAGCAGCCTCACTTTTTTTTTTTTTTAAAGCAATTGGGGTTAAGTAACTTGCTCAAGGTTATATGGCTAGTCATTATTTATGTGTGGGTGCTCATTTTCTGAGGCCAGTTTCAATCCCGGGTCATCCCAGCTCCAAGGCCGGCGCTCTTACTCACTGCGCCACCTCGCCGCCCCAGGCAGCCTCACTTCTAACCCATGCAGGAAAAGGAGGCCAGCATTCATATCATCTGCAGGAGAAAAGACCAGACCCAACTTTTCAAAGGCAACCCAGAGGTTGCAAGTCTGCAGCATGTGACAGGACCAGACCAGGACCTAGAAAGTCTACATTCAACCCATGAAACATATCTGCCCATGTGTAATCAAATATCTAGGCAGCTGCCACCCAAACCAACATCCTAGTAAGCCTGGGCTTTAACTTACATTTGAAAGAAGGGCCAGACAATTCCCACAGAAATTGAAGCCTAGTCTTAGATAAAAAAAATTCAGAATCAACTACCCATACCAGTCACAAGTATGGCAACAGAATTTAACCTAACACAAGATTCCTAGTACAGAAACTGAGGTTAGAGCTATGAGTCAACAGAGAGAAAAACACGAAACAAAATAAAGAAAAACCTTAGACCAAGTAGAGTTCAAGTGATAAACTACAATTCTAGGTAGTGTCTGAGAAGAATGCCCTGGCAACAAGGAGTAGAAGATTGCTTTGAAGAAATGAATCAAGAAATATAAAATAGAATGTCTGGAGAGGAAAAATTGGTCAGGAGAAAAATAGAATAGGCAGTGATAAACTTTTCCCAAGGATTGGGGGGCGGGGGGGACCTCTTTGAAAGTTAGAATGGGACAAAGAGAATACAACATCATAGAAGAAGATAAATTAGGACACAATAAAAAATTTGGAAATTATATACTATATATAGGGCATTGATATTTGGTGATTGTGGTAGGGAATGTGTGTGTGCTATGTATTTAACAATTAACCTGGGAAACAGGTCAGGGAGATATAATATTCATTAGGTTATATCATAAAAATCATGACCAAAAATTACTGTTATATACCATTTTTCAAGAACTTAATAAATGAAAACTGGCCAGATCTCTTTAAACAAGAGAACATTGTATAAATAGGAAGAATTCACTGGTACCTTCTAAAAGAAAACTTCCATTGAAAACTCCCAGCAATATCATAACCAAAAAACTGAAACTTCTGGGTTAAAGAAAAAAATAGAATTCAAGCAGTCAAAAAGAAGGAGTACAAATACAAAGGAGTCAGTCAAGATCATATAACACTTGGCAGCTTCCAGTTTAAAGGAGAGGAAAACTTCAAATATGATATCCCCGAAGGCCAAAGATAAAGGCTTACAACCAAGAATAAGCTCTTATAAAATTAAGTATAATCCTACAGAGGAAAAATTGGACATTTAATGAAATAGAATATTTCTAATCACTTTTGGTAAATGCCAGAACTGGGTAGATACTTTGAAATAGAAACTAGTTAAGCAAGAAACAGAATAGTACACAAAATTTGATCAGTGAAATGGGGAGGAAACAAGAATCCTCTCAGACTCTTAAAATTGTTAGGGCATTCTTCAGAAATTTAAATAAGAAAGGTAGAGGGTGGCTAGGTGGCACAGTGAATAGAGCACCACCCCTGGAGTCAGGAGGATCTGAGTTCAAATCTGGCCTCAGACACTTAACACTTACTAGCCATATGACCTTGGGCAAGTCACTTAACCCCAACTGCCCCTCCAAAAAGCTCAAAAATGAAAAGGCAAAGGACCTAGGAGTTATGTTCTTGTTTCTACTGGTCCTAGGAATAGTACAGACGGTTGTCACTTTACGTAAGTTCTGCAATTATCTATGTAAAGCTATTTTTATGCAATGTGAATTTGCCCAGGGAAGTGGGGAAGAGAGGGAAGAAAGTAGGAAAGGGTCTCACACCCATGGAGAAAGGGTGCCTGTACCAAGTTCAAGGACATGTGGGGGCCAGAGACAGAGAAGTGAGAATAGGAAGAGGAACTTGCAGGAGTTCATGGGCCAACCATTTTGGGACCTGGCTGGAACCGAGAGGAAACATAAGGAACAGACATGTGGGTACCAGACACAGAGAAAGACAAGAAAGGGCAGGGAACAGATACATAGCACTGAAGTGTGGAGAGATGGAAGACAGACAAACAGGACTGGCCACAGAGGTGGGTTGGCAAAGCAGGGCAAAGCTCTTGGTGCTGGAGGTCTCAAGCCACACACCTTATCTGACTATGATGGCACTGGCATTCTCTTCATGTCCATCCTGCTTTGACTTGAAAGGTTTTTTGAAGGGTATTTTAAGGGGTTTTTTGTTTGTTTGTTTTAATTTTTTTGGTGGGAGGCCACAGAGCTCTGAGTTGAGGGTCAAGAACAGAGAGAGAAAGTGATAGCACCATGCTATACAGTAAAGTTAACATAGGGTATTTTTTTTTGGGTGGGGAATGTGAATTTCTCTCAGAATTCTTTATATAAAATTGTATTTGTGTGATATGAATTTATAGTTAAGAGAGAGTTGTCTGTAATTCTAAGATAGGAAACAATGCAGGGGGAAAAGGAGAAATCCTATCGTCACACAAAATACTGCATGCATGAGATGAAGAGTATAAAAATATAATGGGGTAGGAGGAGTAAGTATGCCATGAGCCTTATTTTCATATGAACCAGAAAAAAGGAAGGTGGAACACTTATGAATTAATATACACCAATGCACGCAGTGTACACATACAAACGTACAAAGAACAATGTGTAGAAATACACTAAACTTAATAGATAAATAGGGAGGGGTAGGGAAAAGGAAGACAAGGTTTAGGCAGCAGAGGTAAATAGGTGAATAGTTATTCATCAGACGAGTTCCCAGGTGTGAGGACTTTAAAGGGAATGTCAAAAGGTAAGAAAGAACATATAATAGAAAACTATAATGAAGGACAAGGCAAAGGGAAGAGGAAAAGGGAAAAGGGATGGAGACAGATTATGACATTTATAGATAATAAATGTTGGGCAAACAATTTTCTTACCACTTCATAAAAGGAAGGGGGAGGAGACAAAGAGAGGAAAAAGTAGAAGACAGGATGGAGATAAGTATATAATCAGCAATCATATCCATGAATGTAAATAGGATAAATTAAGCCATAAAACAGGAAAGGACAGCATAATGGATTAGTTAAAAGAATCCAGAAATTTTTTCATAAGAAACACAGCTGAAGCATAAAGATTCACATATAATTAAAATGAGAGGTTTAAAGCAGAATCTATTATGCTTCAAGTGAACTAAAAAAACCCCAAAGGTCACAATTATGATTTTAGATATAACTTTAGTAAAGGCATACATGTTAAAAATAGATGAATTAAGGAACTACTTTTTGCTTAATGGCATAATGAATATTGAAATAATCAAAATCAATACTTAATATTGATGAACAGTGTTATCATTTAAATGCTTTCTAATCATTTTTTTTATTTTACTTTTAATTTATGGAATAAAGCAAGTATTTATATAACATTACAATAAAAGACAATTACACATGAAGCTGCAAATCTGCTATGCACAAGTTGCTATTCTTTTCAAATATGCAGCAAAATTATCATCTCAATTTCTTTTTTTCTCTCCCCTACCTTAGAGATGACTATCATATAATCATATTATATTAATTATACATGATATATAATATGTTATATATAATTATTTTATAAATCTTTTCATAAGTTCTTTTTCTTTTTCTGGATGCACATAGCATCTTTCTTCATACATCCTTTATAGTTAATTTTGGGTAATAGATAAAATAACTTGTTTGCTGAAAGTTATTCTTTTTTTTTTTTTGCTTTTTGGAGGGTAATTGGGATTAAGTAACTTGCCCAAGGTCACACTCACACACGCGTTCTACTCACTATGCCACTTAGCCGCCCTGAAAGTTATTCTTAAAACAGTTTATACAATTTTCTTTTAGTTCTCATTTCGTTCTTCATTATTTTATGCAAATCTTTCCATGTTTTTTTCTAAAATCGTTGAGCTCCTTTTTTCTTATAGCATAGCAGTATTCATTCAGATTCCTGTGCACAATTTATTCAACCATTGATAGGCATCCCTGCAATTTCCAGTTCCTTGCCACCATAAAGAGAGCTGTTTTAAACATATTAGAAAATATAAGGGATTGGGGAGGAGCCAAGATGGCAGAAAGGAAGCAGTAACCTCTCTGAGCTCCTCCGTCACTAAGGCTCAAAGGGTGAATCTGAGCGGAATCCGGAGTGACGGAGCCCACTGGAAGATGAAGTGTGGCAGAGTCCAGCCCAGGAGGTTGCCTAGTGTGTCCGGACTGGTCGAGCACAGAGTGCGTGGGGTCTGCACAGCCCAGATCTAAGAGCAGATAAGCAGACTACACCAGAGAGAGCGAAAGCCCCAGCCTGCAGACTTACCGAGGACGAATCACAGTCATCTCTCGGATGGGTAGGATCATTGGAGCCAGGTAGGAGAGTTGGGCCCTCAGTGGAAAGAGCGGCTTCTCTGGCTGCATTCAGCCCCCAGCCTGGAAGTTTAGAAACTGCCTGCCTGTATAATACAGGGGCTGGAATGGCAAAGTAAATTCTAGCTGCTCTGATCCTCCCATCCCTCCTTCAAGAAGCAGAAAACCCAAAGATAAGTCTCCCACCCAGATTGAAATCCCAAGTTAATGGAAATAGCCCCAGGCTTGAGAGTCTCCAAGAAGGGGTGTAACTGAGACAGCCAGGAGTCTGAAGAGAAGAGAGGATGGGGTCCCAACAAGCCCCACCTCACCTCACCAACAAAAGCCTACTTATAGCCCAGGGGTATAAAGGCAGAAATCTGAAGTGGTCAGACACACCCATACCTACATATCTACAGCCCTCATTGACTTCCCTGACTTAGCTATAAACTAGCCACCCAGAGGTATTCAAAGTCAAGGATCAGGCCCTAAACTCATAGCCTGAGAAACTAAGAAACAGGAAGTCACAATGGGAAAAAAAGAAGCTGAGAAGGAGAAGGGAAAGGCAAGAAAGTCTATTCGAGCATACTATGCAGGGCAAGAACAGCAAAATACACAGGACAATATAGACTCTCTACCCACACCTGAGACCACAGAAGGAAACATGATCTGGTCTCAAGCCCAAATAGCATTCCTGGAGGAGCTTAAGAAAAATTTTAAAGACCAAATCAGGGAGGCAGTAACCAACTTGGAAAAACGTCTCAGTGAAGTAATTGGAGAAAATACCTCCCTAAAAAAGGAACTCCAAAAAATAACTGAAGACCGTAATTCGATAAAAATTAGAAACAAGCAAATTGAAGCTCAGAACTCTATGATGCAGCAAGAGTCAATCAAACAAAACAAGACGATCGAAAAATTGCAAGAAAATGTAACATATCTCACTGGAAAAATAACTGACCTAGAGAACAGATCCAGGAGAGACAACCTAAGAATTATTGGTCTACCAGAAAGCCATGATGAAAAAAGCAGCTTAGACAACATCCTCCAAGAGACTGTCAAAGAAAACTGTCCTGAGGTCCAGGAATCAGAAGATAAAATAGCTATCGACAGAATTCACCGGACTCCTCCTGAGAGAGATCCCAAACTGAAAACTCCAAGAAATATAGTAGCCAAATTCCAGAATTACAAGATTAAAGAAAAAATTCTACAAGCAGCCAAAAAGAAACAATTCAAATATCAAGGAACTACAGTTAGGATCACACAGGACCTAGCAGCTTCTACATTAAAAGAGTGGAAGGACTGAAATTTGATATTTCGTAGGGCAAGAGAGCTAGGACTACAACCAAGGATTAACTACCCGGCAAAACTGAGCATAATTTTCCAGGCAAGGAGATGGTCGTTTAATGAAATAAGGGACTTCCAGATGTTCCTGATGAAAAAGCCAGAGCTCAATGGAAAATTTGATCTCCAATTACAAGACTCAAGAAAGACATAAAAAGGTAAACAAGAGAAACACAGACTCACACATGCATAAGTGCACACACCCACACCCACAAACACACACTCATTACTTGGGATGCAACAAGAGCAAAATGTTCACATCCCTATATGTGGAGCTGATAACTGTCGATATTCAAAATCTTTATGATTATCATGACCTTCAAAAGGGTTATACTTAGATAGAGGGTGTGGGTATAAATGCACTAACCTGATGTCTAAAAAAAAAAAACTGTTAAGGGGATCAAAGAGACTGTAATGGGAAAAAGGAAAGGATTAGATAGGAAAAGGTAAAATATGCCATCTGAAGAGACATTAAAACACACTATAGAAGAGGGGAAAGAAAGAGGGAGAGGACCATCATTTAAACACTATTCTCACTGGTTCTGGTTCAAAGAGGGATCAACTTAAATCAGTGAAGTTTAAGATTTTAATGTGAATAGACACATAAATTCATTAAATAGAGGAAAAGGAGGGAGGGAGAGGAGCAGTGTTTGAAATTCACTCTCATTGGTTTGGAATCAAACGGGGAGTAATTCACTCTGATAAGTATAAAAACTTGTGTTCTATAGAAAGCAGAAGGGTAAGGGGGGAGTGAAAAAGGGGAGACTAAAGGGGGGATTAGAAGGGAGGGAAACAATAGTAAGGGGAGAGGATAGGTTAAGAAGAGGGATCACTGGGTGGGAACACTGAGGGAGGGGGTGGTCAAAAGGGAAAACTTCAAGGAGGGGAGGGGAGAAGGAAGAAACAAAAACATAAACAGGGGAGGGAATAGGATGGAGGGGAACAGACAGATAGTCATTATTACTTTGAATGTGAATGGGATGAACTCTTCCATAAAACAGAGGTGAATAGCAGAATGGATTAAAAACCATAATCCCACAATATGCTGTCTACAAGAAACACATTTGAAACAAAGAGATACCCATAGGGTAAAGGTAAAAGGTTGGAGTAAAATTTATTATGCCTCAGCTAAAGTAAAAAAAGCAGGGGTAACAATACTTATCTCAGATAAAGCAAAAGCAAAAATAGATCTAATTAAAAGAGATAAGAAAGGAAAGTATATCCTGATAAAAGGCACCATCAAGAATGAAGCAATATCACTACTTGCTATATTATCCAAATTCCTAGAGGAGAAGTTAAAGGAATTAGAGGAAGAAATAAATAGCAAAACTATACTAGTGGGGGACCTTAATCTCCCCCTCTCTGAACTCAATAAATATAACCTCAAAATAAACAAGAAAGAAGTTAAGGAGGTGAATAGAATCTTAGAGAGACTAGATATGATGGATCTCTGGAGAAAACTGAATGGGGATAAAAAGGAATTTACTTTCTTTTCAGCAGTGCATGGTACATACTCAAAAATAGACCATGTACTAGGGCATAAAAACCTCACAATCCAGTGCAGAAAGGCAGAAATATTAAGTGCATCATTCTCAGATCATGATGCAATAAAAATTATATGCAATAAAGGGCCATGGAAAGATAGACTAAAAACAAATTGGAAACTAAACAATTTAATCCTAAAAAATTGGTGGGTCAAACAAGAAATTATAGAAACAATCAATAATTTCATTCAAGGGAATGATAATAATGAAACAACACACCAAAATTTGTGGGATGCACTAAAGGCAGTTCTCAGGGGAAGTTTTATATCCCTGAGTGCATACTTAATTAAAGCAGAGAGAAGGGAGGTCAATGAAATGGACATGCAATTGAAAAAGCTAGAAAAAAAACAAATTGAAAATCCCCAATTTAGTACTAAATTAGAAATATTGAAAACCAAAGGTGAGATTAATAAAATTGAAATTAAGAAAACTATTGAATTAATAAATAAAACTAAGAGCTGGTTTTATGAAAAAATCAACAAAATTGATAGACCCTCAGTCAATATGATAAAAAAAAAAAGAAAGAAGAAAACCAAATTAGGAGTATCAAAAATAAAAAGGGTGAATCTACCTCTAATGAAGAGGAAATCAAAAAAATAATGAGGAATTATTTTTCCCAATAATCTCTAATATGAATGCATTTATAGATCCTATACTGGACTATATGCTGTCGTGTGGGGAGGGGGGAGGGAAGTAAAGGAAATTTGAAAATCAAGGAACTATGGAATTGAATCTTGTTAACTGAAACTAAACTAATTAATTTAAAAAATATATATAAGGGGTTTTTGTACCCCTTTGGAAATAGACTAAGTAGGGGTACTGCTGAGTCAAAGTGTATAGATAGTTTAATAATTCTTTGGGTATAATTCTAAATTGCTCTCCAGAATGGTTGGATCATTTTACAATTTCATGGACAATGAATCAGTGCCCCAATTTTTCCAAATCCTTTCCAACATTTGTCACTTTCCCCTTCTCTCATTTTAGGCAATCTGGTAGGAGTAAAATGATATCTCTAGGATGTTTTAATCTGCATTTCTGTAATCAACATTGATTTAGAGCATTTTTTATATGACTACAAATTATTTTGATTTCTTCATTGGAAAACAGCCCATTCATTTCCTTTGAACATTTATCATTTGGGGAATGACTCATAATATTATAGATTTGACAAAGTTCCAAATGCTGTTAGTGAAATTCCTTCCCTATTACTTTTACTCATTATTTTCCTTCTCAGCCCCTCTTTTTTCCCTATCCCTATTACTTTATCTTTTCCCCTTATCCTCTTATTCCTTATTTTACCCATCCCTCTAAAATTCCCTCCCTTGTCTTCTCCCCCACCCTCCTTATCTTATTCTATACAGCCTTTTAAAAGTCCCTTCCTTGGGGCGGCTAGGTGGCGCAGTGAGTAGAGTGCTGGCCCTGGAGTCAGAAGGACCTGAGTTTGGATCCGGCCTCAGATACTTAATGCACACAAATGAAAAAAAAAAAAACAAAACCTTGTGACCTTGGGCAAGTTACTTAACCCCAACTGCCCTCCAAAAAGCAAAAAAAAAAAAAACAAAAAAAAAAAACAAGTCCCTTCCCTACCCTAAAAAAAAGATATTCGAATGAACTGAAAGACTTTCAGGTATTTGCAACAATAACAACAAAAAGACCAGCATTTAAATGCTTGAATTTGATCTTTCAAGGAGAAAGAGACAGTAAAATTATGATACTAAAAATCCCTTTCAGACTTACTTAAATCTAACAAAAATATAACTAAGAAAAAAGTTAAGGATCTAAATAGAACTTTAGAAAAATTAGACATATTACTTCTTTCACAGTTACTGCATTAAACCAGAAAGGACTTCATAGGTTTCTAAGTTATATATGATATCTTGATCTAGAAAATACAGGAGACCCAGACCCAATTGGGAAATCTGTGGAAAACAATGTTATTTTTCCACCTGAAGTCAACATAGGGAGACAGACCGAGAAATTATGAATGTTGGAGATGGGGACTAGACACATTGTTAAAAAGAAAAACATTAATTCAGACCAAAGTGGAAATATTTGGGGTACTTCACTGGAGATCCTCACCTAAATTGACATTGAATAAGTATACTATGAATATATAATCATTTGCAAAGGTAAAATCTTGGTAAACTTTTTTCGACAACATTCCTGTGATGTATTAGCTTCTTAAATCTGTCTAAAAATGGAAAATAAATTTGTCCTGATTTGATCTGTATTTTATTTGTTCTAATTTATTTTAAAGTTTTCATCTGTCTCGTTATAATAACTGTCTCCTTTTTTAGATATTCACTAATCATTTCTTTAATGATTCATTTAAAACATTTTTTAGAAACCCACTTCAAGATTATTAGACCAGAGTTTGTAGTCTCTATTCCTTGTTTTGAAATTTTGAATATTTGCCCTTTTTCAGTCTTGTAATACTCCTTTGTTTTGTGACTTTTTAAATAACAGTAAATGAGTGATCACATCTGGTGGTTGTTTTCTTTAGGAGAGAATGTGATTTATCTGGGCCAGGTACCTTCAATGTAATTTATCTGGGTCAGGTACCTTGAATTTTTCTTTTTCAAAACCTTTTGTTTTAGTTAGTTAAAAACTGCCTTTCCCGCTACCCACTCCCACTCCAATTGAAAGCACAATTAATACAAAATTCATTTTGAATATATTTAGTTAATTAAAACAAATTTCCCCATTGGCCATGTCCAAAGAAAAATTTTCTCAATCTTTATTCTTACTCCTCTACATAATGATCTTAGTAGTGTGTTTTATCATTAGTCTTCTGGAATCCTGGTTGGTTTTTGCTGATAAGAGATTAACATAATAGTATTCCATCACATTTATATACCATAACTTTTTCATCTATTCCCTAATTTATAAGCTCCCCCTTTAGATTCTCCCCTTTACTGCCTGAGTTAGAAATATTTCCCTCCATTTATTTATTGTATAGACTTCGTTTTGTTCCCTTTAACTATTGTTCCTCAAATTCATCCTCCTCTTATCCTCCTATTTCCCAGTTGTGTACTATGTATGTCTTTGGCCAGTTCTGGGAATGTGGGAGGGTTGAGTGGGGGGTATGGTTGTACATACCATGAGCACTCGTTCTTCTTCTGACAAATTCATATGAGAGTGAGGTTCAATGGTCAGCTACTGCCCCAACTTCTTTCTCCTTGTTTGTATGCTATTTTTTACCCTGATTATGTAAGATAATTTTCCCAAAAGTTTCTTTCCCCACTTCCCTCACCCCTAATGTAAACTTTGTCCCATCTCATTCTATTCTTTTCTTGATGATCTCATAAAGACATAAGGTAATCAATTCCAGACTTTAAGTTAGATTTGTTTTAATAAACCCTCCTGATAGTGTTTAGAGGGGACATATATATCATCTCCCTTTATTTCAATGTATGCTATTTATCATTATTTACTTTTTTTATTGTGGTTCATGTTTATCTCCTTAGTTTCTCTTAAATCATGTGTTTAAAGTTCAGAGTTTATTTGCAGCTTTATTCTTTTCATCAGGAATGTTTCAAAATCTCTTCTATTAAATGTCCATATTGGCCCTCTGTAGCGTTATACCCAGTTTTACAGGATAAATTATTCTTCGCTTGTAAGCCCAGGATACCTTGCCTTGTGGAATATCATTCCAGGTTCTCCAGTCTTTCATAGTGGTGGCAATTAAGTCATATTTGATTCTGATTGTGGTTCCTGGGAACTTGAATTCTTTCTTTCTGACTGCTTGCAAAATTTTTTCTTTGACCTGGTATTTCAGGATTTTGGCTATGTTTTTTATTTGGGACTTTCTTTCAGGAGGTGATCAGTGGATTTTTTTTTTTATTTCCACTTTGTCCTCTGGTTCTAAGAGACATGGGCAATTTTCTCTTAATATAGAACATCTAATATATAAAATTTTCTTTTAAAATATAACGTCTAGGCTCTTTTCTTTGGTCATGGCATTATTCATAAAGTCTAGTAGTGATTACTAATTTTTTTCTTTTTGTTCTATTTTCTAGGTCAGTTGTTTTTGCTGTGAGATACCTTTACTTTTCCTCTATTTTTTCAGTGTTTTGATTGTTAATATTTTTCGCTGTGTCATGGAATCATTAGGTTCTGTTTGGTCTGTTCTAAATTTCAGGGTATTTGTACCTTGGGCAAGCCTTTATACCTCTGTCTCACACTGCTAATTCTTTTTCCAATTCTCTCTTCTGTAGCTCTCATCTCTTTCCTATTATTGTCCTAAAAACCCTCTTATTTATAAAAATGTTAACTTTTTTTTTTATTCTTGCTCCATCTCTTCTAGGAATTCTAGTTGACTTTTTACTCAAGCAGTGTTTTTCTCTGACACTTTTCCTGTTTTGTAGTCATTTTTTTCTTCTGTTTTTTGTATCTTGGCCTTCCTTGCTATCCTAATATCTCTTTATGGTGGCATCCTTTTATTTCTTTCTTTTTTGGGGGGGTGGGGTTATTCTCCTTGCCCACTTCTGGACTTTGGACTTGATATTAAAGCTAAACTTTGCAGCATTTCTTTGAAAAAAAGTCTGATATTGTCCTTCTGTTGCTTTCATGGGGGTAGATCTGCTCCACTTCTGCTACTTGTGTGGAAGCCCTGAGCCAGAGGAAGTGGTGAGATCCAATTGTGTTTGTCTTGCAGTCAAATGCGTTTGTCATCTTACATCCAGATGTCAGTGAGAAAGAGTCAGTTCAGTATCAAATCAGTCCAGAAATATGTAATAATTACTGCATGGCAGTCAGTGTTACATACCAGAGAGCACAAAGACAAAAACAAAACATTCTCTGCCTTTAAGGAGAGCTGCTACTCTACAGGGAGAGAGCAATATGTATACATATAAATAAATACAAAAGATACTGAAATAACTGCAGTGCGATTTTTTGTTGGAGAGGGGGCACCAACATCTAGAGGTGTGGTAAGACAAGAAAAAGCATCTTATAGGAAGTGTCACTTTAGCTGAGCAGTATTTTAAGAGTTAGTCTTATATTCATGTCTTTTTCTCTTAGGGTATCTGTACCATTACTGAAGATGCTGGACCAGATGTTGGCCAATGGTTGTTTTGACATCTTTACTACTGAGGAAAAGTAAATATTATTTTTTCTTGATGTATTTTATTTTATTTTTGCCAGAAGCATTTATTCATTTATAGCAGTGAATCTGTTATAGGAATTCTAATCATGGGATCAGTGAACTTTTAAAAAAAATTGACAACTATCTTTCATTATAATTGGTTTCTTTTTAGAAAATCTCATATACTTTATTATGTATATTTTAAAACATTCTAAAATGCAGTTCATAAATTATATTAGACTGCCAAAGGGGATTGGGTGGGGTGGGGTGGGAAGGAACCATGACGAGGTTAGTACAGAATGGAAATGTAGCATGTAGTCTACCATGGAGTTTTTCGTGTTGGTGAGGTAATTAATTCAGCAATTTTATGAGAAATTCAGCAATATTATGAGAAAATATATTGAATGTTAAACTGATTGGTAGATTTGATTACATACTGGAGAGTCAAAGACAAATGTTAGTGTGTAGAAAATGGCACTTGAATTGGATCTTAGAGGAAGAATTTGATGTTGAATGGTCAAGAGAAGGATGAAAGGCATCCCATCTAGTACAATATGCCTTTGTAACTTGACTATTGTGAAAGTATTTGCAGATCCTATACTGGACTATATGCCCTGGTGAAGGGGATGGGGAGGGAGGGAAGGGAAATAGGAAACTCAAGGAACCATGGAATTGAATCTTGTAAACTAAAAATAAATAAATTTTTTTAAAAAAAGAGAAGGATGAAAGGTATTCCAAGTTGAGGGAACAGCATCGGCAAAGATATAAAGTTAGAAATTATCATTGTGCTTAAAGGAACAGTGAAAAGATGAGCCTTTTTGAAGCAAAGAGTATTAGTATGAGTTAGGTCTGAAGAGAATAGAGCCAAAATAATCACATTGTGTAGCACTTTAGAGTTTACAGTTTTGATCCCAAAAATATCCTCTGAATGACCAGCTGTGCAAATCATACTCTCTATTGTTCATCTTAGGAACTGAATCCCAGAGCAGTGAATTTTGGAGTATAATTTCAAGTTATTTTCAGAATGATTAGACCATTGTACAGGTCTACCAACAGTACATGTGTGCCTGTTTTCTAAAATCCCTGAAGCAATTGTCATTTTCCTTTTCTGTCTTTATCAATATGATAGGTATTATATAGAACCTCAAAGTTTTAATTTGTGTTTCACTTATAAATGATTTCCAAGTGATTGTTAGCTTGTATTTCTTCAGAAAATTATCTCTTAATATCCTGGAAACATTTGTCATTTAATAAGTCTAGTTATTATATAGTTGTACAAATTCCCTTTATATCGTTCTGAGTCTTGTGGCTATCAGGATTTTTCTCCAATCCTCTCAGTTTCAAACCTCTGCAACATAAGAATTGTGTTAAAAGTTAATACAATTGCATCTAATCTTTTTTGTTTAAGACACTAAGAAACCTAACAAAGTAACAAATTATTATGTACTAGCAAACCCCACTCCCCACCCTTGCTCTCTACCATTACATTCTGAGGCAACAAACAATATAATTCAAATCTGCCAGCCCAGCCCCCACTACGCAAAGCTAGTTGAGTTACAGGAAAGCGAAAGCTTGCTGTGCCTGGAGCAGCACTTCTATACCAGACTGTTACTTAACATTACTCATCCAGAGATTTAAGGAAAAAAGGGAACTGAGGCAAGGTACCAGCATGTGTGAAGGGCTCCACTAAGACTATAGGAAAGAAAACTGGCATATAGCTGAGGCCATTTTTTATCCCTCTTGGAACATAGAAGACTGCATCTCCTGAAAAATGAATTCTCTAGTATGGAAGGAAGCTGATACATCTTTTGGTCCTCACCTTGACCTGTCATCAAAGGGAAGGAATCAGAAAGTGAATAATGAAGAAAAATGAAAGAAAAAGTCTGGAATTACCAAATATTAAGATTGGTGCTGAGATGGAAGAATAGAGGGTACATTCTAGCCAAACTCTTCTAATATTCATACCAAAACAAGTTTAAATAATACATCAGACTGACTTCTGGAGCAGCATAGTCAACAAAAGATCCAGATGAGACATCATTCCAAACCAGGACAACATAGGAGGTTAGAAGGAAACATCTGTGGCACTGAGGTGGAGACTGTCAGCACAGGATGGCATCAGCACCAGCTGTGGCCCATAGAGGCAGCTACTACACCAGCACAGGAGTTTCAGGAGCTTTCAGCACACAGAGAAACTAAGTCGATTGTGCAGAAGGTCAGAAAGATATTATGGGAGATCCCTGTGTGGTCACTGCACAAAAAAACAGGCAACATTTGTTCATTACTCACTTTTGGGTCATAGTTACAGGAGAGAGAGGAATATTTTTGTTTGCAAGGGAACACAAACACTGGTTTTAGTTCTAGGACACAGAGAGAATAGGAGCCCTTTTTCTTGGTTGTAGTCTCAGGGAAGAAAGGAACACTAGCACTAGTCCCAAGGGAGAAAGGTCCTTTTCTAGGTAAGGTCCAAAATGCAGACAGAGATTAGTGACTACACCTCTCCCCAGATCACACTACTTTGAAAGCAAAAACTTAGAGACCCATGGAGCTAGCTGTGAAAAGAACAGGGGGAAAATGTCTGAAACTTGGTACATTGATCTTCTGCTATCACTGCCTACCCAGAGAAGAGCAGAGCTTAATTCTAACATAAATTTAAAAATTAAGAAATAGGCTAGGAAAAATGAATAAATGAATAAACTGCACACGTCCCCCCCCCCCCGCCCACCACACACACACCTCTGACCATAAAACTTAACTATGGTGATAGGGAAGCTCAGGATACAAACTCAGAAGAAGATGATGACATGAAAACATATACAAGCAGAAACCTCAAAGAAAAATGCTAATTGAAAAAAGCTCAACAATAATTTCTAGAAGAGATAAAGGGAGATATTTTTTAAAAGGTCAAAGAAAAATTATTTTAAAGATCAAATAAGAGGGGCAGAGGAAAAATTTGGAAAAGAAATGAGAGCACTGCAAAAAATTATGAAGAGAATTAATAATTTAAAAAAAACACAAAGAAATACTGAAGAAAATAACTTCTTAAAAATATGATTTAGCCATAAAGAGTGTTATCATAAACAAATTAGCTCAGCACGGTGGGGGGGGGGGAATTGGAGGGGGGAGAAGAAATTACCTGTTAGATCTGTGAATAAGGAAAGAGTTAATGACCAAACAAAAGATAGAGTGCATCACAGGGAAGTAAGATAGATAATTATGATTATATGGAATTAAAAAGTTTTTTTTACAAACAAAACCAACCCAGCCCAAATTTGAAGGCATATAAGAATTGGGGTGGGTGGGTGGAGGGAGGCATGTTTCTCTGATAACTTCCTCATTTCTCTAATATTCAGGGAATATTTATAAATTTTATAAAAATAAGATCCACATACCCAGTCCATAAATACTCAAAGGATATGAACAGGCAGTTTTCAGAGGAAAAAATCAAAGCTATCAATAGTCATATTAAAAAATGTCCTAAATCACTACTGATTAGAGAAATACAAATTAACATAACTCTGAGATGCTACCTCACATCTGTCAGATTGACTCTGGGTCATTGCTAGTTGTCTTAACTTTTGTCTTGCCACTGGACTCTGATGACTGGAGGAGAAAGTTAGGCCGAAGACTTGGCATAGCTCTACCTCACTTGAATCTAATTCACACACAAGTCAAGACATCACTCTTTATTGTGTCATCAGTCCTCTTTGAGAACAAAGGATGAACAAACAACAGCAACAACAAGAGTTCTGCATGAGGCCTCTACAAAGAGAGAAGGGTTTCCAGAGAAGGTATTGTGAGTTAAGATTTCGTCATACATGTTTCTTAGATGTGTGCCTCACTACTATTGTAGTCTAAGTCTAAGCTTACTCCTCCCGTGGATGCTGTGTGTGTTTATAGAAATGAGTACACCAGGTTTTTAGGAGAACATTTGTTTTAACAGGCTTTACCATGTTATCTGTGAGCAATAGTAGATACCCTCTGGGGACCCAGCTTGCTAATTCAAGTTGTGCAATTCTGCCATTATTTCTTCTCCTTCTTTTCTCCTCTCCTTCCTTTTCTTCTCCTCTACCTCTTGCTACATGTGGCCCCCTCTCTCCATTTTGGGTGCTATACCTTTACATGTGGGTCCTCTGTGTATAGAAATAAAATTTTTGATTGTTTATATTTTGTAAATTATTTTGGGGCTTGGGGGCTAGATTTTTTTTAAATAATGTTTTTGGTTTTAAAAATACTGGGACATATTTTCCCCTGAAACGAAATACTCAGTTTTGTTGGGTAGGTGATTCTTGGTTTTAATCCCAACTCCTTTGCCCCCTGGAATATCACATTCCATGCCCTTCGATCCCTCAGTGTAGAAGCTGCCAGGGATAGAAGGGCATGGAATATGATATTCCAGAGGGCAAAAGAGCTGGGAATGAACCCAAGGGTCACCTACACAGCAAAACTGAGTATTTTGTTTCAGGGGAAAATATGGTCATTCAGTGGAATAGAGGACTTTCAAGCATTCTTGAGGGAAAAACCAGAGTTGAATAGAAAATTTGACATCCAGACACAAGAAGCAAGAGATGCCTGAGAAGGTAATCAGGGAAAAGAAATCAAAAGGAACTTATCAAAGTTGAACTATTTACATTCCTACATGGAAAAACAATAACTGTGACTGATGAAACCTCTCTCAGTATGAAAATAATGGAAGAAGGGTATATGGTCATTTGAATACATATGTGAATGTGTGTGTATATGTTTACACTTATACATGGATAGAGGGCATAGGTTGAATTTGTTGGGAAGGGATGATACTTAACTTAAGGGGTGAAATTATGAGGTGAGAGAGGAAAGTGGCAAGAGGAGATGGGGAGTGATAGGGTAGGGTAAACTATTTCATGTAGAAGAAGGAAGGGGAAGTGGCTGCAGGGGAGGGGAGGAATAGGAAGGCAAAAAGGCAAGACCACATTCTCATTGAATTTGGTTCAGGGAGAGAATGATATACATACTAAATGGGATATCTCAACCTGCAGCAGAATAGGGGGAAGGGGGATAAGAGGAGGGGGATGATGGATGGGAGGGCATTCTTTGGGGGAGGGGAGATTGGAAGTACCCACTATAGAAGAGGGACAGGATCAAGTAGGGAAGGGACCATGTGGGGGGTGGGATGAGTGGGAGGGAATTATAAGCAGCCTTGTACAATATATCTACTATGGTAATGTTTTGCATAGCTATCCATGTACAACATATACTGAATTACTTATCTTCCCAGAGGGAATGGGTGACAAGGGAGGAAGGGAATGGATCTGAAATTCGAGGTCTTAAAATTAAATGTTTCAAATATATATAAATACTATTATTAATACTCCTTTTGCTTGTAATTGGGAGATAAGATGTGCAGGCATTGGGGCACATAGATTCAACTTGCTCTAATGGAAAAGTCAAAGGGGGCATGGGAGAAGGTATGGGAGAGAGCAGATTGGAGGGAGCGATAGCTTGTGGGACTGCTATTCTGGGATGGTGGGTAGGGGAAAATCGGGGGGAAAATTGTAACTTAAAATCTGGCGGAAATGAATGATGTAAAACAGAAGTTAATAAAGCATTTGTTTAAAAAAAAATACTGGGACACTTGACTTTTTGTCCTCAGTTTTCATTTATGATTTCTTGAAATATAACTCTGAAAAAACAGGCTTTTAAAAACCCATTGTGATTCACTTGGGGCTACCTGACCAAGCCTTTAAACCCATATCACTCTGGTTTTTATTTTCATTCCCAATAAGAGCCCAGCCCACACCTCTGTTTCTCATTGTTTACATTTTGATGACTTAGAATGAATGCAAATAGCAATTATTTTCTGTTCTGGCCAAAAACTCTGAGGATCTTCTCCTACCAAATTGTGATTGTAAACTAGACCATTTTTTTGTCTCAATTCTTACCTGGCTCTTAGTCATTGAATGGACTTTGCCTCAGACAAACTGAGACCTGGGAAAGATCCTAATTTAGAAAAACCAAGGATACCCACTGCATCTTGTGTCATCACCAGTTATTTTGATTCTTTCTTGCCAGTGAACTATGATGATTCTGGAGAAGAGAGTGAGGCTCATGACTTTGAGTAGCTCCTCCTCACTTAAATCCAATTCAGTGCAAGATGATACAGTCTGAGAGATTCAGGGAACCCTCAAAGACCAGAATACTGGACAGGGTCATCTGGAATGAATTTATAGACTCAAGCAATCTTTAAGTCAAGTTGGCAAAGGTTTATTGTTACACTATTACAGCAGGCAAAGCTCCTTAAGGAACTTGCAACTTAACAGAAATGATGCTTATGTAGGAAAAGTAGTAGATTATCTGGCAGATATGCTGATTAGGTTTATAACTTCCAACCTTAGTCACAGGCTTCAATCACAGCTAGAAACCAGGGGAAAGTATTTCTCAGGTTTGTACTTTTGGTCTGTCATGTCTGTAGCAAGACAGCTTTGAGAGTTGATGAGCTTGACCTCTGGAATGAATATAATAACTTGGGAAATCAATACATGATCATTCTGTGGTTACAAGATAGTTCTGTCTTTGCAAGAGAATTTTTTCTCTTTTGCTTTTTGGAGGGGGGAAGGCAGGGCAATTGGGGTTTACCTGAGGTCACAAGGCTACTGTTGTGTTAAGTGTCTGAGGCCAGATTTGAGGTCCTCCTGACTCCAGGGCCAGTGCTCTATTCACTGCACCACCTAGATACCCCTGGTTCATGAATTTTTTTTCCAGTTTCCTTTCTGATTCTTATTTAATTGATACTGTATGTTCAAAAGATTCTTAATATTATATTTAAAATAGTCTATTTCATCTCCTTTGATTCTACTTTTTCCTCACTTGGTCAAGTTCTTCCCCATATTTGCCAAATATATTTCTTTCCCTGATCTTCTAATGTGTTTATGATAGGACCTTTAATTGCTAAATTGTGTATCGATTTTAAGTGTTACTGTGTTATATGGTATGTTCTAAATTTCTCCCAGACTGCTTTCTAATTTTTCCAACTGTTTTCTTCACATAGTAAGTTATTGCACCACTAGTTCAGGTCTTTGGGTTTATCACATAATATGCTGTTCTATTTAATTACTTTTGTATCTAGTGTACCCAATTATTTCCAGTGATCAACTTTTATATTATTTAAACAATTTCAAATTGTTTTGTTGTGTACTACTCTTTATAGTATAGTCTGAAATTTGATACTACTAGAACTTCTTATGTCCTTTCTGTTTTGAGATTTTTGTAAACATAGAACCAGGATGAGACAGCAGTTCAAAACCCCTGCATCAAAAGCCTCCAAGAAGGGGCGGCTAGGTGGCGCAGTGAGTAAGAGCGCCAGCCTCGGAGTTGGGATGACCCGAGATCAGATCCGGCCTCAGAAAATGAGCACCCACACATAAATAATGACAGGCCGTGTAACCTTGAGCAAGTTACTTAACCCCAATTGCTTTAAAAAAAAAAAGCCTCCAAGAAAAATCTGAATTGGTCAGAGGCTATGGAGGAGCCCAAGAAGGATTTTGAAAATCAAGTAAGAGAAGTAGAGGAAAAATTGGGAAGAGAAATGAGAGTCATGCAAGAAAATCATGAAAAATGAGTCAATAGCTTATCAAAGGACAACCAAAAAAAAAAATACTGAAGAAAATAACACCTTAAAAAATAGACTAACTCAAATGGCAAAAGAGGTCCAAAAAGCCAATGAGAAGAATATGAAGAAAAGCACAATTGGCCAAATGGAAAAGGAAGTGCAAAAGGTCACTAAAGAAAAGAATTCCTTCAGAATTAGAATAGAGCAAATGGAAGCCAATAACTTTATGACAAATCAAGATATTATAAAACAGATCCAACAGAATGAAAAAAATAGAAGACCATGTAAAATGTCTCATTAGAAAAAACAACTGACCTGGAAAATCTAGGAGAGATCATTTGAAAATTATTGGACTACCTGAAAGCCATCATTAAAAAAAAGAGCCTAGACATCATCTTTCAAGAAATTATCAAGGAAAAACTACCCTGATAGTCTAGAACCAGAGGGTAAAATAGACATTGAAAGACTTGATCACCTCTTGAAAAAGATACCAAAAAGAAAACTCCTGGGAATATCATAGCCAAATTCCAGAGTTCCCAGGGCAAGGAGAAAATATTACAAGCAGTCAGGAGAAGCAATTTGAATATTGTGGAAACACAGTCAGGATAGCACAAGATCTAGCAGTTTCTACATTAAGGGATTGAATGGCTTGATATGTGATATCTGGAGGTCAAAGAAGCTAGGATTAAAACCAAGAATCACCTACCCAACAAAACTGAGTAAAACAAAACTTCAGGGGGAAATATGGACATTTTTTAAAAATATATTTTTTCCTTGATTTTGTTCTTGGATTATTTTTGTGGTCTGTGTTTTCTTTATTTTTTTTTGGAGGGGGGAGGGGAGGGCAGTTGGGATTAAGTGACTTGCACAAGGTCACACAGCTAGTAAGTGTTAAGGTTCTGAGACAGTATTTGAACTCAGGCTAGCCATCCCAGAAATATTGATATTTAATGAAATAGAGGACTCGCAAGTATTCTTGATTTAAAGACTAGAACTGAACAGAAAATCTGACTTTCAAATACAACAATCAAGAGAAGCATGAGAAAATAAACAGGAAAGAGAGATCATAAGGAAATTATTAAAGTTGATGTGTTTACATTCCTACATGGAAAGAGGATATTTGTAACTCATGAGACTTCTCAGTATTAGGATAGTTGAAGGAAATACATACATATATATATATATATATATATATATATATATATATATATATATATATATATATATATATATATATGTGTGTGTGTGTATGTGTATATGTCTGTGTGTGTGTGTTTGTGTGTGTGTATGTGTGTATACACATGTGTATATATGTGTGTGTGTGTATGTGTATATGTCTGTGTATACATAGAGGACACACAGAGAGTTGGATATGAAGGGATGTTATCTAAAAAATAAAATTAAGAGGTGAGAGAGGAATATATTGGGAGAATGAGAAAGGAAGAGATAGAATAAAATTATCTCACATGAAAGAGGCAAGAGAAGGCAGTTAGAATGGAGGGAAAGAGCAGGAAGATGAGAGGGAATGAGTCAACCTTACTCTCATTGGATTTGGTTTAAGGAGGGAATAACATACACGCTCAATTGGGTGTCACCCCACAAGAAAGTGAATAACAGTGGGGGATGATAGAAGGGAGGGCAGATTGGGGGAGAGGATAGTCAGAAGCAAACACTTTTGAAAAAGGATGGGGTCAATGAGAAACAAGAATAATTGGGGGACAGGATAAGACAGAGGGAAATACAATTAGTCTTTCATAATATGACTAGTAATGGAAGCATTTTCCATAACTACACATGTATAACCTATACTGAATTGCTTGTCTTTTCAATGGGGGTAGATGAGGAGAGAAGGGAGAGAATCTGGAACTCAAAGTTTTAAAAACAAACATTAAAAAATTGTTTCTAATAAACCCACATAAATCCTAAGCATTCCTATATATCTCTAATGAAATCCAACAGGAAGAGATAGAAAGAGAAATCTGTAGATATTATAAAATATTTGGGAATCTACCTGCCAAAACAAATCCATATATGAACACAATTACAAAACACTTTTCATACCAATAAGGTCATATCTAACTAATTAAAAAAACATAAATTTCTCGTGTCTGGGTCAAGCTAATATAATAAAAATGACAGAGGAGGCTGGGGGGTGGGGTGGGGCGGAGCCAAGATGGTGGAGTAGAATCAGCACGTCCAAGGTGCTCTCCCCCCAGATCACCTCCAAACCACGTAAAAGGGGACTCTGAACAACTTCTAGAGCCCCAGCACCCACAGAACGACACAGAGAAGCTAACCTCCCGCTAAGGACAGCCCAGCAGTCCTGCAGGGAGCAGCTAGCGCAGCGCTCTGGGAGCCGAGCCCAGGCCTACTTGAGCCTCGGTTTTAGCCCCAGGGCGACTGGGCCAGCAACCCGCAGGAGGGACCCCAGAACACCAGCAGCTGTGGCGATTCCAGAATTATCAACACAGACATGCATAGGACAAAGTGAGGTTAGTGCCCTATGGACTTTGGGACCAATATTTGGGGAATGCGTCGGCTTGCTCCCCTGGGGGCTAGAAGCCCCTCAGGAGACATGCCATTTTGCAGTTTCAGTGGCAGCTCCAGCCCCTGGCCTGCAAACTGTAGGGAGATCCAGCAATCAGTCTTGGAGGTTAATCGCTCTTACTTTAACCTGCTTGGATCTAAATTTTGACCTTGGGGGGAGGTCTGGGGTGGGCATCCAACTTGCCAGAACCAGAAGTTGTGAAGACCCCAACATTCGGGATGGAAGCTCCCCTGTCTGGTGGCAGAGTCCTACTGTGGCAAAAAGCCCAAAAGTCAAGTAATTAAGTGGCAACATGCCTAGGCTAAGGAAACAAAATAAACAGAAAAACTCAACATTAGACTCCTATTTGGGGAGAAAAGAGGATGGAAGCATGGAACAGTCAGAGGACTGTAAGATCAGAAATCCTGCTCCAAAAGCCCCAAAGGAAAAATATGTGCAGGTTACAGGCCATAGAGGACCTTAAAAAGGACTTTAAAAATCAAATAAGAGAAGTGGAGGAAAAATTGGGAAGAGAAATGAGAAGGATGCAGGAAAAGTATGAAATGAGGGTCAACAGCCTGACTGAGGAAAATAACACCTTAAAAAATAGACTAACTCAAATGGCAAAGGAGGCCCAAAAGGGCAGTGAGGAGAAGAATGCCTTAAAAAGCCAAATTTGCCAAATGGAAAAAGAATCTTTTGAGATCACAGCTTTTGAGCTCACTGAGGAGATTCATTCCTTCAGAGTTAGACTGGAGCAAATGGAAGCTAATGACTTTATGAGAAATCAAGATGCTGTTAAACAGATCCAAACAAATGAAAGAATAGAAGGCAATGTGAAATATCTCATGGGAAAAACCACTGACCTGGAAAATAGATCCAAGAGAGATAATTTAAAAATTATTGGACTACCTGAAAGCCATGATCAAAGAAAGCCTAGAAATCACCCTTCAAGGAATTCTCAAGGAAAATTGCCCTGATGTTGTAGACCCAGAGGGCAAAATAGAGGTTGAAAGAATCCAGAGATCACCTCCTGAAAAAGATCCCAAAAAGAAAACTCCCAGGAATATTATAGCCAGGTTCCAGAATCCCCAGATCAAGGAGAAAATACTACAAGCAGACAGGAAGAAACAATTTCAATATTGTGAAAACACAATCAGAATAGCACAGGACCAGGCAGCTTCTACACTGAGGGATTGAAGGGCATGGATATGACATTCCAGAGGGCAAAAGAACTGGGAATGAACCCAAGGGTCACCTACCCAGCAAAACTGAGTATTTTGTTTCAGGGGAAAATATGGTCATTCAGTGGAATAGAGGACTTTCAAGCATTCTTGAGGAAAAAACCAGAGTTGAATAGAAAAGATGACATGCAGGCACAAGAAGCAAGAGATGCCTGAGAAGGTAATCAGGGAAAAGAAATCAAAAGGAACTTATCAAAGTTGAACTATTTACATTCCTACATGGAAAAACAATAACTGTGACTGATGAAACCTTTCTCAGTATGAAAATAATGGGAGAAGAGTATATGGGCATATGAATACATATGTGAATGTGTGTATATATGTTTACAGTTATATATGGATAGAGGGCATAGGTTGAATTTGTTGAGAAGGGATCATACTGAAGGGGTGAAATTATGGGGTGAGAGAGGTAAGTGGCAAGAGGAGATGGGGAGAGATAGGGGAGGGTAAACTATTTCATGTAGAAGAAGAAAGGGGAAGTGGCTGCAGGGTAGGGGTAGAACAGGAAGTCAAAAAGGCAAAACCATATTCTCATTGAATTTGGCTCAGGGAGAGAATGACATACATACTAAATGGGATAGCTCACCCTGCAACAAAGTAGGGGGAAGGTGGATGAGAGGGGGGATGGTTGAGGGGAGGGCATTCTCAGGAGTGAGGGGTGGTTGGAAGTACCCACTACTGAAGAGGGACAGGATCAAAGTAGGGAAAGGACCAGGTGGGGGCTGGGATGGGTGGGAGGGAATTAGAAGCAGCCTTTTACAATATATCTACTATGGTAATGTTTTGCATAGCTATCCATGTACAACATATACTGAATTACTTATCTTCCCAGAGGAAATGGGTGACAAAGGAGGAAGGGAATGGATCTGAAATTCGAGGTCTTAAAATTAAATGTTTCAAATATATATAAATACTATTATTAATACTATTTTGCATGTAATTAGGAGATAAGATGTGAAGGCATTGGGGCACAGAGACTCACCTTGCTCTAATGCAAAAGTAGAAGGGGGTATGGGAGAGAGCACATTGGATGAGGGGATATCTTGTGGGGCTGCTATTTCTAGGGTGGTGGGTAAGGGGAAAATGGGGGAAAAAGTGTAACTCAAAATCTGGCGGAAATGAATGATGTAAACCAGAAGTTAATAAAGCATTTGTTTAAAAAAAAAATTACAATTTTGCCTAAATTAAATTACAAGTTTAGTGCTATACAAATCAGTTTACCAAAAAATTACTTTATAGAGCTAGAAAAAATAATAACAGAATTCATTTGGAAGAACAAAAGGTCCAGAGTATCAAGGGAATTAATGAAAAGAAATGCTATGGAAGGTGGACTAGCTATACCAGATTTTAATCTGTATTATAAAGCAGCAGTCATCAAAACTACTTGGTACTGGCTGAGGAACAGAGTAGTGCATCAATGGAATAGATTGGGTACAGGAGACTCAGCAGTCAATGACTACAGTAATCTACTGTTTGATAAACCCAGAGACCCCAGTTTTGGGGATAAGAACTCACTATTTGACAAAAACTGCTAGGAAAACTGTAATATAATATGGCAGAAACTGGGCATAGACTAATACCTAACACCGTATACCAAAATCAAGCCTAAATGGGTGCATGTTCTAGGTATAAAGGCTGATACTGTAAGCCATCTGGGAAAGCAAGGAATAGTTTACCTATCAGATTTATGGAGACAGGAAGACTTCATGACCAAATAAAAATTAGAGAGCATTATAAAATGCAAAATGGATAATTTTGATTACATTGAATTGAAAGGCTAATATACATACAAAGCCAATGTAACCAAAATTAAGAGGGAAGTGAAAAATTGAGAAAGGATTTTTACAACCAATGCCTCTGATAAAGGCCTCATTTCTAAAATATATAGAGAATTGAGTCAAATATATAAGAATATAAGTCATTTTCCAATTGATAAATGTTCAAATGATATGAACAGGCCATTTTCAGAGGAAGAAATTAAAGATATCTATAAGTATATGAAAAAAAATGCTCTAAGTAACTATTGATTAGAGAAATGCACATCAAAACAGCTCTGAAGTACCACATCTCACCAGTCAGATTGGCTAACATGACAAAACAGGAAAATGACAAACGCTGGAGAGGAAGTGAACAAATTGGAACACTAATGCATTGCTGGTAGAATTGCAAACTGATTCAACCATTCTGGAGAGTAATCTGGAACTATGCCCAAAGAGCTATAAATAATTTTATACCTTTTGACCCAACAATACCACTTCTAGGGTTGTATCCCAAAGAGATCATAGAAGTGGGAGGAAGACCCATATGTATGAAAATATTTATATCAGTTCTTTTTGTGCTGGCAAAGAATTGGAAAATAAGGGTATGCCCATCCATTGGGGAATGGCTAAACAAGTTGTGGCATATGAATATAATGGAATACTATTGTGCTACAAGAAATGAGGAGCTTCATATTTACCTGGAGAGACTTATACGAACTCATACTGAGTAAGAAAAGAAGAACCAGGGGAAATTTGTACATGTTTACAGACACAATGTATGTGTGAGGACCAATTTTGATTGACTGGACTCTTCTCACCAATGTAGGGTTATAAGACAACTCCAAAAATCTCATGATGGAGAGAGATGTTTACATTCAGAGAAAGAACAGAGTTTGACTGCAAACTGAAACAAACTTCTTGTTGTGTTTCTTACTCTTGTTTTGTTTCCTCTTTCCCATTGTTCATTCCATATGATATAATCCTTCTTTATAACCTGACTAATGTCTAATGTGAAAGCATTTGCAGATCCTATACTTGATTGTATGCTGCCATGAGGGCTGCGTCGGTGGGGAAGGGGGAGAAAATTTGAAACTCAAGGAATTGTAGTATTGAACCATGTTTTGATTGAATCACTAAATTGAATCACTAAAAAGTAAACAAACAGATTAATAAAGACCAAAAACATTTTTAAAAAAAGAAAAATGTATTTACTTTTTAAATGTTCTAGTATCTTAGTTTTTGTTATATACTATATACTATTACAATATACACTAATATTGGTTTAAACCTATAGAGAACTATGTAATTACATAACAGTTATATAGTGACAGACTTGGATTCAAAGAATTTAATGTGTTTGGTCTCTAAAGGGGAAGTTTTCTATCTTGCCTCCCATTTATATTTGTTGAAGTATGACATACTGTTAAATACTGATGATTGCTAACACCTACCTAGTGCCTAATATGTGCCAACCTGTACAGATGTCTCATTTGATCCTCACAACAACCCAGGGAGACAAGTTAAGTGAGGTAAACAGAGGTCAATTCACTTGCCCAGGGTTACACAACTACTAAATGTCTAAGGTCAGATTTCCATAACTGGTGCTTTATCCTCTGCACCACCATACTGTTGATCATAAGATGGTTATCTTTTAGCCACTGCAGAAAGAAATATTATAGTATGATTCGTTTGTCATTTTTCATTAGTTCTGTAGGAACTTTTGGCTCACCTGTTTATTATTTTCATACATTGGATATCAGAATTCTGTCTCTAACGTAACTTTGCTTTTCCATCCCTTTAGCCATCCCTTTTCCCTGAAGTTGCTTTCCCTTTGTAAAGAAGAGATCAAAAAATCCAAAGACATACAGAAACTTCGCTCAGGCATTGCTGTGTAAGTGTTAAGGTGTCTCTTGCCTAAGAGAGCAGAGAAAAAATAATAGTATTTAAAACATAGTTCAAGAACTTTGAAGAAAAGTCTGGGAGGTAACTTGTCTTGGGTAGGCAACTTGTCTAAATTATTTTTAAGTTTTTATCTTATTCTGTAAGCAGTTATTAAAGCTTTCATTTTCATATTTCATATTTCAGTTTAAGTAATCAATACAAATTCCTTTGTCAAAATAACACTAATTATTCATACCCACCAAAATTCATAAAACTGCTCTTGTACTCAGCACTTTAAAGTGGATTTGGTTCACAATTTAAGAACATGGATTCTACTTAAGAGAGAATCAAGGTTGCCCAGGACTATAATAAGGCTTTTTGGAAAAGATGTTTGAAATGGAGAGTTGGAAGGGAAGGTAAGTTGGACATAGTAGAAGAAATTTGGCACCCATAGTTAGAAAAGCCTGACCTAGGAATGGACAGTTTAGATCTGAAACAAGGATTTTACAAGCTCCACAGAAGTTTTTGAGCAAATGCTTTATTTTCATCTTGACAAATGGAAAGGGTCTACACTCTCCATTTTTATTTTGGTATTGCAACAATTGTTATCAAAAAATTGTAGTCTCAGAGAAACTAGATATATTATGTGATATATAAATCTTTGATGTGATACAGTAAAGGTAAAGTTAAAATGAGTATGACTCACTTTATTGCTAAACACAAAACAATGATAACCTGTATTTTTGTTTTTCTGCCATCCACCTTTTGTCTTCAGGCTGCCCAATTGATAGCAAATAAAATAAATAAAAGGATTTCCCTTTCTTTTCAGTTTTGTTTTTGTTTTTTATTTGACCAAGCTTCTCTACTATGTAAATGTAAATTCACCTATTATTAAATTATTAAATGTAAATTCACCTATTAGGGAAAAAAATGCATGTGAAGGGCTTTGGTATCATGTGGTATTTTTATGAATTATCCTCTACATTAGGTTTATAATAAATTGTAAATTATCTTCTACAATAAATTTTTCAGCATTCAGCATCTCCCATATGAAGGCCTTTGACAGACTGCTTTGAAATTTTTAGATAACAGATCTTTGGCAAGGTACAAGATTAGATGTATGATTTTCCTAATAGCCTAATCTTGTGTTTCTAGGTTTTGTGGGATGATTCAATTTCCTGGAGATGTAAGGAAGAAAGTCCTATTTCAGCTATTTCTTCTTCTTTGCCACCCTTTTCCTATAGTGAGTATCATGCATATTTTCCAATGAAATTTATTAATATAGAGATAAACCACTTGTTAAGGGATACTTTATATTGTATTTTATCTAATCGGTGCTATATTTTGTTTGAACCTCTTTTTAAAAATTTAAACTTCTGGGGAGGCTAGGTGGTGCAGTGAGTAAGAGCGCTGGCCTCGGAGTTGGGATGACCAAGGATCGAATCCGGCCTCAGAAAATGAGCACCCACGCATAAATAATGACTAGGCGTGTAACCTTGAGCAAGTTACTTAACCCCAATTGCTTTCAAAAAAATTAAACTTTTTTTTTTTTGCTTTCTGGAGGGGGGAAGGCAGAGTAATTAGGGTTAAGTGACTTGCCTAAGGTCACACAGCTAGTAAATGTTAAGTGTCTGAGGTCCAATTTGAACTTAGGTCCTCCTGACTCAAGGGTCGGTACTCTATTATTCACTGTGCCACCTAGCTGCCCCTTGAACTTTTTTTCAATCAGCAAAAATCTTCCTTGTTTCTCTTTCATCCACCCAAATTGCTAGTTGAAAATGAAAGAGAAACAACCCAGTATAAATATTTAGTTAAGTAAAACATATATCCACATTGACCATATGTAAAAGAAAATATTCAGGTGTGAACACTGACTTATATTCACGAATATTTACACAGAAATACATATAACATGCCTCATTCTTCATATCTCTATCAGGAAGTAAATAGAATGTTTCATCATTAGTATTCTGCAGTTTTAAGTGGTCATTATATTGGTCAGAGTGCCTAAATCTTTCATTATACATATTATTTTCCTAGTTCTGTTCATTCTGTATTAGGAAATTTCAGATTTTTCTGAAACCATCTCTTTCATCGTTACTTTTGGTACTATGTCTGGCATCCAAAGCTCTTCACAACCTATCTCCTCCCTTCCTATCTTTTGAGGTCTTTTTTCATACTTTATCACCTGATATGTACTCTAATCTAATAACGCTGGCCTCCTGACTCTGGCTCCCTCTTTTTGACTCTGGGCATTTTCGTTGGTTGCCCCCTTTGTGTGCAGTGTTCTCCCTCTTCATCTCTACCTACTGGTTTCTTTGGTTTCCTTTAAATCCCAACTAAAATTCTGTCTTCTATAGGAAACCTTTCCCATATCATCTTAATTCTAGTATTTTCCCTCTCCTAATTATGTACTGTTTATCCTGTTTGTATATATTTGTTTGCTAGTTGTTTCCATTATTATATTATGAGTTCTGTTCAGACAGGGACTGTTTTTTGCTTCTTTTTATGTGTCATGTTCTCTATTCTCATATAGTATTACTTGCTAGGTTTTCTATGATCTTGACTTAGGTCCATAGTAGTTAAACTTTTTCCATCTAACTTTTCAGTATTTTTTTTCCCTTTGGCCTGGAAGATCTGAATTGTGGTCTTAATGTTCCTTGGAGTTTTCATTTTTAGTTTTCTCTTAGGAAGTAATAGTAGATTCTTTCTATTTCTACTTTGCCCTCTGATTCTAAGAGATTTGGGTAGTTTTCTTTTCTTTTTTCTTTTTTGGTTTTTGGAGGGCAGTTGGGGTTAAGTAACTTGCCCAAGGTCACAAGGCTAGGTTTTTGTTTGTGTGTGTTAAGTGTTGAGGCCGGATCCGAACTCAGGTCCTTCTGACTCCAGGGCTGGCACTCTACTCACTGTACCACCTAGCCTCCCCGGGTAGTTTTCTTTTAAGATCTCTTGAAATGCAATGTCTAGGCTCATTTTTTTTAAAGGTTTTTGGTTATTGTAAAGCCAAGCACAAGTAGCTTTCCAGAGGACTGCTGCTGTGAACAGCTTTAAGGTTTTGATCACACAGTATAGTGAACTCTCTATTCATTCAGCAGTAAACTAAAGCAAAACATTCACAGAAACCAAAGTACAGCATTCACAATGTTATAGCATAACAACTTATCACTAAAGTGGCCACATAGTTTTAAACAAAAGATATCATTCAGTAAGTCCTTAACTCAGTGATCCTTAAAGAGCAAACCTCCTTAAGGGACAAAAGTACAAAGGTCAAAGTTCTCCACCCCTAGGTCACATTGTCAGTCTCTCAGTCTCTTTCTTCTTGATTAGAAATTAGTTTCCAATCATCCTTAAGAGGTACAAGGTACAGAGTACAAAATCCTCCCACCCTAGGCCAGTAAATCATGATCTTCTTAGTCAGCATTAAGCACCCAAGGAGAAGTCTTTTCATCTTGACTTGAGGCTGGCTCCCAAATTCCATAGTTCCTCTTCCATGGGTCCCGTCCTGTCTGAATCTACCCAGTCGTCACCTGGATTCACAAGTAGGCAACCGTCAGCTCCTCATCCACTTCCTCATCCAGTTCCCATTCCATATTTAAGCTCACAGTGTCCAGTCTACCTCAAGTCCTTCACCATTTCTGTTTCTGGGAAGACAAAGCTTAACAAAGCTAAAACAACATTTATGCACATTGCCAGCACCATTATCAATTCACTTTCTATCTGTGAAATCATCATAGACCCACAAAGTCTGAGAACTCAACACAAATTGTCAGTATAATCCCAGAAGCTCCAGAACCCTCCTCCAGGACTTCTGTAAACAGCAAGAAAATCCTCTATCAGGGCTTCCAGTAAGATCCCAGGGCTTCTTACACAGAAAGAGCAGACAAACAGAGTGCCAGGATACCACAAGTTTTCTCTTTCTCAACTCAGCCAACACAAGTGCTCTCTTCTCAGTTCCCAGCTTGGACTTCTCCTTATATATGGTCATTAGCTCCTCCCTGTTCCGCATCTTCCTATTGCATCAGCAAGTTCCTCCTACTGTGGGTTTCACAAGTTCTGTTTCTTAACAAAGACTTGATATAATCATGGGCAAGGCTCAAAAGAAACTTGAACTGAAACAAGGTGCTAAATAATTAAATGACTGAAAAAAGGGCCTAAGAACTTCTTTGCTTGCCATTACAGGTAATACAATGATTCTTTTTTTTTTTCAAATTTATATATACCCTCATTTTAATTCCCCCTACTTCATTCTCCTCTTTTCCTCCTATGTTCATGTTGAGTGAAATCTATTTCTTTACCCTGCTGAGAGTGTGTGTTTGTGTTTTCTTTCCTTCTTTGACCAGTTCCGATGAGAGTGATATTTAAGTACCAACCACTCCCTGTATTATTATGTACAATAATAATTATTGTAATGAAATTTAAACAAAATATGTCCAAAACTCCTTAACTTTTCCTCTAAACTTTCCTCCACTTCTACCTTTCCTCTTCCCATAGAGGGTAACACCATCTTCCCAGTCCCTCAGGCTTCAAAACCTAGGAGTCATCCTCAAATCCCCACTCTCTCTCACTCCTCATATCCAATCTGTTGCCAAGGCCTGTCAATTTCACCTTTGGAACATCTCTCAGATATGCCCCATTCTTTCCTCTGAGACTGTGACTACTTTGCTACAGGCCCTCCACCTCACACCTGGACTGTTGCCAGAGCCTGCTGATGGCTCTACCTACCTCAAGTCTCTCTCCACTCCAGTCTATCCAGCCACTATAGTGATTTTCCTAAAACACAAGGCCAACCATGTCATCCCTCCACTCAAATGAACTCCAGTGCCTCCTTCTTGCCCCCAAGATTAAATACAAAAATCTCTTTGGCATCCAGAGCCTTTCATAACCTAGCTCCTTCCTTCCTACCTTCCTAGGTCTGTTTTATACTTTATTACCTGATATGTATACTCTTTAATCCAGTGACACTAGCCTCCTGACTCTGCCTCCCTCTTCATGGGCTCTGGGCATTTTCTCTGATTGTCCCCTTGGTGTGCAGTGTTCTCTCTCTTCATCTCTGTCTCCTGACTTCTTTTGTTTCCATTAAACCCCAACTAAAATTCATTCTTCTACAGGAAACCTTTCGCAGATCATCTTAATTCTAGTGTTTTCCCTCTCTTAATTATTTCCTGTTTATCCTGTTTATATATATATTTGTTTGCTTATTGGCTTGTATCATATTGTGAGTTCTTTGAAGAGAAGGACTGTCTTTTGCATCTTTTTATATACCTAACACTTAGCACAGTGCCTGACATATAACTCCTTTCTGCTAGATTACTATGTTGTCCATGAAATGCATATTTTAATCTAGATAATAGATCTTTTTCATATCCTTGGTTCTTCTGGATCAGGCCAAATTCCTTTTAGTGATAACAGATATTTTTTAGGAAGTTTTATAGTGTCCTGGCATTTAATGTGATTAGCATAATCAGGACCAGCTTTTGCACTTGACTTACAATCAGAATTCATAATAGAGCAGCATTAAACGTAATTCTTACCTGTTTTTCAAAGGCCTGAATTAGAATTTCATTTTTGCTATGTACTTACCTGTATAACAATAAACAGATCACTCAACCTTTCCATTTCTTTGTTTCCTCTTCTGAAAATGAGGGAGAGGAAGATTCGGACTAGGTTATATTTACAGTAGTTTTCAGCTCTAAATACCATGTTCTTACTCTGGTGGATGCTGATTTGTTGCATGTTAGTTAGTCTAGGGAAGCTGATAAAAGTTAAATCCACCATGAGAATGTCTATACCTGTTAAACCTGCTAGGGCTATAATAGAACATTGTGAATTTGAAATTGACAAGAGAAATGAAAACACACAAAAAATATTTATAGCAGCTTGTTTTGTGGTAGAAAAGAATTGGAAATTAAGAAGATGCCCATCAATTGATGGTATACTGAATGTAATGGAATGTTTCATGAGAAATGATGAGCAGGGAGATTTTAGAAAAAACTGGAAAGACTTACATGAACTGATGTTGAGTGAATTGAATAGAGGCAGGAGAACATTGTATACAGTAATAGCAACATTATGTGATGACCAACTTTGATATAGACTTAACTCTTATCAGCAATACAACAATCAAAGACAATTCCAAAAGACTCATGATGGAAAATGCTATCCACATCCAGAGAAAGAACTATGGAGTCTGAATGCAGATCAAAACATACTATCTTCTCTTTTGTTGTTGTTGTTTTTTTTTTCTTTCTTGTGTTTTTTCCTTTTGTTCTGATTCTTCTTTTACAACATGACTAATATGGAAATATGTTTAATATGATTGTATATGTATAGCCTATATCAGATTGCATGCCATCTTGGGGAAGGGGGAGGAGGAGGGAAAAATTTGGAACTCAAAAATCTTATAAAGATGAATGTTGTAAACTATCTTTACATATAATTGGAAAAAATAGAATACTATTAAGTGGGGGGGGGGGGAAGAGAAGTGACAACAGAAGCCAAGATCAGTAAACCCCAGAACAATAAATGATGACAGTTGTTTTTTCTTTATATTGTTGCTATGAAACCAGACTCTTTGTTCTTTCTTTAGCTTTCAAATGATCAATTTTCATGACAATGATAAAATAACAAGCTTCAGCTTTTTAAAAGTGGCATTGTTGAGTTGAGAACATCTAATATTGAAACAAAGAATGTGTAAGGACATTTGAGATCTTTGCTGCCACATAATGAGAAATGCTTTCTATCATTAGCTGACCAAAATTACATCTTCAGCTCACTATAGCATTTTAGAACCATAGACTGTCAGAGCTCCAAGGACCTTTAGAAATTATCAAGTCTTATATGGATTATATGGATAAGAAAACTGAAACCAGAGCTGAAGAATGACTTACCTGACATCTAAAATAAGAACAACTGGAATACTATTTGTTCTGAAAGGAATCTTGGGAAAGTAGTGCCAATGCAATATTTACAGTGCCCACAATAAAGACTGTAACTATAAGTATCGCCTGATGTTCAGTCGCCAAATATGCCAAACTCTCCAGATAGAGAACAGAACTGAAAGATTTATTTAGACACCAGAAAATTGATCCCAAAACCAGTAAGCCGATTCCATCATAGTACCAAAGATATTCAGAAGCCATAATAATACTGAGAGCCATGACATCCTTTAGTCTTTGCAAAAACCAATACAAGATCAATATTTACTTACAAACCTCTCTATCTTCTTAATGAGCATCCTCTCTCCCCCAAAGTCTCACTAGCTCTGAGCCAGCTTCCTGTGGGCTCTGCTGTACCCTTCAGCAACTTCCCTCCATCACAGGCTCCATGTAATTACATACAGCATCTTAGGGGGCAGAGTTGACTTTCAAAGCAGGGGAGGTCTTCAGACTTCCCCCTAGGTCTGTTAAGGGGCATGGAAGATATTCAAATTCCCATTCCCATAGCAGGGAGTCATGTAGTTGAACCCTTTTTCCCAGAAAAGGAAGCTTGCACAAGTGATATTAAAAATGTCTCATCCACAGTGCCAAGAGCAAGTTAATGGTGGAGATAAATTACAGTTTGGGCCTCCTGACTTAGTCTGTTGTCTTTAGAGGAATAGTAATTAGTTCTGACACAGTTACCCAGAATGTCACACTCCTTATAAAATGTCTCTATGTGAAACTAGAAGTGCAACATTTATAGTGCTTGACTAGTTTTGTTTGTTTGTTTTTAGTTGTTAACATTCATTTCCACAAGATTTTGAATTACAAATTTTCTCCCCATATTTCCCTTACACTCCACCCCAAAATTGTGAGCCTACTGAATCCCCCTTTTCCCAGTCTGCTTTCCCTTATATCCTCCCCCATATCCCCTCTAAGTTTCTAGTAGGGCAAGATGGATTTCTATACCTCAGTGCCTATATATCTTATTTCCCAGTTACATGTAAAAAACAATTTTTTTAACATTGATTTCCAGATTTCTTTCCCTTGGTCCCTTCCCACCACTGGGAAGATGAGCCGTTCAGTATAGGTTGTACATGTGTAGCTACACAAAACATTTCCACAGTAGATATATTGTGAAAGACTGACTATATTTCCCTCCATCCTATCCCACCCCCCACTTATTCTATTTTCTACTTTGACCCTGTCCCTTTTCAAAAATGTGTGCTTCTAACTATTCTCTCCCTGAATCTGCCCCCGCTCTTATCCCCTTCTCGCCTACCTTCCTGTAGGGTGAGATACCGAATTGAGTTATTCAATTAATTAATGTTATTCCCTCCTTAAGTCAAATTCAGTAAGAGTACAGCTGACCTATTCCCTTTCACCTCCTTGTTCTTTTCCATTATAACAGCTTGCTTTTGCCTCTTTTATATGAGATAATTTACCCTTTTCTATCTCTCCTTTTCTCCTCTCATTATATTCCTCTCACCTCTTATTTTTTAGATATCATCCCTTCCTATTCAACTGATCCTGTGCCCTCTGTCTATGTATATGTGTACACATACACACACTCATATCTGTATTCATACACATACCCCCTCCTATATAAACATGTACACACACACACACACACACACACACACACACACACACATATTCCCTTCAGCTATCCTCATACTGAGAAATGTCTCATGAGTTACAATGATCAATTTTCCATGTAGGAATGTAAATAGTTCAACTTTAGTAAGTTCCTTATGATTTCTTTTTCCCGTTTACCTTCTCATGCTTCTCTTGCTTCTTTGTATTTAAAAGTCAGATTTTCTGTTCAACTCTGGTTTTTTCATCAAGAATGCTTGAAAATCCTCTATTTCATTGAATGACCATTATTTTCCACTGAAAGTTCCACTCAGTTTTGCTGGGTAGGTGATTCTTGATTTTAGTTCTAGCTCCTTTGACCTCCAGAATATCATATTCCAAGCCCTTCATTCCCTTAGTGTAGAAGCTACTAGATCATGTGTTATCCTGATTGTGTTTCCAGAATTCTTAAGTAGTTTCTTCCTGGCTGCTCATAACATATCTCCTTGACCTGGGAACTCTAGAATTTGGCTATAATATTCCTAGGAGTTTTCTTTTTGGGATCTTTTTTTTTTTTAAAGCAATTGGGGTTAAGTAACTTGCTCAAGGTTACACGGCTAGTCATTATTTATGCGTGGGTGCTCATTTTCTGAGGCCGGATCTGATCTCGGGTCATCCAAACTCCGAGGCCGGCGCTCTTACTCACTGCGCCACCTAGCCGCCCCTTTAGGGCAATTGGGGTTAAGTAACTTGCCCAAGGTTACACGGCTAGGTTTTTGTTTGTGCAGATTAAGTGTCGGAGGCCGGCTCCGAACTCAGGTCCTTCTGATTCCAGGGCCGGCGCTCTATTCACTGCGCCACCTAGCCGCCCCTGGGATCTTTTTTAAGAGGCAATAGGTGAATTCTTTCCATTTCTATTTTGCCCTCTGGTTCTAGAATATCAGGGAAATTTTCCTTGAGAATTTCTTGAAGGATGATGTCTAGGCTTTTTTTTTTTTTAATGGCTTTCAGGTGTTCCAATAATTTTTAAATTATCTCTCCTGGATCTATTTTCCAGGTCAGTGGTTTTTCCAGTGAGATATTTCACATTGCCTTCTATTTTTTTTCATTTCTTTGGATCTGTTTTATAGTATCTTGATTTCTCATAAAGTCATGAGCTAATTTCTCCAATGTAATTTTGAAGGAGTTATTCTCTTCCGTGACTTTTTGAAATTCCTTTTCCTTCTGGCAAATTTGGCTTTTTAAGGCATTCTTCTCTTCATTGGCTTTTTGGGCCTCTTTTGCCATTTGAGTAGTCTGTTTTTTAAGGTGTTATTTTCTTCAGTATTTTTTGGGGTCTCTTCTAGAAGGCTGGTCACTTGTTTTTCATGATTTTCTTGCATCATTCTCATTTCTCTTCCCAATTTTTCCTCCATTTCTCTTACTTGTTTTTCAGAATCCTTCATGAGGTCCTCCATGGTCTGTAACCTGTTCATATTTTTCTTGGAAGCTTTTGATGCCGGAATTTTAACTTCATTGACTTCTTCTGGTTCCATGTTTTGATCCCTTTTTGTCCCAAAAAAGGATTCATTGGTCTGATTGTGCTTCCTCTGCCAGCCAATTATTTCACTTTTGAACTCTTTGGCACTGTAGAACTCTGCTTCCAGAGTGGAGAGAGCTATGTCCCAAATTGCTGGGGGTTTTGCCAATGTTGTCAGAGCAGTGAGGAGGTCACCCTCTCTACAGACACCCCAGGCTCTGGCACAATGGCCTCAAACCCCAGGACCACCACTCAAGACCACGCTCCAGATCCATGCAGGTCAAAGCAAGAGCAATTATCTTTTGAATGGTTGCTTGGTTCCCCTAAGATCTGCAGACCAGGAGCTGCAGAGGCAGCTGTGCAGCAGAAGCTGCAGCCATCTTGAGTCTACTACCCCTCACCCTGGGGGTAGGGGCCAGCCCATGCTCTTCTGTCACCCAGTTCCAACAGAGTTCTCTAGTGACCTCTTACCTTCTCTTTGACATTCATGGGTTAAGAAGTCTGGAAACTGCCACAGCTGTTGGTAATTCACTCTCCTGAAGTCTGCTCTTGCCAGTCTGTGCCACTGGTAGGGGCCACCCCAGGTCTGAGACTGCACAGCTCATGCAGAATTGTACTCAGCTTCCAGCTTGGTGTGATACACCCTTCCTGTTGCCCTGCCAGGTTGCCTTCAGCAGGAGATTTGTTTCTCTCTCACTCTGTGGATTGTGTAGCTCTAAAATTTGTTTAGAGGCAATTCCTGCTTCTACTCCGCCATCTTAGCTCCATGCCTAAATATGAAGCAATTACATCTAATGAAAGAAATAAATAATTAAGAATAAGCTTTAAGCATTACCTACTATCCCACTCCCATTTACCCTTCCACATTAAAAGCTTCTTTTATGTGAGATAATTTGCCTTTCCTGTTTCTCCCTTCCCCCTTTTCTGAGTGCATACCTCTTTACCACCCCTTAATTTTATGTTTTTGTATATCTGATCATAGTCAACTCTCACCCATGCCTTCTGTCTATGCATAGTCCTTTTCACTAACCTAATAATAAAGTTTTTAAGATTTACAAGCATTGGGGCAGCTAGGTGGTACAGTGAATAGAGCACTGGTCCTGGAGTCAGGAAGACCTGAGTTCAAATCTGTTCTCAGACACTTAACACAAAAACTAGCCATGTGACCTTGGGCAAGTGTCTTAACCCCAGTTGCCCTCCAAAAAGGAAAAAAAAAGATTTACAAGCATCCTCTTCCCATGTTGGAATGTTGTAGCAGCAAGCACCCCAATATCCCCAGGGTGACTGCCAACACAGGTTCTTAAATCTGCTTTTCAAAAGGAAAGCAACTCAAAATGGGTTAACAAGCTTACTTTAATCAAACAAACATATATTATTTAGTTCAGGGGGAAAAGGTCAGCACCCCGAACTTCAGAGTATACAGACAGATCAAACAGACAGGCTTCCAAACTGTCCAACCATTATCAATATCAAAATCACAGTTACCAGAGAGGGAAGCATCAACATCTGGGTTTTCAAAGCCAGGGGGCTCTCAATGGCTGCCCAGAGTCTCATCTGGTCAAATCACACAACACTTCTCAAAGTGAGCCCCAAAGCAAAGCCTCAAATCAGGGATTATATAGTCTTCTCCTGGCTCAGAGAATGTAACCACCCTCTTGACCCACTGCCCAAGCTCAGAGAATGTAACCACCCTCTTGACCCACAGCATCAAGGTGTGGTCATTCCTGAAAACCAAGCCTCCTACCACAGGCTCCATGTGACCACATTCAGCCTATTAGGAGACAGAGCATATTTTCAAATCAAGGAAGGTTCTCAGAGTCTCTTAAAGCCAATCAAAGTCTCTTAAGCCAATCAAAGGGCCGAGGGGCAGGGAGGATCTTTAAATCTGCATTTCCATTACAAATGTAAACAGTTTAACTTTCTTGACTCCCTTGTAATTTCTCTTTCTTTTACCTTTTCATGCTTGAGTGTTGTTTTTGAGTCTTTATGCTTGAGTCTTGTTTTTGAAAGTCAAATTCCCTGTTCAGTTCTGTTCTTTACATTAGGAATGCTTAAAACTCTTTTATTTCATTAAATGTCTGTTTTTTCATGTGAATGATTATATTCAGTCTTGTTGATTCGACGTTGTAATCCTAGCTTTTTTGCCTTCTGGAATATCATATTCCAAGCCCTCTGATCCTTTAATGTAGAAGCTGCTAAATCTTATGTTATCCTGACTCTGGTTCCATTGTATTTTAATTGTTTCTTTTCAGTTGCTTACATTATTTTCTCCTTTTGCTAAGAGTTCTGGAATTTAACTATAATATTCCAGGGAGTTTTCATTTTGGGATTTTTTTTTCAGGATATGATGAATGAATTCTTTCAGTTTCCATTTTATCTTCTGCTTTCAGGATATTAGGGCAGTTTTCTTTGATTATTTCTTGAAATATGATGTCCAGGCTTTACTTTTTTTTTTTTTTCAAGATCCTAAAATGACTTCATTTCCTTTGCTTAAGCCAAATCATTAAATTTCACAGTGATTTTAGGTGGGGGTGGGGGAACAGGGAGAAGGAGTGGGGTATTATCAGTGGGGCCATAGGCCTCTTTGGGGAAGCTGGAGGAGCACCCACTGTGCAGCAGGCAGGTAGGTGATGTTCCAAGATCAGGAAAGCTGGCATGTGATGTCTTCTGAGGCTTCCAGCTTACAAAGCTCTATTGAGCCATCTCTCACTGTGGCCAGGGAATTGGCAGTTAGCGTTGGCCACTTTGGAATCACCCTCAGCTGAGATGATGGTTGCTTTCTGTTACTCAGCCTTTCCCACTACAAATCTGTACCTCTCTGCTTCCTGCTGAGCCACCTGTTTGGCTTCTACTGCCTCCATGAACTGCTTCCCAAAGGTCAGATGTGTCAAATAAATGTCACCCAAAGGTTACCATTTGCTCTGTGAGGTCATCTCTCACTTGCCTGAAGACTTGTTCTCTCTGGGTGATCAGTTCTCCAGCATCAAATCAAGCTACCACTGACTTGAGGATCTCAGTGGTTATGGATGGCAACACCTGCTCTTTATAGTCCTCACCAAAGCTGGTGAAGATTTGGGGCAGCTGATTGGCAACAGGTCAGAAGGGAATACATGGAGTCATACTGACATTCTGTATATCCTTGCTACCAGTGATTACTGGGACATTCTGTGGCTAGGAATTGGTTTCTGTACCCATGGGATGAGAAAATGAGTCCCTCCCCCTACAACAATGTCTTGGACTCCACAGAACCTATCAAAGATCACAGCTCTGTGGCCAGCATCCACATTATATAAAGCAGAGTTGACAACTTCTCCTATAACAGGCCCAGGCCAAACTTGCTAATAGCTTCAAACAGTTTATTAGCCATGTCTCTTTCAGATGGTCTTGGTCTTCTGCCCTCTCAGACTAGACACAACTCTGACCTTCACATGAATTCCCTTACCCTACTTACTGCCCAGGCTTAACCTTTTTTTTTTATTTTTTGGGGGTTAAGTAACTTGCCCAAGGTCACACAGCTAGGTTTTTGTTTGTGTGTGTTAAGTGTTGAGGCCGGATCCGAACTCAGGTCCTTCTGACTCCAGGGCTGGCACTCTACTCACTGCACCACCTAGCTGCCCCTTAGGCTTTACTTTTTTATTGCTTTTTTTTTTTTTTTAAGCAATCAGGGTTAAGTAACTTGCTCAAGGTTACACGGCTAGTCATTATTTATGTGTGGGTACTCATTTTCTGAGGCCGGATTCGATCTCGGGTCATCCCAACTCTGAGGCCGGCACTCTTATTCACTGCACCACCTAGCTGCCCCTTTACTTTTTTAAACAATGACTTTCAGGTAGTCTAATAATTCAAACATGATCTCTCCTTGATCTATTTTCCAGGTCATTTGTTTTTCCATTGAGAATATTTCACATTTTGTTCTATTTTTTTCATTCTTTTGATTTTGTTTTGTTGTTTCTTGATGTTTCATGGAGCCATTAGCTTCCATTTGCCTAACTCCACTCTTCAGTTCTACATTTTAAGGAATTCTTCTCTTCATTGGCTTTTTATGCCTTTTTTAACATTTGATCTATTCTGTTTTTTTAAGGTGTTATTCTCTTCAAAGGTTTTTTGTGTGCCTCCTTTACCTAGCTGTTGACTTTAAATGAAATTTTAAAATAACATTTTATTTTTCCACAATGACATGTAACAATAATTTTTAACATTTGCGTTTTTTTTTTAAGGTTTTGAGTTCTGAATTTTGTTTCTCCCTCTCTCATCTCTTTGAGACAGTGCATAATCTGATATAGGTTATACATTTGCAGTCATATAAAATATTTTCATATTAGTCATTTTGTTAAAGAAGACTAAAAAAAAGAAAAGAAAGTGAAAAAATTCTGTATTCAGACGACATTGGTTCTTTCTCTGGAGGCAGATGGCATGTTTCATCATGAGTCCTATCAGATTGTCTTGTATCATTATGTTGCTAGGACCGACCAAGTCATTCACAGTGTTGTCATTCAGCATTGCTATCTCTGTGTACAGTGTTATCCTGGTTGCCTTCACTTCAGTTCATGTGAACATTAGAGAGTAGCCATGCCGGGCACTGTCCTTCTATACCAGCCCTCCTACTACATGCACATAAATCCGGACCTTCAATATGAATATAGAGTAGGTAGAGGATAACTTTAGAGGGGAAGACACTAGCAGCCGTATAGAGCATAAAACCCTTACAAGATATAGTGTATGTGAACTAAATTTTTTAAAAAGCCAGGAACCCTACAAGGTTGAAGTTCATAGGGAGAGCATTACAGCCAGTGTAAAAGCACAGAAACAGGGTATGGGATATCTTGTGTGAGGAAAAGCAAGTAGGGTCCATGGAAGGGAAGAAAAATATTCATTTGATAAATTGGGGTCCTTTATTTCCACTAGATGTGCCCTATGGTAAGTGTGAATTTTTCACAGCATAATATCCAGTTGTCATTTGCTGATACTATGAGATCCGTCCTTATATACCTGATTTCTAAATTATGGAGGCATTGCTATAATTAAAAAAGCAAAAAACAATTTTTTCCTTGCTCATAAGGATTGTTGGCAAAAGACTGTTTGTTCAGTGTATAATAGTGATGCCTCTGAATCTGGCGGTATTCTAGATTTCCCACTTAGAAGCATCAGATTCTCCAGCTAAATTGGACAAACATTCTCAGTCTTTATGCCAACACCCAGTCTGAGATACTGGCTAATGGTGATTCAAGGATTGAGACTTGTGGAAAGTTAATGAGAAGATACCATCCCATCCACCCACGATCATGCTGTAGCTAATTATTGTACATGGAGCTAGATGCACTGCTAGCTGGATTCTCTACAGCAGTGGGCAGTGTTGGTGGTAGTTGCAAGAGACTGCTATTATCTCAGTTCTAAATGTCTCTTTAGGCTTATTAACTGTCTCATGTTGGGGACAAGTTGGAGGCAGAAAAGCCTACCATCAGATCATCTGTAAGCACACATGGTCACTTGTAACTGTATACATGGCTATCCTAAATAGGAACCTGACCACAGTCAGTGGTAGATTTTGTGCACGTTATTTGTAACTATGTTCATGAACACAGAAATGGAAATAGATCTCATCAAATATACTACAGTGGTGAGGTAGCTTAGTGCCTTTGTCTGCCACTAATACACTCAACTTGATTTTCTTCCATAGATAAGGAAAACGACTGCCAGTCAAATTTATGAAATGGTGTTAACCTATAGTGACATTGTTGATCCATCTATCTTTGATGAAGTTATGACTATACTCAGTGACACTGCCTGGTAAGTTAATTTATTATTAGAAATAAGGCTACTTGAAAACCACTTATAGTTTCCGAACAAACTGGGGAACTGCTTCTTGTTTTTTGTTATCAAAGGTGGAGAAATGGTATCCAGGAAAAAGGAAGGAGAACAAACATTTGTTAAGTGCACATTATAATGTGTCATGCAGTTTACAAATATTTTCTCATTTGAACCTCATAACAACAGTGTGAAGTAGGTATTATCATCCCTAGTCAGAGGTTAAATGATTTCCCAAGAGTTATAAGTAGTAAACATCTGAGGCCAAATTTGAACTCAGATCTTCCTGACTCTAGTCCCAGTGCTCTATCCACTATGCCACCTGGTTGCCTAATTCATAATCCTATGAGTTCCTGTGTTCCCAAGCCAGAATTTCTTTCCATGGAAGCTCATGAACTGTGGAATGACCACATAGTTCAAAGAAAATCTTCCTCTTTTGTCCATGATGTCTTTAAATAACTTGGGTTTTCCTGACCAAACCAAAAAAAAGGACAGCTTCTTCAGAAATCTCCATGAGACATAAAATGGAGCTCTCGGGGCTTAACAGTGCTGAGGATTGGGGCTAGAAAGTTGAAACATAAGAGAAGAGCCTTAGAATTTTTTTTTCTCCCCACAACCATGGTTTTTTAGAAATGCAAAAATTGTTTATCCAAGTTAATACTTAGAAGAAAATGATTTAGTATTTTATATCCCATTCCTTATAAACAGTCCTAGAACAGGAGTGGGGAGCGTGCAACCTTTTGACTGAAAGTTTTACAGAGCAAATCCTTTTATTAAGGGGATTTGTTCTGTGAAGCTTAGATTCAGTCAAAGGGCCAGACTTGAGAACCTATGGAGCCACATGTGGCCTTGAGGCTGCAAGTTCCCCACTCCTGTCTTAAAATATTTCCTATCTTATGGATTTTTTTTTTTATGGATGGAACTCTACCTTCTGTTTTCATTGTGATTCCTTTTTTTGGGAAGTGAAAGTTCTATAGCAGAACTGGAGTAACATTGAATTAGCTGGTAAGAAATGATTAGAGGGGTTGATGAAGCTTTTACTTCATCAATACCAAACCCTGTTTGGAACTGAGGGGAACATTTCAGTCATGGCATACAGCCATTATGAAGGCATAGAGATGAGACATATATAGAGCATTGTGTGTGAGGACCAGCAGATGGACCAGTATGGCGTATAACCATAGCATGTGTAGAGGGGAGTAAAATGTAAGGAGCCTGGAAAGATAGTAAGGAATGAAGTTGTAAGAGTTTTAAATACAAAACAGAAGAATATTTGTTCTCGGAGGTAATAGGGAGTCATTAGAGTTTACTGAGCAGGAGAGTGGCATGGTAGGGAGGGAGAAGAGCTGTGAGGCAGAGTTCAATAAGGAGGCTACTGTAGCAGTCCCAGATAAGCTGATGAAGGCCAGAACTAAGGCATTTGTGGTGTGTGTAATGGGGATGGGAGATTCTATGAAGGTAGAATAAGACTTGACAAATAATTAGATATATGGACGAGTGAAGTAAGCAGCTCAAGTTTTGACGTAGGTAATCACTAAAGTTTTAAATGTGGGTGTAACTGGGAGAATGTTGGTATCCTTTTTAATAATAGGAAAGTTAAGAAGAGGGGTAGTTTTTGGAGAAGAAATAATGAATTCTGTTTGAGATGCTTTGACATCTTGTTTGAAATGCCCAATAGGCAGATGATAATTTGGAACTGTAGCTAAAGAAGAGAAGAAGCCCACAAGAAGTCCAGAGGGAAAAATAAATAGTGTATTGGCTCTAAGCATTACAAGAGTATCTGGAAGAAATGAAATGAGATTTAAAATGAGGGGAAATGAGCTTTTAATAAAATGTAGGCTTTCCAGTAAGACCAGAACTGAAGACAAGAGAGAAAAGAAGCATAGAAAAGTGCATACATTTGATTAGTTGGACTGGACCATGGGAGGAATTTTTATCTGATAATAGAAAAAAAAAAGTTATTTTCTCAGAGCCCTAATATCTTCAAGGGTTATAGATAAAGGCAAATATGGCAGATAGCCAAGGGGTATTTTGGTTTAGTTTTGATTGTGTCAGAAAATAAAAATGTGAAGGATAAGTGAAGATAAGATAAGGATAAGAAAGAAGAGGAAACAGAGGGAGATCACCATCATATAATAGAGTTGCATTTAGATGAATATTATTTAATCTTAGAACAAATGGGTATGGGTATGCCATAAACCTCTGTTTCACCTGAACTGGACAAAGAAATATTGAGCACAATCACACACACAAATGTGGCATAGAAATATATTAAACTCAAATCCATCATCAAAGTACAAACAGCAAGTAATCCATTTTAAAAGAATAGAAAACTCATTAAAAGATGATCAGGCAGTGAAAATGCCCAGGAAGGGAAGGGAAGAGAGAATGGATAAATTCACCAGTTCCCATTAGCTCCCTAGGGAATATAATCTATAGCAGGTAATATGATCTGATATATCATCTAAGTCAGGTAAGTTCTGAGGCAAGGCTGCTTCCCTAAAAGCATGTCAGTGAACAATGCCTTTCTTTACCTACATACAATTATAGTCAGTCCAGAATAGCATTGCTCTTTTCTTAGCATTGGCTGCCACTCTTTAATGTGTCTGTCTGCCTGTACCCCTTCTCCACTCTTACAGAGTACTTTTGTATTCCCTGTCATATAGGATTCTCCACTCTCCCAAAATGTTAGCTTCCTTTTTAAGCTGGGAAATCTAGATTTCCTAGGAGCTTATATGCCTGATACAGCACTTCACATAATACATTTCTCCTCTCTGGGCCTTAGTTTTGTGCTCTGTAAATTGAAGGAGGTCCCTTTTAGCATAAATGTTCTGTAATTCTAGGTAAAGACTTTGGCTTTGGTGTCCTTTTGAAGAGCAGTCCGTTCATTCTCACAGGTCCCAAATAAAGAATTTCATATTGAAATAAAACTTGCACATAGGAAACATTTGGAAAACCAAAGTGATCCTATTGAGGTGACATTATGGAAATTTCTAAGCTGGAAAAGGGGTCTTAGAGATCATCTGGCCAAACTTCACACTAGCCCTGGCCTGGGGCTGGGAGGGGTTTGTGGGGAGGGTAAAGCAAGGTTAGAACACATGCAATCTGAACCAAACATGCTGATATCTATTTACTTGTGATAATGAAAATAACAGCTAGGCTTTATATGGCGCCTCAGAGTTTGTGAAGTGCTTCTCCAAACACTTCTTTTTATCTTCACAACAGCTCTCAGAAGTAGGCGCTAGGGGCGGCTAGGTGGCGCAGTGAGTAGAGCGCCGGCCCTGGAGTCAGAAGGACCCGAGTTCGGAGCCGGCCTCAGACACTTAACCCACACAAACAAAAACCTAGCCATTTGACCTTGGGCAAGTTACTTAACCCCAATTGCCCTAAAGGGGCGGCTAGGTGGCGCAGTGAGTAAGAGCGCCGGCCTCAGAGTTGGGATGACCCGAGATCGAATCCGGCCTCAGAAAGTGAGCACCCACACATAAATAATGACTAGCCGTGTAACCTTGAGCAAGTTACTTAACCCCAATTGCTTAAAAAAAAAAAAAAGAAGTAGGTGCTATTATTGTCCCCACTTTACAGATGAGGAAGCTATGAGCTATGGCAGACGAAGGCTAAGTGATGTGCCTGGGATCACACAGCCAGTGAATGTTTGAAGCTGCCTTTGAACCCAGATCTTCCTAACTCCAGGCTGTACAAAGCAGACAGTCACTGCCATTTACTGTAAGGAATGACTAGGCTATTAAAAAAAAACAAAAAAATAAAACTTGCCTCTCTTCTAGCACAAAAAAGAATTTTGAACTTTCTTTTTCTTCCTTTTCTCCTTCCACTACCATACATCCTAAATATTTTTCTTCTCTACCTCCTATAATTTTGGAAAAAAAAAAAAAAACCTTCTATTTGTTAGTAAAGGAGGATGGGAGTGGCCAGTAAATCAGAAACAATAATAAACTGAGGTACTTGTTTATATCTCTAAGCAGTCCATAGTTTCGTTTCAGATGTCTCATTTGGTTTCCCTTCAGGGACTGATGATTTCTTTCTTACTTCTCCTTTCAGGGACACTGAGTTACATTTTGTAAGAGGACAGCGGAACTGCCTGTGTGATCTTCTACAAGTACCCAAACCACAGTTAGTCTCCAAGGTAAGTCCAAGGCTCATGCCAGTGTTTACCTTCATAAAAATGTATATGTCATTATGCATAATTCTGCCTAAAATATTTAGTTTATACATGACCATGAAGTGTGTTCCTTGAGATGGGGCTATAATGGTAGGGATAATATAAAGCATATTATTAATAACACACATGATACTGCCAAAAATCAGTTTCTTTAATTCACATCACATTAGAGTTATTGAAAACATTCCAGATTCCTGGTTTAATACTCAACTTATCTAGAAAAGCAAGTATAAAATAATGTAGGGAAGGGGCAGCTAGGTGGCGCAGTGAGTAGAGCGCCAGCCCTGGAGTCAGAAGGACCTGAGTTCAGATCCGCCCTCAGACATTTAACGCACACAAACAAAAACCTAGCTGTGTGACCTTGGGCAAGTTACTTAACCCCAGTTGCCCTCCAAAAATTAAAAAAATAAAAATAAAAAATGTAGGGAAAAAAATAGACTAACTCAAATGGCAAATGAGACCCAGAAAGCCAGTGAGGAGAAGAATACCTTAAAAAGTCAAATACCGGGGGCGGAGCTAAGATGGCGGAGTAGAAACAGCTCTTCCAAGCCTCTCTGCCCCCAGATTCCCCTCAAACTATGTAAAAGGGGACTCTGAACAACTTCTGGAGCCCCACCACCCACAGAACGACACAGAGAAGCTAACCTCCCGCTGAGGACAGCCCAGCAGCCCTGCAGGAAGGACCAGCGCAGTGGTCTGGGACCTGGCAGCTCGCAGAGCGCAGGAGAGGAGCCGAGCCCAGGTCCGCGCGAGCCAAGGTTTTAGCCCCAGGGCGACAGGGCCAGCAGCCGGCTGGAGGAACCCCAGAACACCAGGAACCCTGGCGACTCCAGAATTATCAACATAGACATGCCTAGGACAAAGTAAGAGGTTAGTGTCCTATGGACTTTGGGACCTGTATTTGGGGAATGCGTCAGCTCCCTCCCCTGGGGGCTAGAAGCTGCTGAGGAGACACGCCATTTTGAAGTTTTCAGAAGCATCTCCAGCTCCCAGCCTACAAAATCGTAGGGAGATCCAGCGATCAGTCTTGGGGGGTAATCGCTTTTGCTTTAACCTCCCTGGATCTGGATTGTGATCTAGGGTGGAAGTTGTGGGTGGGTTTACAGCTTGCCGGAAACGGAAGTTGCCCCCCACACGTTCGGGACGAAAATTCCTCTATCTGGCCTTAAAGCCATAGTGTGGCAACAAGCCCAAAAGTCAAGCAATTAAGTGGCAACATGCCAAGGCAAAAGAAACAGAAAAATGCAACCCTAGACTCCTATTTTGGGGGCATAGAGCGGGAAAAGGACTGTGAGGTCAGAAGTCCTGCTCCAAAAGCCCCAGGGGAAAACATGAGCGGGTTGCAGGCCATAGAGGACCTTAAGAAGGACTTTAAAAATCAAATAAGAGAAGTGGAGGAAAAATTAGAAAGAGAAATGAGAAGGATGCAGGAAAAGTATGAAATGAGGGTCAACAGCCTGACTGAAGAAAATAACACCTTAAAAAATAGACTAACTCAAATGGCTAAGGAGGCCCAAAAGGGCAATGAGGAGAAGAATGCCTTAAAAAGTCGAATTTGCCAGATGGAAAAAGAATCTCAAAAGTTCACTGAGGAGATTCATTCCTTCAGAGTTAGACTGGAGCAAATGGAAGCTAATGACTTTATGAGAAATCAAGATGCTGTTAAGCAGATCCAAACAAATGAAAGATTAGAAGGCAATGTGAAATATCTCATGGGAAAAACCACTGACCTGGAAAATAGATCCAGGAGAGACAATTTAAAAATTATTGGACTACCTGAAATCCATGATCAAAGAAAGAACCTAGAAATCACCCTTCAAGAAATCCTCAAGGAAAATTGCCCTGATGTTTTAGATCCAAAGGGCAAAATAGAGGTTGAAAGAATCCACAGATCACCTCCTGAAAAAGATCCCAAAAAGAAAACTCCCAGAAATATTATAGCCAGGTTCCAGAATCCCCAGATCAAGGAGAAAATACTACAAGCGGCCAGGAAGAAACAATTTCAATATTGTGGAAACACAATCAGAATAGCCCAGGACCTGGCAGCTTCTACACTGCGGGATAGAAGGGCATGGAATATGATATTCCAGAGGGCAAAAGAACTGGGAATGAACCCAAGGGTCACCTACCCAGCAAAACTGAGTATTTTGTTTCAGGGGAAAATATGGTCATTCAGTGCAATAGAGGACTTTCAAGCATTCTTGAGGAAAAAACCAGAGTTGAATAGAAAATTTGACATCCAGACGCAAGAAGGAAGAGATGCCTGAGAAGGTAATCAGGGAAAAGAAATCAAAAGGAACTTATCAAAGTTGAACTATTTACATTCCTATATGGAAAAGCAATAACGGTGACTGATGATATCTTTCTCACTATGAAAATAATGGAAGAAGGGGGTGTGGTCATATGGATACATATGTGAATGTGTGTGTATATGGTTACAGTTATATATGGATAGAGGGCATAGGTTGAATTTGTTGGGAAGGGAGAGTACTCAAGGGATGAAATTATGAGGTGAGAGAGGAAAGTGGCAAGAGGAGATGGGGAGAGACATGGTAGGGTAAACTATCTCATGTAGGGGAAGTGGTTGCAAAGGAGGGGGAGAATAAGGAAGGCTAAAAAGGCAAAACCACATTCACATTGAATTTGGTTCAGGGAGAAAATGACATACATACTAAATGAGATATCTCAACCTGCAGCAGGATAGGGGAAAGGGGGATGAGAGGAGGGATGATGGATGGGAGGGCATCCTTGGGGTGAGGGGAGGTTGGAAGTACCCACTATAGAAGAGGGACAGGATCATGTAGGGAATGGACCAGGTGGGGGTGGGATGAGTGGGAGGGAATTATAAGCAGCCTTGTACAATATATCTACTATGATAATGTCTTGCATAGCTAGACATGTACAACATATACTGAATTACTTATCTCCCAAGAAGGAATGGGTGACAAGGGAGGAAGGAAATGGATCTGAAATGTGAGGTCATAACATTAAATGTTTCAAATATATATAAATACTATTATTAATACTCTTTCGCCTGTAATAGGGAGATAAGATGTGCAGGCATTGGGACACAAAGATTCACCTTCCTCTAATGGAAAAGTCGATGGGGGTATGGGAGAAGGTATGGGAGAGAGCAGATTGGAGGAAGTGATATCTTGTGGGACTACTATTCTGGGAGGTTGGGTAGGGGAATAATGGGGGGAAAATGATTGTAACTCAAAATCTGGCGGAAATGAATGATGTAAAACAGAAGTTAATAAAGCATTTGTTTAAAAAAAAAAGTCAAATACCTTAAAAAGTCAAATATGCCAGATGGAAAAGGAATTTCAAAAATGCCTTCAAAATTAGAGTGGAGCAGTTGGAAGCTAATGACTTTATGAGAAATGAAGACAGATCCAAACAAATGAAAAAATAGAAGGGAATGTCTTATTGAAAAAACCACTGACCTAGAAAATAGATCTAGGAGAGATAATTTTAAAATTATTCAACTGCCTTGATATTCTAGAACCAGAGGGCAAAATAGAAATTGAAAGAATTCACCTATTGCCTCTTGAAAAAGACCCCCAAAAGAAAACTCCTAGGGATATTATAGGCAAATTCCAGAGTTCCCAGGTGAAGGAGAAAATACTGCAAGCAGTCAGGAAGAAACAATTTGAGTATTGTGGAAACAATCAGGATAACACAAGACCTAGCAGCTTCTACATTAAGGGTTCAGAGGACTTGGAATATGGTATTCCAGGGGTCAAAGGAGCTAGGATTAAAACCAAGAATCACCTACTCAGCAAAATTAAGTATAATGCTAAAGGGAAAATATGGTCATTCAATGAAATAGAGGAGTTTCAAGCATTGTTGGTGAAAAAATCAGAACTGAACAGAAAATTTGACTTTCAAATACAAGAAGCAAGAGAAGCATAAGAAGGTAAACAGGAAAAAGAAATCATATGGAACTTACTACAGTTGAACTGTTTACATTCCTACATGGAAAAAGGATAATTGTAACTCATAAGACTTTTCTCAGTATGAGGATAGTTGAAGGAAATATGGGTATGCCATACTATTGTGTTCTGTGTCTTATAGGATTCTCTACTTTCCCAAAATGTTAGCCTCTATTTTGAGCTGAGACAGAAATACAATATAAAATACCCTTTCTGCCAGGAAATATGCATAGCACACTCACTATCACCATAATAGGAATGCTCTTTAGTGGCACCCTTTCCTCTTTAAGAGCAAGACTCCCTGGGGGATGGAGCAAAGATGGCAGGGTAGAAGCAGGAAAACTCCACGGGCTGTCCCATAACCACCTGAAATTCCTACAAAATATGACTCTAAACGAACTTTAAAGCTACAGAACCCACAGTGACAGAAACAAAACTCCCACTGAAGGCAGCTCAGCAGGCCAACAGGAAGGGTCCGTTACAGCACACAGGGAGCAGAGCACAGCCCCGTGTGAGCCCAGGTTTTAGCCCCCATGCAACCCTGACCAGCATCTGCAGCGGACTTCGGGAGAGTGAGTCACCAACTCCAGTGGCGGTTTCCAGAATTATCACACAAGTAATGCCAAAGACAAAGTAAAAGATCAGTGTAGAACTGTATTGGAATTTGGGGGTACAGTATGGTCCGGCCCCTACCCCCTGGGGCAAGAAGTGGCAGAGGTGCGGAGGCCCTGGAGCCACTACCCTCATGGCTGCTTCAGAGCTCCTGGTCTGCAGATTATAGGGGGACCAAGTGACCATTCTGAGTAGTCAATCACTCTTGCTTTAACCTGCTTGGATCTGGATCTCCATCCTGGGTGGAGGTCCTGGGGTGTGTGACCAGGTGCCAAAGCCTGTGGAGGCTTCAGAGAGGGCATCCAAATAATAGCTCCGGCAGCTGAGAAAACCCCAACAATTTGGGACAAAGCTCTCCTCTCTAGAAGCAGAGTTCTAATGTGGCAAATAGCTCAAAAGTCAAGTAACTGAGTAGCAACATGAGCTAGCAGTGCTAGCAAGCAGAGTAATCAAACCTTAGATTCCTTTTTTGGGGACAAAAAGGATCAAAGCATGGAAGAGGAGGAAGACAGTGAAGTCAGAACTCCTGCACCAAAAGCTTCCAAGAAAAATATGAACTATTTAGAGGGTATGGAGGAGTTCAAGAAGGATTTTGAAAATCAAGTAAGAGAAGTAGAGAAAAAATTGGGAAGATAAATGAGAATGATGAAAGAAAGTCATGAAAAGAGAGTCAAAAATCTGACTGAAGAAAATAGCACCTTAAAAAATAACTCAAAAAAGGGGGGGGGGGGTGGGGCACGGCTAGGTGGCTCAGTGAGTAGAGTGCCATCCCTGGAGTCAGAAGGACCTGAGTTCAGTTCCAGCTTCAGACACTTAATGTGCACACAAACAAAAACCTAGCCTTGTGACCATGGGCAAGTTACTTAACCCCAATAGCCCTCCAAAAAGAAAAAAAAATAGACTAACTCAAATGGCAAAAGAGGCCCAAAAAGCCAATGAGGAGAAGAATGCTTTAAAAAGCTGAATTTGCCAGATGGAAGAAGAATCTCAAAAGCTCACTAAGGAGAATCATTTCTTCAGAATTTAGATTGGAGCAAATGGAAGCTAGTGACTTTATGAAAAATCAAGATGCTGTTAAACAGATCCAAACAAATGAAAAAATAGAAGGCAATGTGAAATATCTCATTGGAAAAAACCACTGACCTGGAAAATAGATCCAGGAGAGATAATTTAAAAATTATTAGACTACCTGAAAGCTATGATCAAAAAAAGAGCCTAGAAACTGTCCTTCAAAAAATTCTCAAGGAAAATTGCCCTGACATTTTAGAATCAGAGGGCAAAATAGAGGTTGAAAGAATCCACTGATCCCTTCCTGAAAAAGATCCCAAAAAGCAAACTCCTAGGAATGTTATAATAGCCAGGTTCCAGAGTTTCCAGATCAAGGAGAAAATATTATAGGCAGCCAAGAAGAAACAATTTGAATATTTTAGAAACACAGTGAGGATAACACAAGATCTAGCACCTTCTACATTAATGGATCAAAGGATATGATATTCTGGAAGTCAAAGGAACTGGGATTAAAACCAAGAATCCCTTACCCAGCAAAACTGAGTATCATGTTTCAGGGAAAAATATGGTCATGCAATGAAATAGAGGACTTTCAAGTATTCTTTTTTTTTCCCAAATGCTTTATTAACTTCTGGATTACATCATTCATTTCTGTCATATTCTGAGTTACATTTTTTCCCCATTTTCCCCCTACCCACCACCCCAGAATAGTAGTCCCACAGGATAGCTCCTCATCCAATCTGCTCTCTCCCATCTCTTCTCCTATACCCATTTCAACTTTTCCAGTAGGGCAAAGTGAATCCTCGTGCCCCAATGCCTGCACTTCTTATCTCACAATTGTATGCAAAATAATATTAATCATATTATTTATATATTTTTTTAAATTTTGATTTTAAAAGGAAGATAAGCAACTCAGTATATATTGTACATGTGTAGCTATGCAAAACATTGCCATAGTAGATATATTGTAAAAGACTGACTATATTCAATGAAATAGAAGATTTTCAAGCATTCTTGAGGAAAAAACCAGAGCTGAACAGAAAATCTGACTTTCAAATACAAGAAGCAAGAGAAGCATGAGAAGGTAAACAGGGAAAAGAAATCATAAGGAACTTAGTGAAATTGAACTCTTTTCATTCCCACATGGAAAAATGATAATTGTAACTTAGGAAACTTTTCTCAGTATGAGGATAGTTGAAGGGAATGTAAATGGGGATATATATCCCCATTTACATTCCCTTCAACTATCTAGACACACATATGTCTATATAGGAGGGTATATATGCATATGAATACATATGTGAGTGTGTGTATGTGTACACATATACATAGAGGGCACAGGATCATTTGAATAGGAAGGGATGATATTTAAAAAATAAAATTAAGAGGTGAGAGAAGACTATAATGAGAGGAGATAGGGAGAGACAGAAGAGGGTAAATTATCTCATATAAAAGAGGCAAGGGAAAACTGTTACAATGGAGGGGAAGAACAGGAAGGCAAATGGGGATGGGTCAAACCTACTTTCATTGAATTTGGCTTAAGGAGGGAATAATATACACAGTTAACTGGGTATCTTACCCTACAGGAAAGTAGGGGGGAAGGGGATAAGAGGGGGGATGATAGAAGGGAGAGAAGATGGGGGGATAGTTAGAAGCACACACTTTTGAAAAGGGACAGGGTCCAAGTAGAAAATAGAACAAGTTAGGGACAGGATAGGATGGAGGGAAATATAGTCAGTCTTTCACATTATATCCATTATGGAAATGTTTTGCATAACTATACATGTATAGCCTATATTTAATTGCTTATCTTCCCCGTAACAGTGGGTGAAGAGGGAAGAAGGGAAACAATTTGGAATTCAAAATTTTTAAATCAAATGTTTAAAAAAATTATTAGTATTTTCTTTTACATGCACTGGGAAATAAGATATACAGGCACTGGGGTATGGAGATCCATCTTGCCCTTCTGGAATATTGGAGGGGGAATGAGGGAGGATATAGGTGAGAGCAGATTGGGGGAGGGGTATTCAATGGGATTACTGTTTTGGGGTGCTGGGTAGGGGAAAGACAGGGAGAAAATTTGTAACTCAAAATCTTGTGGAAATGAATGTTATAAACTAAAAATAAACAAAATTTTAAAAGAAGAAAAAAAGAGCAAGATTCCCATCTTAGTTTCTCATTGTTTTTTTCTTATTCTCCCACATCTTCCAAACTTGAGAGAGTAAAAAAAAAATATATATATATATATGTATATATATATATATATACATATATATATATATACACACATATATGTATGTATAGGAGGATGTATGTGTATGTAAATATGTATGTGAGTGTGGGCATACTTATATTCAGGTATACATAGACAGAGGGCACAGGATGAGTTGAATATGAAGGTATGATATCTAAAAAATAAAATTGAGAGGTGAGAGAGGAATTTATTGGCAGGAGAAGGGAACAGTAGATTAGGGTACATTATCTCATATAAAAGAAGCAAGAGAAAACTGTCACAATGGAGGGAAAGAGCAGGAAGATGAAAGGGAATGGGACAACCTGATTCTCATTGAATTTGGCTTAAGGAGGGAATAACATACATACTCAATTGGGTATCTTACCCTACAGGAAAATAGGGAATTAGAGGATAAGAGGGGGAATGATAGAAGGGAGGGTAGATTGAGGGAGAGGGTAGTTAGAAGCAAACATTTTTGAAAAGGGACAGGGTCAAAGGAGAAAATAGAATAAGTGGGGGGGGGTAGGATGGGGTAGAGGGAAGTATAGTTAATCTTTCTCAATATAATTACTATGGAAATGATTTGGGTAACTACACATGTACAACCTATATTGAATTGCTTATCTTCCCAGTAGGGACGGGTAAGGAGTAAAGAAGGGAAAAAATGTGGAACTCAAAGTTTTAAAAACAAATGTTTAAAATTTTTGTTTTTTACATGCAACTAGCAAATAAGATATACAGATACTGAGGTATACATTCCCATCTTGCCCTACTAGAAAGTTAGGTGCGTGTTGGGGGAGAGTAAGAGAATACAGATTGGGGGAATGGGTATTCAATAGGCTTGCTATTTTAGGATGGGGGTAGGGGAAAGACGGGGAGAAAAAAAAGTGTATTTCAAAACCTTATGGAAATGAATGTTGAAAACTAAAAATTAAATAATTTATTAACTAACAAATTTACAAAAAAATTAATGTACGACAGATGATTATGTCTATTCTTATTAAAAAAAGAATGTCATTTTCTTTTTGGCAGGAAGGGGGAGTGGGTCTCGTTTGCAGAGAGTCTGATGATTCTCAAATTATCCATGTTTTCTATGTCAGCTAATTTTTAATAGTAAATGTCTATATTTTCTTCTTTGAAAATTATTTGGAAAAATCATTTTATTCAGTTCTATTAAACTTTGAGAAATTTTTATATTGTTGTGTTCCTTTTTACTAGAATTTTATTTTAAAATTTTGCATCAGTATTTATTAGTAATATTAACCTGTAGTTCTCTTTCTTTGATTTACTTTTCTTTTTCATGTTTTAGAATAATTTTTTTACGTTTAATTCTTTAAACATTTGGAGTAATCCACATGGATTCTTCCATCTGGATCACAAAGTTTTTTATATATATGTATAGGTCTTTTATGGCTTACTCAGTTTTATTTTCTGAGATTGAATTTTTTCAGCTTGAGATTTCTGTTTTTTGTTATTTTATAGTTTTGTATTTAATCATTTCTTTAAAATCTGTTTTCATAACATATATTTTTATGTGGTAGATTCTGAAATTCTTAAAAAAGTTTTTCTCTTATGTAATGTCACTTATCTTTTGACAACTTGGTTTCTATGTCTTTTTGCTCCATTCAACAGTTTTTCTAGTCTTTTCAAAGCCAGCTTTTAGTTTTGCTTATTTATTACTCTGATTTTCAACATTCTCTATTTTATGCCTATTTTTATTTTATTTGTTGATTGTGTAGTTTTTAAAAATTGGATATTCACTGCTTTAACCCCCTATTTTTGTCATGTTTTTATAATTAAAATTTTTTTTCTATGATTTGTTCTTCGACTTATTTATTTTTCAAATGTCATTATTGGTTCTCTTTATTTTTTCCAGGTATATCCTGTATTACTATTTTTATTGAATTATTATTTGTAAGGGATGTGTTTAGTTCTTTTAAACCTCTTCAGCAGATCATACAATTCCATATTTCCCTTTTTGTTTATCTTTCTTAGATTTGTCCAGCTATGAGTGAGAAACATTACTCTTCTGCAACTAATATTATTACAGTTACTTAATCCTATAATTATCAATTCAACCATTTTTCGTACAGTCTTAGTATATATATATATATATATATATATACTATATACTATAGTATATATATATACTATAGTATATAGTATATATATAGTGTGTATATATATATATATATATATATATATATATATATATATATATATATACTATATATATATATAGCTTTATTGGCAAAGATACCTTGAAGCATATTGGTTTCCATGCTTATCTCTTTTACTCTTTCTTTAATTTTTTTTCTATAGTTTCCTTTTTCTTTATTGCTTGATTCCAAGTCCTACTTCTCTGCAGTCAATAAAGACATAATTCTTCCCCTGGTTCAGTGTGCTTCCTGTCTGCATCTGATCTTCAGCTTTTGGTTTCTTATCCTCTCTGCTACTCACTTTCACTTTGCTGACTTTTTGATGTTCACGTTTTAGTTTGACTTTGAAGCTGTTTTCTTTCATCTACTTATTTTGTATTGACTTCATCCACTTCCTATTTTAAGTCAACTCTTCACCCCTGCAGTTGGTTCTGCTTACCCCTTTGATTCTGGTCTACTCTAATAGTCTCTCCTAGGCTTTGCCATTCCCATTTATTTGCCTTATTCTAAGGTTCCTTGAATTTTCTTAAATTATTCATTTTTGCTTTTTCTGCTTCTCCTCCTTTGCCTATTCTCTTTTGCTACAGCTAAGTGTATGCATCACAATATTCCCTCCATTCTCCCTAAAACTTTTTATTTCAAATAAGATTCTATTGCAGCATCCCTTTCCGCTCATTTTTTCTTTACTTTGTCCTCCTTATATCTCTTCAGTTCCAAACTTTTCTCAATTATCTTTCCTATATCATGGACTTACTTGTTCCTCTTTTATTATCAGTTTTTCATGAGAGTAGAACTTCTGGAAAACCAAATCTGTGTTCATTTCCCTATTCCACATGTATAATGAGAGTCAATCTATGTCATTCATGAACTCTATTAGTCTTACCCCTTGTACTTGCCATGATCAACTTTTCTTAATTCTAGTAACTTTGCTCTTTTATTTCTTATTTATTCTGTGTATACCTTGTTTGTACATATTTATTTGCTTGCTGTCTCCCCCATTAGATTGTGAGCTCCTTGATGGCAGGGACTATCTTTTGCCTCTTTTTGTGTCCCTAGTTCTTAGCACAGTGCTAGGTCCCTGATAAATGTTTATTTGCTGAATCAATGAATAACCACTGTGCAGATGTCCACCTGGGGAAAAAAATACTTATCTTAAAATTCCCATCTCTGCCAACAAACATGTACAGTACCCTCACTACTACCATAACAGGCATGCTCTTTAATGGAGCCCTTTCCTCTTTAAGAGCAAGACTCCCATCTTAGTTTCTCATTATTTTTTTCTTATTCTCCCACATCCTCCAGACTTATTGAGAGAGTAAATATATATATGTATATATTACCTTTTTCTACTTAACTATATACCAGTTGGGTATGCATCTACCTTCCCTCTACTTGTGTAAGCAACTTCTAACTCCCAGAAAAGAAGTTAATCCACTTATAGGGGGATATGGGATTTAGTCTGGAGTGGCTGTATTGGGGCGGAGGTATTTCAGAAACCTCAATAACCAGAGTCCCTGGAAAACAGTCTAGAATGAATTCATGGACCCAAGCATTCTCTGAGTCAAGGTGGTAAAAGTTTGTTGTTATGCTTTACAGCAGGCAAGAGTTTTTAAGGAACCTGCAACCTTAAAGTGGTAGAGTTAAAGTTTTTATAGGATAATCTTTAAAACCTGTGCTAATTATGCTAACTAGGTGAGTCAGGGTGGGATCAAGGAAGAGTTAAGGAGTGGTCAGTTCTTAAAGGAACATGCACTTTTAATATATAATACATAGGTGTGTTACCCAGGATTTACTGGGAAATAGTCCAAGGGGTGCTGGCTGAAGGTGTAGTTTTAGGCCTGAAATGTCACTAAGTCAGCTAGGTCAGGGCTGACTGAGAAAACTCAGGTGGTCCCCATCAATATCTTGTTAGACAAAATACAGGATGTGTATAACGAGCTAGGGAGTATACATATGACTGAGTCTAGGATATATATGATAGGTATAACTAACCCAGTACACAGCTGCTTCAGCCACTACACAGTTGGGTCAAAACTACTAAGTGCACCTGGTCACTGTATCTGGAAGAGAGATAAGTATTTTTTTTTTTTAATGGCATGCTGCCTGTGAGCTAGAGAGAAACTGCCCAAGACAATATTTTGAGGCTAGGGAGAAATGTGATTTTACAAACTGATGTTCAGTCACAAGCACCCAAGCACCCCATCAGCTGGTAATGTTTAACTTAGCTCTACAAAAAAAAGGTATACATGTTAAACTTGTACATTATTAACATTTTTTCAGCACTGTCTTAAATCTAGACAAAACAATACATCAAACCCTGATTGGTTGCATTTGCTAATTTCTGTGCACATGCTCACACTGAAAATTTAACATTCAGATCTTGCAAATCAGTGTGAGCTGGCTTTAGCATATTCCTACTTGATATAGTCCACAAAATATTAATTATTATTTTCCTCCTTCTCAAGTCCTTCTCGAACTCCTTAAGTTTTCCTTAGATCTTTAGCTGCTCCAGGTCCTTTTTTTTTTTTTTTTTGGCTTTTTCCCCTGCAGTTTAGCTACTTTAAAGTATATATTGTGTGTAAACATGAAAGAATCCATTACAAATAGCTTTTTTTTAAAAAAAAACTTTTATTCATCAACTTTTCATGTGTTTCTATTTATGGAGTGTTTAAAAGTTGAATATCCTTCTCTTTCTTAGGTTTGTATTTTTGTAGGAATGACTCAAATGTTTTTCTTTTGTTGAATTTTATTGATGATGATTAGGCCCAGTTTTACAAGATATATGATTTTAAGTTGCAATGGCAACTTCTTTGCTTTTTGGAATATGCAATTCCATTCTTTTACTTATCATAATTGCATTGAAATCCCACATTATTTGAATTGGCTTTACCTCATAGGTAAAGGTCTTCATACTGACTGCTTACAAAATTTTTTACCTGTTATTAAAGGCAGCTATGTGATGCAGTGAATAAAGCTCTGTGCTTATACTCAGGAAAACCTGAGGTCAAATCTAGCCTTAGAGACTTAATAGCTGTGTGACCTTGAGCAAGTCACTTAACTATTATCTGCCTGTTTCCTTATCTTAGCACATAATCTTAATAAATGCTTATTTCCTTTCTCCATATTGAATTTGCATGAATATTTTTTTCTGGTGACAATCCAGGGATTTTTTCAGTTAGTTCTTTGTGTCCTATATTCAAAGATTCATGGGCAGTTTGTTAAGGTTTTTTTTTTTTTACATTATTTCATACATCATGTTATTTAGGCTTTAAGGATACCTGTGCTCCTCAAGTTATCCCATCCTGTCTGTCACATTGGCTTATATGGAATTTATGTATCTTTCTTAAAGTTCTTGCCTTTTGCTTCTCTTTTACTGAATTTTTGGTTCTTTTTTTGTGCTCTAAATCTGTCACTCTTATAAGATTCTGTACTTCTTTGAATAGATTACCCATAATGTTTTTTTTCATACCATTGATTAATGATTGTTAAGAACTCTGATTTCTGACCTAGTTTTATTCCTGTTATATTTTAAAAATAATTTTATTTTTCTTGAACCACTTTCAGTTTTCTTTATTTCCATGTTTTGTAAAATTCTGTGAGGATTTTCTTTTTCACTGGGAATATTCATTTTCCTTCATATTATATAAAACTTCTTAATTGTGTTATGACCCTTGAAATTTTACTCATTTTTCTGCCTTTATGGTTCTCTGTTGGCTTATCTATTTGGGAGTCCTCTATTGGACTTTTGTTCTTTTATCCTTTCTCATGTGTTTTGTTTCTTTTTTTTTTGTTAAAACATATTTTGTTTCTTTCCTCACCCTTTTGCCTCTCTCCCCCATCCACTGCTGCACAGTACTGGACATGGTCTCACCAGGGCAGAGTACCCTTTAATGCAGTTAGCTTAAATGCTAAATTTAAAAAGTTAGCTTGTTGACTATTATCACATTGTTGACTCACTGAGCCTGCATTCTAATAAAAGTATCAGATTTTTTATTTTTTAGTGAATGTCGTTCCAAATGCAGATTTAGATTTGATATTAGGGAAATATTATTTGCTATTAAAGTAATGCAAAAGTGTAGTGACCTAATCTAGGAGATAATGGGTTTCTCTTCATTGTAGTTTTTTCAAAGGTTAGATGACCTTTTTGTGGGGTATGTTATAGAAACTGACTGAATTAGATGGCCTTAGGTGTACCTTCTAAATTTGAGATTCTGCTGCAAACTCTGACTTTTAATTGTTGTGTCCTTTCTATAGCTATCCACTCACTGAAGCCACATTTCTGCAGACTGAAGCCTTTGAGAACAGCCCTGACTTTGTAACAAGAGAACCGTCAATATTACTGTTCCAGAGTGAAGGAAGAGGCTTGATTTTCTTAAGCTAAAAAGAACATAATTTAATATGAAACCGTCAAGTTGAGCTCTCCCCCGCCCCAAATTTCCTAACATGAAGTATGCTAGCGGTGTCTCTCTGTACATTTAGAATAAATATAAAGGCATGTTAGCTGTCTGTTGTGTTTATTGTTCAGTTGTTGAAATTCAGTGTCTGTAACCACAAGATGGCATCCCCGTGGTCATTTTGCTAATTTCCTGTAAACTGACAGTGTTGACTAATGTTTTCCTTTTAATCATGCTTGTGTTGATGTTTGTTATTCATGATATATGTGGGAGATAAAGGGTGCTAAGAAAGGGTGCTTTCCTTTCCTAAGAAAAGGAAACTTTTTTCAAGGAGATAAGACTGAAGAGTTCTTTTTGAGGAGGTGCTCATTCCTTGAATGAAGAAAGGAACAAATAGCATTTAAGTGCTTACTGAGTCCCAGACTCTATGCTAAATGCTGGAGAAACAAATACAAAAGATAGTCCCTACATTCATGAAGTAGATGAATTTACTAAGAGTGAAGTCACTGGCATAGTGAATTGAGTGGCTCATGTTCCTTCCAGAAGCAGTGCTGGTTGTATTGATCACTGTTCCCAGAGTGAGTGGATGAAAGGGGCTGGAGGAATTCTTTTCCCAGGCTTACTGTGTACTAGAGAATAAGAAAAGGATATCCTGGTTTGGGCCCCACCCAGGAAATAAAAAAGCAAAAGGAATTTATTTAGCACACCAAAGCATCTTGGTATTGGAGTCCAGCCCAGGCACCCAAATCCAAATTGGAAACGGCTTTTATAGACATAAATAAAACAGTTTACATATTAGGTAAAACAGTCTTAATTGGTAGACATTCAAGTTGGAAGGTAGGATTAGTGTCACCACCACTGGAAGATGGGTTTAGTCTTGAGGAGATGAGATTAATGCTACATAGACTGCCTTTTCCTACTAGCTGGCTAAGCATTGTTCCCAAAAGGTAAAGCAATATTGGAACACAGAAGTCACTAAATTCTGCCCCAGTGGCTGAATGAATGAGTGAATGAAGAACATTTATCAAGTGCTAAATACTGGGAGTTATGAATACTGCCCCTGCTCCCAGAAGATTACATTCTAATGGAGAATAACATTCCAATAAAGTTTTAAGTCTGGGAAGTCATAAAGATGGTGGGTAGAACAAGTGTCCTTTCTAAAAGCAGTGAATCAGGCAGAGACAGACTGAAGGAGAGGGAAACAGCCAGAACAGTACAGGCCAAATCACTTTAGTTCCTTCCTAGTAGGCTCTCTAGTGTTACAGTTTGGAGAATGAAGCAACATCAGGAGTCAGAGGCCAGGAACTGGTGATGGTGTATAAAGGGTGAATGGCCTGAGGATGAAACCAATGGATGATAATGCACAACCTGCAGCCCACCAAAGGATTCAGGATCCCCCCAAATCCTTTGGAAGGCTGCAGGTTATACAGGCCTGAGCTAGAGCTGTGACTCGCCCTTCCCAGAGGGACGCAATACATATGCATTAAGTTAAAGAGTTTGAGGAATGCACCTTTACCAGAAGCACTGGTAATGCTGATTATTATCATTCCCATATAGTGGAGGTGTTGAGGTTTAGGGATTAGGGGTGCTGGAGACCCCAAAATACCAACATGTGGGTCCTGCTGAATGAATTAAACTCAAGCCTTCTCTCAGCCAAAGAAAAGCAAAATTTATTAAAGATTTGCCATAATGGGTAGACTCTTAAGAAGCCTAAGTATCTTTGATGCTTGTATTGGACAAACATGTTAGAATAATCTGACACAGACTGAGTCTGCACTAGATTAACCTCTGCCCCTTCATGGAGGCAAGATGGATCTTATATACAGAAAGACCAAGGAGGATTTAGGGGTGTTCTAGAGGAGGAGTTTGGGGAGGGTCTTGAGGATCTAAGGAGGATCTTTGATGGAACTGAGGATAGACTCCAGGAATGGGATTAAAGGTGGGAATTAGCTGAAGGCTACCTGGAGATGACAGACAATGGAGGGCTAGGTTAGTTTAAGGGTAACATATTTGGGTATAGATATTTTGACCATTGGAGGGCTAGGCTAGGTTAAGAGAAACGAGATTTGGGCCTAGAGATGATGAAAGGCTTATGGCCACAGGCAAATGCCTCATAAAGAGGGAAGATTCAAGGCGGGTCCCAGAGCCTAAACCCCATCAATAGTGCATGCTAGAAAAAATTTGATGTTTCAGAATGGGGAAACTTCACTGCAACTTATCCTTCACAGTCCCTCTAATACCTTTTGAAGTTTCCCCACTTTTCTTAATTCTAATTCCCCTTATTGCATTGACAACATACAAGGGGGCAGTTCCCTTTATGAATGCAGATACAGAGATTAAAAAAAAACAAAAAACAATAACAATTATCCCTTCAAAGTCCAAAAGTCTCTTTTCATAACACTGTCTGGCAGGGGTATACCATCTGACAGAAGTCCTCTGGTGGCTTAGGGACATCCATCTTTAGTCCTGCATCCCAGCCTCACTTTCTTCCACCTTCTTTCATTCATTTACCTATAAAAGTAAACTTGGAACCAATTTAAATGACTACTCTAGAACCCTTATCATTCTTACAAAATTGGAGTCTTGGTCAATTGTCATGATCACACATTAAAACCAGTTTCTTATATTGTGCATTAATTCCTCCACCAGGAGGAGGGGATTTCACTAAGGGATTTATATTAAGTTCACAATTTAAAAAATTGAAATATTTACCAAGTAGTCCAGAAACTATCCTCCTTTTAACATTGACTAATTATAACAAAGCTTGAGACAAGTGTGATACTAACTAAATAACAGAATAATATTCTCACAAACCCTTGACCTACTTATCCTCAAAGAACTAAAGGACCCTGACTTATACAGGAATACTAATACTAAACCCTAAGCTTAACAGCTTTATCTTATAGTAATTTAAGATGTTCCAGAATCGAGTATTTAATAGATTTGTCGTTGTTAATTTCAAAATTTTTTATTATTGAAACTTGCCACCAAGAATAGGGACAAAATTGTAATGAGGGAACCATATTTTCCCCAACTTCAGAATGTCAATTTCAGGCAAAATTAATACCAAGCTGCAATCTGCATTGAGCCAAGTTTAAAGTCTGCCAGGTGTCAATGGGGGAAATCAAGTCCAAGGAATCTTAGCTCATGCAGAACAGTCTTCTGACCTTCCCTCTGCATTCCATACCTGTACTTCACAGGCTCTGGCATCATGGATCAGTGGCTTGGATAGCCTTTCTTAATATTCATACCAGGAGTTAGAGAAATAGTCAACTAATAATCCCATCAAATCTTAAATAACAAGTGCCAACAATCAGTTTTAAGATATGATTATAATCTCACATTGGTTAAGGAACATCTTTAAAGTGAGCCTTGAATAACCTGTATTTGTTCATAAAAATCAAATCTCCCATCATGATCATAAATTATTGCTCTAATAGATTTGCATCTACTTCCCAAGCATCCCTATGGGATTATGTTTAATCTGAACTCATACTGTAATCCCAGTTTCTAACCCAATCTTCATTTATCTTTTCAACCCTCTGATTCCCATTACTAACACTAACAACATTACTAATTACTATGCTGGAATCCCAGAGTAGGTAAAACAAAGAAGTTAGTGTCTAACCTCACAAAACGATGAATTATGTATCTAATTATTCCCATAACATTCTGGAACAATGTCCTTAAAACAGCAAAAAATTCATACATTTTCCTTATGTCTAACTTTCCATTGATTTGTCATGAAGATGAAAAGTAGAGACCTGATTGGACAAAGCATCCAGATGCAATATGGTCCCCAAATCCCATTTACTCTCATTGAGTTGCAATATACCACAAAGATTTACCATTTACCATTTACTCAAATACATAAGGAATTCCCTTTAACATCTTACCAGTATTCCCGTTCCAAATTTCCAAATTTGTACTAAAAAACCAATTACTAGAAGTAAACTATTGACTTTAAAGGCCAGTTTGGAGACTGGCTGGTTTCCAAATCCCACTGCCCCTCAGTAAGACTTCATTAGAAGCCCTTATTGTAACTGCTGCCCCTCCCCCCTTCTTCCTGGTGGGGAGTGGTGAAGCTCTGTTCTACTGATCTGTGATAAATCTGATGACTCTTTAGGCGATCTGCCTGAAATTCCCACATCTCAGCAGGGTCACCTCTCGAAACTTCAGAAAATTTACACTAAGTTTGAATATTATAAAATTGATAAAATGACCAGAAGTCTTACAGAATCTTTGTGTAATTACTAACTCTCCCTTCACACAGCTTAAATTTGTCCTGGTATAAAAGCCAATTGTTAGAGATACTTTTAAGTCTTTTGCACCTAGACTTGCTGTTTCTCAGCAGGTCAGGTTCATAGTTTCAGAGCTTCATAACTAAAATAAGCCCCCTTCCCAGTGTTTATGATCTTGCCCATACAGATTGTTTCCAGAGGTACCTAACCCTTCTTTTCCATACACATTAACAATTCTAGGTTTCACAAAACTTACAAGAGGATTCACAGGGTCTTTTCTTCACATAATTACCAATAATTACCTTACACAAGCTTACTTTTGTAAATACTTGATTTTTGTAGTAACTCCAGATAGCTTGGTTAGCAATCTAAATGATAGCAAACAACCTTAAGAATTCCCCATTCATCATTTTCCTGTTTCTCTTACAGTATAATTAATTTAACAGCATTTAGACTATAAGAAAAACTGCTTCTAGGGGCGGCTAGGTGGCGCAGTGAATAGAGCGCCGGCCCTGGAATCAGAAGGACCTGAGTTCGGAGCCGGCCTCTGACACTTAATCCACACAAACAAAAACCTAGCCGTGTAACCTTGGGCAAGTTACTTAACCCCAATTGCCCTAAAGGGGCGGCTAGGTGGCACAGTGAGTAAGAGTGCCGGCCTCGGAGTTTGGATGACCCGAGATCAGATCCGGTCTCAGAAAATGAGCACCCACGCATAAACAATGACTAGCCGTGTAACCTTGAGCAAGTTACTTAACCCCAATTGCTTTAAAAAAAAAAAAGAAAAGAAAAACTGCTTCTCTTATAACACAAATAATACAACTGTTTACCAGTGACAATTATCACATACCTAAATTTAAACTTTGAAACCAAAATCAAGTAATTATCAATCTGGTGACCTTAATTTAGTAATTTCCAAATTGCTTACAATTATATTAGCCCCATAAAATCCCTAGAATGTGGATTCCACCACCACTTGTAAGGCTAGGGAAATAAAAACTTTCTGGGGCCATACAGTGAATCAGTTTCTTAATGCCAAATAACAATATATACCTTATTGATCATATAACCATACATTTCTAAGTTCTAATACCCTTGGCCCTCAAAAAGGAAATATTATCCACAGATTTATATATTTTCAGTTCCCTATTCCCATTTATATTTTCCTGGGAAAGTTAAAAAACAGTTTGAAATCACCTATTACAATCAGGTCAGTTTAAAATATGGTGGGCCAATATTCTAACTGCATCTTTTGGTTCTAGTAATAATTACAAGTATCTTTACAATAATCAATGCCCACCTTTAAATTCGAATTCAATAACCATCCAATTTGAGCTTTTCCACTTAAAACAACAATTCCCTTCTTAAAGCAGAAATAAATCTTCAAACATGAGAATTCCTTAAAACCAATTTGGTGTAAAATGTCCCTAAGTAATATAAATTCCCAAAATGTTATATAATTCACATACACCCAAGTTAACATGCATAACTATATCCTTAGATGAAAAAGACTTGAAAAATCATAACTCTTATCTTTTCCCAGGATTCTCATCTGTGAAATAGGAATCCTTACCAAACAACTTCTGTATAGAGTTCATAAGAACTTTAAAGTACTTAACAGCTTCTGAATAATAAGAAAATTGTTTTTAACAACAGAGTTCATAATTTTTACCAAATTACATAATTTAGAAATGTACAATGTCCCAAACATGTATTTAAAATTTGCTCCCATCCCATTAACAATTTTAGGTGAATGCATTTCCAAGCCACTTTATACAGCTGTATACATTTTCATAACAGCCAAGATTTCAAATGAATAATCTGAACATTATTACATTTATACCCAAATATAATGGTTTCACACATTTTTTTTTATCACATCCCTTCCAAAACCAGTTCAATTTAATTTAATTCAATTTAGAAATTTCTTTGACACTATTTCTACATTTTACAATTTTAGCAAAGTTATCCAGTATGAAACACCTTAAATTAGAATATTCCTGTTTTCCTTTTTTTTTTAAACACTTTACAATCAGATCACCAAACAACAATATGTAAGCATTTAAAATTCTATGTTTATCTATATATCCATACACACACACACAGACATAAATACATATTCAGATCAATACTCCTGGCCTTTTAAAAGACACATGGCTGTAAGTTCCCAATTCTACAACCTCTCCTCTTCCTTAAAAAAAAAATCTGAAATCCTGTCTCCTTTCAGGGACCTCAAATAAAACTTCAAATACAAAGGGTTTGACTCTGATAAGGAAAAAAAAAACCTTTGGAATTTGAACAGGGTGTAGTTAATTTCCCTTCCAAGCAGAGACCTTGGGAGCTTAATAATTATTTAAACTAATCTTTCTTTTCTTTCTTCTCTCTCTCTTTTTTAATCTCTCCCCTTTCCTAATCTTTAACCAAACTGCCTCAGACATTTCAGATAAATAAAAAAAAAGAATTTCACTTAATTCTGTCTCCACTTCTTAACCTAAAAAACTGGAACTTAACAATTTACATACTAAAAGACCTACTCCTCCCCCACATTCCAAATTTAGTTAACAATGTGAAGACAGAGAAGGAAGATTTTTAACAGTTCCTGAGGCTTTTTAATCTAAATAGTAAAATATCTTCTCTTTTTTGAACCCACAAGACACACACTTCACACAAAGACACACAGAATGAACACAGGGTCCCAACCAGACCTAACCAGGAATCTAGACTATTCAAGTCAAATTCACTTGGTCATTTTCTTTTGCTAAATTTATCTCCCAAGGGAGTATCAGGGGGAATTGAAGGGAAAATCCCTTTCCCATTCTGTTCCCAATTAATTTGCTGCTTGTGGGTTAAAAACGAAATTTCACTTGACCCAGGGTCAGGGAAGAGGACTCATCAGCTGTTTTCCCCCCTGCAGGTTCAAGGTTTAGCCAAACTCTGTCTATCTTTTGGTCCAGGGATTTGGGGGAGGGGCCAAGGCTCGAAATCCTACCAGTTCTTGTCAGCAAACCCCCCATCAGGGTCCATTCAAAAATGAGCCCCCCAGTCTCCCCGATTCCTGGCCAGACTCAATCAACTTCACCCATCACCAAGTCACCCAGGCCTCTCCTTATCTAGGTCCATGCATGGACTTACAGTAATCTTTGTTTCCCCCTTTAGGCATTTTCTGCTCTTTGCTTCAGGCTCCTTCAGGCCTCACTCTCAACAGAGGGGAGATCCCTTCTCCACCTCACAAAGATGCCACTGGAATAACCCAATGAGACATCCTGCCTATTGGTTAAGGCTGGGGAGCACTTCCTCTCCTCTCCATAGAGGAGTCCGGAAAGGCTTGGTGGGACCTCTAAACTGTGTGAGATGAAAGAGTTCAGGGTCTGAGTCTGAGATCAATAAAGGTCTTTATTCTTTCTCATGAGAAAGGGCCCTGCCCCTGTTGCTCAAATGGCATCTTCCAGGGAGACAACAACATGTAGAAGCAAGCCCATGGTTATATACCCCCTAATGCAGAAACCTCAACCCCCAGGTGGTCTTCACTCCCATTGGTGGGGAGGCCAGCTCACAATTTAAGCATAGGAATCTATCTTGGAGAAGAACACAGAATCATATGGTGTCCAATGCAATGCAAGGAAAGCAATTTTGTCCTTATTTGGCATATCTTGTGTGGGGGTGGCCCTCGGGAGGATCTCCATAGCTCTCCCAGATTCCTGTAAGGTTAGGTGACCTCTAAACTTAGGCCTAGTGGATGCTGAAGCCACGCTAAATTTGATGTTTCAGAATGGGGAAAATTTACTGCAAATTATCCCTCATAAAGGCAAAGTATTTTGATTGGACCACACAATCATGAGAAGGTGGGATTAGTGCCTCAGCTCTTCCCTAAAGTATTTTAATTGGCCTATGATACAAATGAGGAGATAGAATTAGCAAGCATGCATTATTTTAGGCAGCTGCTTGCCACTTAATCAAAGACAAAAACAAGTTTTGAAATGGGAGTCCCTAGACTGACTTAGCACTGACTTTACTTACAGCACTTTTACTTTATAGCACTGACTGACTTAGCTGATTTATCCACAATCCTCCATTTGGTGCTCACCATAATCATGGTCCTTCAATCAAACCTATGTCTATCAACTGCATCATCCCAATCTCTGTTGATTGTTATTGGGAGTCAGTTTGGGCATCAGCTCTTTGTACTGAGGGAAGTACAGTAAACATAAGCAGCATACAGTCCCTGGTAACCAAGAAACTCAATGTCAGGAATATCTTTTCTTTTCAGTTAACCAGAGTAATAATGACATCATTTTAGAGAGCTTCAAACTTCCCCCTGGCTTCCACTTGAGGAATGTCAAAAAGTTAACATGATTATTACATGTCATTTTTCCAAGGTAGGGTTAATGTAAACAGGAAACTTTGAGTTGACCAAAAGTTGCAGGAGGAGTGGTTCTGATCCAAAACAATGAATAAAAGAAATTAAGGCATACCTCTCTTCCAGGCAAACATAAATATCATAAAACAAAAAAGCTAAACTAATACAATAAAGAGCATCAACATTGAAGAACATCAAGTCTCCTTGTAATCTAATTATCAATTCCCAATGTCCATTTAATCTGGTCATTTCATTTTGTTTTACAGATATCCCAAGTAATCATCTGCTCCCTGGGAAATATTTTCTCTTGGACATTCTGAAATAGATTGTGTTTTCAGGGAGCTCTGAAGGGGGCTCCTCGTAGAAGATCAGCTTCTCTGGTTCCAAGTCATTTGCAGAGATTCAGTCTAATTTAATAAAACAAGAAGACTATAATACAGCAGTGCAATTTAGTACAACCTCCTAAATTTGCTTTTCTAGTAACTAGTTTGTGTGGTGAAAACCAGCTTACACGCTATTGACAACAGAGCTGTAAGAGCTATAAGAATAAATTAAGAGCCCATAATTCACCTGAAACTCCAGAGAATTTCAATTTTTTACATACTACTTGCTCTTTTTCTCTGTACCTCAACTTATATGGACAATGCTATCAAGAGGCTAAAGGAAGAATCATTTAAAAGAAATAATCCCTGAAGGCCTGACTTATAAATCTGTTAACGTTATCAGAAAGGGAATTCAAAATGGAGGGGAAAGACATGATTTAAAATTCTTTATAATTATTAATGCAGTTTATATGTTAAAACCTTAATCTAGTTTTGAGAACTTATTACAAAAACATGCTCAAAGCCTAGTAGAAACATTGGAAGTCAGTGTGTGTGTGTGTGTGTGTGTGTGTGTGTGTGTGTGTGTGTACATTTAGATAGATATGTAGACATAGATGTATATATATATATATATATATATATATATATATATATATATATTAGTTCTTAGAGAAAGTTTAATCCTGTTGCTTTCTCAAAAGTTTACTTCCTCATTTAAAAAATCCAATTCTTATTCTCCTTTTTAATTTATATATATATATATGTGTGTGTGTGTATAATATTTATATAATGTCATATTATATAATATATGATTATTATATAAAATATATCTACATATGCAACAAAAGCACTACATTTCACCTGCCTTGATTCTAGAAATTTGTTCTGAAAGGAAAGGAAGTCCATGATTATGAAAATATCAAGATTGTCCTCTTCTAGACACAGACTGATCTAACATAAGCCGTAATGGGAAAAAATAAACCCTTAGCTCTGATTCCAGGCATGAGTCATTTAATCATGTAGCAAATATTCACAAGTTACCAAAGCAGGTGGGAAAATTTCCTGTTCAAAAAACAAAATAGCATAATGGGGAAACTGAAGATCCTACTTTCACCTTTGCAAGGTCATCCCCTCAACTTTCCCAGGGAGATACATCCCACTGGAGCAAATATCAGACCACACACCCTTTGGATAGCACAAGGCATTTCCCTTGAATGAATAATCATAATCTGGATTTTCATCATATACATTGAATACATGATAATTCACTCAAGATCCAAGAAAAATTCTGGTCACTGTTAAGTCTCCAGTCTGTACTGCATATTAATCCCAAAGGCAAAACTAAAACCTTTGACTCTAAGGTCTATTGGTACTAAGATACATATTATTAATTAACATATAATTTCATAATTTTCATAAGTCAGATAATCTCAGATGAAACATGCTTTAAGCAAACATATAAATTCCCCATGCTGGCCAGGAATGGTCCTAGTTTTTCAGACTTCATGACAGTTATCCCTTCCACATTTTGCAGCCTTCCTCATCATGGTTTCAAAATATTATGGGTTACCATAAGAAATTAAATGAGATTTTTTGGGGGAGTTTTGAAGAAGCTGAAGATGACATTATGAAGATCAGGAGATGACACAGAAAACTTTTACAAACTCAGAAATGCATAAAATATATGTATGGTATTGTATAGTATCAACATATTTATTAATACACCAAGGTAACAAGTATTGGTGAACAAACACCAGTTCCAGCTGTGCTATGCTTCTATTAACAGGAGTAAGCATCTTCCACAAAAGAACACAGGTATTGTGATAGTAGTCCATGGACCACCAAGAAGATTCTCAGTGACTACAATTTGAATATCATTGAATGAAATGTCCTTTCATGGGCTTAAGGTGAAAGAACGTGAAACCTAACACCTCTTAAAAAGATCTGAGGAAAGGTACATACCTTTCCTCAGATCTTTTTAATATATACTTTTCTTTTGGGATATAGGTCTTAAGTAAAATCTGGGAATCTGCTTTTGGAAAAGCAGAATGTTATAAAGTTAAATATGTGCACATTTATAAAATATATCCCTCAAGTCTCTGGACATTACCTCACAAGTGTTATATACAAGGCAGCACCTATTTAATCTGTCTTTTGTGCGGCTGTTTCTAGGTTCCAGTAAAGTTATGAATTTTTATTAGCAAATGAAAAGCATGAATTGGCATTTTACCTTTGTCTTTCTTAGAGGGAAAATAAAATTCCTTAATCTCCATGTCTCTGAGCCCTTCCAAATTCAAACCCTTCCCAGGAGTTGAGGGGAGCTAGTGAACTGCTTTCTTATTTACAAGCTAAGGAATTCACCAACTTTAAACTTCTCCTTTCCTGCCACCCAGAAAGAAATGCCCCCAAATCAGTTAAGCTCTGAGGCTTTTGCTGAAACACTCAGGAGAGCAGCTTGCAGAGGACTATATTTTCTGGAAGGGACATTCCCTGTTTTTCACTGACACAATAAAGGTCACAGACATACTACCCAACGACTCTCATGTGGAAGTCACAGGATGATTTTGCTGTAGTCCTATCCAGTCCTGAATAAACACAAGGACTGGATGACATATAGTAAGATAATCACCTCAGAAACTTACTGGAAACCATTATCTTCATTCCAACATAAATAATGTCAAATAGCATTTCATTTCCAAATACAAAGAGGAAATATTTTCACTCATATCAATCTTAATAATATATTTGTACAGAATTTTTAACCACAGCACTTTCCATACAAATCTTACCTGATTCAAACACATGCTTAATTCCAGAGGGCAAACTCAAGCCAATGAAATGTTATAAAGAAACAGATTTCAGCTCAGTAAGAGAACTTAATAACAAAACTGCTCAGGAGTCAAGATGGCAGAGTAGAAACAACACTTCCACGGCACTCCAGCCCACACCACTTCCAATACAGAACCCACAAAATGACACAAGAGAAGCTAACCTCCCGCTAAAGACAGCCAGGTAGCCCAGCAGGGAGAGGCCAGCACAGCATTCTGGGAGCTGAGCCCAGGCCTGAGTGAGTCAGAGGTTTTAGCCCCAGGGTGGCCAGACCAGCAGCCAGCTGGAGGGACCCCAGAACACCAGCAGCTATGGCATTTCCAGAATTATCAACACATAGATGGCTAGGAAAAAGTGAGAGGTCAGTGCCCTGTGGACTTTGGGGCTAGTGGGGAGAGTGCATCAGCCTATCTCCCTGGGGACAAGAAACCTCTGAGGAGTCTGCCCAGCGGCAGTCACAAGGCAGCTTCAACTCCTGGCCTGCACATCATAGGGGGAATAGGCGATCAGTCTTGGGGATAATCACTCTTGCTTTAACTTTCTTGGATCTGGATTGCGGTCTGGGGTGAAGGTCCTGGGGTGTGTGACCAGCTTGCCAGAATGTGTGCGGGCTTCACAGAGGCCACCCAACTAATACCTCAGGCAGTTGGAAAAGCCCCAGCATTTGGGACAGAAGCTCCCCTGGCTGGTGGCAGAATCCTACTATGGCAAAAAGCCCCAAAGTTAAGTAATTGAGTGGCAACATGCCTAGGCAAAGGAAACAAAATAAACATAAAAATTCAACATTAGAATCCTATTTTGGGGGCAAAGAGGATTGAAGCATGGAACAGGAGGAGGACTGTGAGGTCAGAAATCCTGCATCAAAAGCCCCAAGTGAAAATACAAGCTGGTTAGAGGCCATAGAGGACCTTAAGAAGCAGATATGAGAAGTGGGGGAAAAATTGGGAAGAGAAATGAGAAAGATGCAGGAAAAGCATGAAATGATAATCAACAGCCTAACTGAGGAAAATAACACCTTAAAAAATATACTAACTCAAATGGCAAAAGAGGCTCAAAAAGGCAATGAGAAGAATGCCTTAAAAAGCCAAATTTGCCAGATGGAAAAAGAATCTCAAAAGCTCACTGAGGAGATTCATTCCTTCAGACTTAGAATGGAGCAAATGGAAGCTAGTGACTCTATGAGAAATCAAGATGCTGTTAAGCAGATCCAAACAAATGAAAGAATAGAAGGCAATGTGAAATATCTCATGGGAAAAACCACTGACCTGGAAAATAGATCCAGGAGATCATTTAAAAATTACTGGACTACCTGAAAGCCATAATCAAAGAAAGAATCTAGAAATCATCCTTCAAGAAATTCTCAAGGAAAATTGCCCTGATGTTTTAGAACCAGAGGGCAAAATAGAGGTTGAAAGAATCCACCAATCACCTCCTGAAAAAGATACCCACAAAAAACCTCATAGGAATATTGTAGCCAGGTTTCAGAATTCCCAGATCAAGGAGAAAATATTACAAGCAGCCAGGAAGAAACAATTTCAATATTGTGGAAACACAATCAGGATAGCACAGGATCTGGCAGCTTCTACACTGAGGGAGCGAAGGTCATGGAATATGATATTCCAGAGGGCAAAGGAGCTGGCATTTAAACTAAGAATCACCTACCCAGCAAAACTGAGTATTGTGTTTCAGAGGAAAATATGGTCATTCAGTGGAATAGAGGACTTTCAAGCATTCTTGAGGAAAAAAACAAGACTTGAATAGAAAATTTGACATTCAGACACAAGAAGCAAGAGGTGCTTGAGAAGCTAAACAGGGAAAAGAAATCATAATGAACTTATGAAAGTTGAACTATTTACATTCCTATATGGAAAAACGATAATTGTAACTGATGAACCTTTTCTCAGTATGAAAATAGTTGAAGAAGGGTATATGGGCATATGAATACATTTGTGAATATGTACATAAAAGGTAGAGATGAGAGAGGAATATAACAAGAGGAGATTGAGAGACACAGAATGAGGTAAACTATCTCATGTAGAAGAGGCAAAGGAAAATGGTTACAAGGGAGGGGAAGAACAGGAAGGCAAAAAGGCAAAACCATATTCTCATTGAATTTGGCTCAGGGAGAGAATGACATACATACTAAATGGGATATCTCACTCTGCAGGAGAGTAGGGGGAAGGGGGATGAGAGGGGGGATGATGGAGGAGAGGGCATCCTGGGGGGAGGGGAGGTTTGAAGTACCCACTTTCGAAGAGGGACAGGATCAAAGTAGGGAATGGACCAGGTGGGGGGTGGGAGGGAAATATAGTCAGGCTTTTACAACATATCTACTATGGTAATGTTTTGCATAGATATACATATATAACACATACTGAATTGCTTATCTTCCCAGAGGGAGTGGGTGAAAAGGGAGGAAGGGAATGGATTTGAAATTCAAAATTTTAAAATTAAATGTTTCAAATGTATATAAATACTATTATTAATACTATTTTGCACGTAATTGGGAGATAAGATGTGCAGGCATTGGGGCACAGAGATTCACCTTGCCCTAATGGTAAAGTTGAAGGGGGTATGGAAGAAGATATGGGAGAGAGCAGATTGGATGAGGGGATATCTTGTGGGACTGCTATTCTGGGGTGGTGGGTAGGGGAAAATGGGGAAAAAATTATAACTCAAAATCTGGCTGAAATGAATGATGTAAACCAGAAGTTTATAAAGCATTTGTTAAAATAAAAAAAAATATTATTTTACATATAATTGGGAAAGAAGACATATAGGCATTGGCACACAGAGATTCACCTTCCCCTACTGAAAAAGTCGAAGGGGGTATGGGAGAAGATATGGGAGAGAGCAGATGGGGTGAGGGGATATCCTGTGGGACTGCTATTCTGGGGTGGGTGGTAGAGAAAAAAAAGGGAAAAAACAGTATCTCAAAATCTGATGGAAATGATGTAAAACAGAAATTAATAAAGCATTTGGGGAAAAAAAAAGAAACAAAAAACCAAAACTGTTCAAAAATGAACTGGATTGCCTTGAAAGATAATTCTTGCCCTATCACTGAAGATGTTTTTAACAAAGGTTGAATGAATGACCTTTCAGAGATGTTGTAGAAGAAGTTCACACCTCAAAAGTTAACTGCCACTTGTTCAAGTGGTCAGTGCTTTGCACCTATTAGGGGCTCAATAAATATTTGTTCAAATGAATTAAAGGTAGAACTGGCAAAAAAAACCCAAAAAACAAAAAAAAAAAACCTTGGTTCCCATCTGAATTGCTCTCCCAGACCACGCAACCTGTTTCCTTGGGGTAGGAGTGGCCTTTTTTTGTCATGTTGGCAAGTATACAAAGGAGACAGGGAAAATCTTGCTTTCCAGTTGAGGTCTTAAATCTAGGGGAACCATTGGCTTTTAGAAAAAATTGATAAAGTATTCAAGACTTGATTCAAAGTGAGCAAACAGATAAACCTTGGAATCTCGTAAGAAATTTAATTCAAAAAGCATTTATTAAACACATACTAAGGACTGGGTGCTAGGGATTTATGGATTTTTAAAAATAGCTGTTTGAGGATGCAGGGTATGACATTTACATAAATATAATGAAAGAGAACATAATAGAGTTTTGCCCATGATCTTTCTATGACCTTAGGTAAATCACAGTATATAGTAAATCAAATGTTGTTGAGTTGTGTCTGACTCTTCCTGACCCAATTTGGGGTATTCTTGGCAAAGATATTAGAGTGGTTTGCCATTTCCTTCTCCATCTCATTTTACAGATGAGGAGAATAAGTGACTTGTCCAGGGTCAAGCTAGCGACTGAGGCCAGATTTGAACTCATAAGATGAGACTTCCTGACTCCAGACCTGGCACTCCACTGTGTCACCTAGCTACCCAGAAATCTAATGTACCATCAGTGATAAAACTGATTTGCCAACCTACTGTAATGGACAATTAATGCAAATACAAGAGGGCATAGCCAATTAATATTTTTTGGGGGGGGTGCTTTTATTAGCCAGCGGCTGTCCCCAAAAGGGGAGGCAGCCCTGAGAAGTCTATCCAGCAAGCTTATATACAGTAAAAAGTACTTCCTGAAACAAACAGCTACATAGGGATGTAAACTAAGGGTGGGGGGTGGCTTGCAAGCTAACGGGGCAGTTCTTTTAGTTACATCTTAGTTACAAGGCAGGTGCAGGGTGAGGTTTCACAATGGTCATACCTTTACGATAGGTTCTTGGGGCCCCCTGAGGGGCCTTGTGAGAGGCCTTGTGTAGGAGCTAGCACTATGGGAATCTACCTGCCACTTCACTCCCCCCTTTTCAAGGACATGACTAGAACTTGGACTCAGTGGAGGCCAAGGGGTTTGACCACCTGAATCCATTTTCTAACATATATGGATAAGCAGTTAATCAAGCAGGGGCTATAGGGATAGCAAGGGGTAAGAAGACAAACAGAAAAGACATCGAGGCTGCCTCTTAAGTTCCAACTTCGAGTCTCCGGTGGCTTCAGCTGTCCACTGGTCTGGAAGGTGGTCCCCTTGATGTGGGCACGATGTCTCTTTCAGGAGATTCTGTGAAGCAGTCTGGTAGATGGCACGAACTGCTTCCTGGACATTCTGGAGAGCTTGGAGAGGCTTAAGCAAGGCATCATCAGAGATATCATAGGACTGAGAAACAGAATCAACTACTCAGAAACAGTTTTACATATAAAGGTCCACTTCTAGCCATGCAAGACTAGATTTAAACAAATAATTCAGTTTTCTTAGCCACACAGGGCTGGGCTCAGTTAATACAAAAAGACACAATTACATTAAGTCAAATACATGTCACCAAGATAACCAAGGGAACTTACATACAAACAATATACCTGTTTCATTTAAGCAACACTTTTAAATCCCAGATGCCTTAAGTAGTTACAGAATTTAAAAAGGAGTTTTGCTTCTCCATTTCAGATTTAGTGGTGACCAGATAATTTTGACCTAATCTAAAATCCAATCGTCCATACCTCTGATCTTTCTCCCAAACTGTTCTAATCATGAAGTCACATAATAGGAAATTTTTAAAGCCAATTTTATCCATCTGTATTTAATCCTAGGTGTCATCTAGTCTGATCCTGTTGCTCTTCCCAAACTTCACTATCCTGGTCAATCAGGCATCTATTTCATTACTTTTTGTCTTGTTGTTAATAAGGATGTTATCTCCATATTTATTCATTCATTTGGCCCTGAATATTACTTCTCAGTGTATTTGCTATAGAATAAAAGGAGGGACAATATCATAAACCTTGCCAGGAGGAAAACTTCTTAACCTTGTTTGATTCCAAGCATGAGTCATCTCTGTTGGTTATTCAGATAATCACCAGGTACTGAAAGTAAGTCTTAGGCATAAATAGGTGGGAAGTTTCCTTTTCAGAAAGAAAAGGCACAATTGGGAAATAAAGTCAGAGAGATCCCACCTGGGCGGTGTCCCAGGTTGTCCCCAGACTTTTTCCAAGCACAGACATCTACCTCAAACAGTTCACAGCCTGAAGCCTCTGTCATCCCATTATCAACTTTAATGATGACTCCTGTAGTCAAGGCTTTAGAGAAACAGTAAAATTTGCAGTTCCCTAAATTATTAAATAGCAAATAAATAAATATGGACTAGTGTCCTTCAGATAGGGCCATCTAAAATTTGATTAAGCTATTAATTACAAATCTTTCTGATTTCTAAAACTGATATCAATTATCTGGAAACAGGAGGGGCTGGAAGAACCCCATTTGTCACAAACTTTCTTATCTGCTTTATTCAGCTTTTCATAAATAGACTTTAAAAACAATTTGAATTAACCTGATGTTAAAATGGTATCTTTCTTTTCTCTTGACTCACCTGATGATTCCCCCCTTAGACAGTTGGGACTCAAAATCATTTGGGTAGATCTTTCTTTATTTCATAGGGAGCTGGGTCTATATTCACTCTGATTTTAAAAAAAAATTATTCTAAAATATTTTCCTTTCTTTTAAAACAGTTTCAAGATTTATAAATGATCACTAAACTTTTATGAAAAAAGTTAGTTGAAAACTTTTAAAATGATCTTAAGCAATTTGCATAACTTTCTGGACATATTCCAATTCTAGATGAAAATACTATTAGAGCTCATCTTTTACTGACTCCTTGCTCTGATCATAGAAACCTGCTATAGAAGAAAAAAAGCAGGACCTTTTACCTTAAACAACAAGCCTTACCAATCACAGCTTAAAGTCAGTTAGTTATTTTTATCCTCATAGAGCAATAAAGATTGATCAAATCTCACAAATATAAGGAATTCCATTTACCATCTTTTCTTCTAAAATCTAAAAGCCAATTGATTAAAATCCTTTTAATCTTTTGCAACTTTTTAGCAATTTAGGTTACTAAAACAAATTCTTTTCTCAGGTTGAATGATCTTGCCTATAGTGATAGTTACTAGGGAATTTGACAGTTATACAACATAAGGAAAATTTATATGAACTCTAAGCAGGAGAAACTGGGGGAAGGGCTAATAATGATTTCCCTGCTTAGTCAATTCTCATACAACATAGATAATACAACTTTTTACCAATAACAATATAATAAACAATTATCATATTCTTGAATTTAAACTTTGAAATAAAAACAAATGAATTACCAATCTGGTGACCTTAAAATTCCAATTTTTGAAGTTAGACAAAACTAAATTTTCTTGATGTCACATAACCAATCAACTTATCACTAAAAATCAATTACATTTTGGAATCTCACATAGATCATGAATGTGGTAATCCATAAACCTTCAAATTAACATAAATCCTTAGATAAAGCAAACTTGAAAATCATATCCCTCTATTTTTCTTCCAGCAATATTTTTGCTACCTGTTTGTATCCCAAATATAACAGCTTTAAATGATCAGATCTTACAACATAAAGATCCAATTCACATGAAATAAACATTGTAAGACAGTATTAGCTGCACTGATAAGGTAACATAGCTGGTTTTACACACATTTTTTTCCATCTTTTAGTTTCAACAAGATTCAGATTAAAAACTGTTTTATCTAGCACCATTTCTGGCTTACAATGGTCACTTAACTTTTACAATATAATGGGACTTTACAATTTAGAGATGCCAAAATAACACAATGACATTATGATATTAATTGCATTTCCAATTCATCACATACAAAAATTATTGGTGGAAAATTAGCCTTAAAAAAAAAAAAAAGATGTTTTTTCTTTTCTTTCTTTTTTTTCTCTCCCCACAGCTGCAAAGTCTAGTTATGGACCCAGGGGTTTGCAAGTGGGGGAGGGTCCTACTATTCTTCAGCACTCTCCTTAATCTAATCTGGTGGGAGAGACTTTAACAAAATCTATTCAAATATTTTCAGCTATTTTAACTTTTACTCCAATAACTTTATGTGTCCACTCCATTAAAAAAAAATTCTTTGAAAATATTCCAATTTGCCTAAATGCCAAATAATAAAATAAATTCTGACTTATCTTTTAGCATCAAATTGGGAGTGACACTTTCTACTTTTACTAACAATTTCATTCTAAATAAAAGGGAGGGGAGGGAAAGAGATAACAGCATTCAAAAGGAACAGCAGTCCACCTTCGGTTTAAACCTTACAGGGTATCAAATTATACACTCACTTTTTCAGACAGACACAAAACAGAGAGAGAAACTTAAAGGAAAGTACCAAAAGTTCACAGAGGATTGTCAGAAATCCTAGGCACAAAAAGACTTGCTTTAAGATAACCACCATAGCCAAGTAGCTAGCTATGAGGGCAGTTCCCACCCACACCTTCCCCTGGTCCTTTCCCCTTTAAGGAGCAGGGGAGTGCAGTGTGGGGGGCGGGGGAGGGGGAGAGACCTGGGAAACTGGAGAGGTGGAGGGGAGGGTGGGGACAGAAGGAAAGCAGCATGGCCAGCCCTGGACCAGGCTGGTGGAAAGAGAAAGGGGGAGGAAAAGGGAAGGCTGGGGCAGAGATTCACTTAGCTCTAGAGCCATGGAACAGCAGGCAGGGACTGGCAGGGAAATTCAATTTCAAATTAACAAAGTTTAGAATGGTAGGTCCTTCTGATCTCTCTTGGGCGGTTTTTTCAGGTTTTCACCCTGGACCTGAGGGGGGTGGGGGGGGGCTTTTGGTTCAGGATTTTCAGGGAGACTCAGAATCTAAAGTTTTTTCCTAACTGGCTTGTTAGCTACTCAGAATGACAAAGAGATAAATCACACAATCAGCACCTGATCTTAGACCTGCTCAGACTAAAGAATTCCTACCTGCTGTTTCTGACCTGGGCTGGTTCTCCCCTCCCTAGGAAAATACTGGAGGGGGGTTTCTTCTCCTTGGGGCCCTGATTGCTATCGACTCATGGGGGCAGGGTAAGACAGAAAGACAAGACAGGCAAAACGAAATTAGGATGCAGACAATAGACACAGACAACTGACAGGGAAAACCAATGAACATAAACTATCACTTCTGGTGTCCCAACACAGAGGCAAGCAACTGCATTTTAGCGCTGCCTCCAGAGTGGCCAGATGCTTCAGGTACACCTATACACATATATTCCCTTAAAATTAGAGTACTCACCAATACAAAAACCTAAGTACACTCCTTTGAAGCCAATTGAGCCAAATTAGCAATAGAAAGGAAGGAACTCCCAGTCCACACAGTAAGTCTAATCAGTCCTGGGGCTGAGGAACATCATCTCCATGGCCCAGCCTTCAATCACAGAGCCAAAGGCTATCTTGGTGGAACCTCCAATGTAATGGACAATTAATGCAAATACAAGACAGCATAGCCAATTAATATTTTGGGGGGTGCTTTTATTAGATGGTGGCTGTCCCCAAAAGGGGAGGCAGCCCTGAGAAGTCTGTCCAGCAAGCTTATATACAATAAAAAGTACTTCCTGAAACAGTGGTCAGCAAGGCAACTGTTGCTACATAGGGATGTAAACTAAGGGGGGGCTTGCAAGCTAATGGGGCAGTTCTTTTAGTTACATCTTAGTTACAAGGCAGGTGAAGGGCAAGGTTTCACAATGGTCATACCTTTACGCTAGGTTCTTGGGCCCCCCTGAGGGGCCTTGTGAGAGGCCTTGTAGGAGCTAGCACTATGGGAATCTAACTGCCACTTCACTACAAACCAGTCCTTTCTTCTTAAACCATAGACAATGAAGAGGTTACCCACTAAGAGGGTTAGGGTTGCTCTGGGGACCCCAAAATCCCAACACCCTGGTCCCTGCTGAATGAATTCAACTCGTCTTCTCAGCTAAAGAAAAGTAAAATTTATTAGAAGTTTGCTTGCATTAGACACAGAGTAACTCTGTGCTAGAAATTCTATGGTGCTCTCACTATTCTATGGTGCTCTCACAAACAGGAAGACAAGAGAGGGTTGTGGGGTAGTCTAGAGAAGGGAGTTTGGGGAGGGTCTTCAGGAGGAGTTAATGAGGTCAATGAGTGATTAAGAGTGGGAAAACACCTGGAGACCACAAACAATGGTGGTCTAGGCCAGTCAAGGGTGGGAAGTCTAGTAACAGACTAGCCTCATGAAATGGGATGATTTAATCAAGAGTCCAAGGGAGGTTCCCAGAGCCTGTACCTTAAGGACTCAAGGACATTACTCAATTCAAAACCCCATTCATTTCTCACCAGGTTGCACTCTAGACCTCACCATATCAAGAAACCTTTTCATTCTGGAAGATAACTTCAGCCCTAGAATTCTATTCTCTGGCTCCCCATCATATATTCCATTTAATAAGGGTACCCACGCCAGTCATTTCTTATCGGGCTGTACCTGGGACTTCTTTACCATGTCACTTAAACCTCTTAGTCCTGAAATTTCAGCCCTGGAATTCACATTTCAGAAGTATCCTCTGCCCTTGTGATTCCTCCCTCTAAGCTAATTGTTCTTCCCAGAAATTCCATGTAAGGAACCAGGCAAATCATCTCTTTATTTCTCACTTGGCTACACTTGTTTTATATAGACAGAGACCAAGGGGGAGGGCCGGGAGGGAGACCAGGGACAGAGAGAGAGAGAGAGAGAGAGCAAGCTGAGGTCAGGACACCCAGTGGGTCAGATTGGAAGAAGTCCATGGTGCTTTTTGGTCTCAAAAACCAATAGCAGAATCAGCTAGCCCTTCCTTACACCTGTGTTCTGGGCTAGGTTTGACCCTGGCCAGTGCCCTGGTAGTTTAGGTTTTATAAGAGAGTAGAATAAATAAGAAGCTTGTAAGTCATTCTGATGTGGACACAAAGGTGCCCTAAGGGTCAAGTTACCCTTTCCCTGGTTTATTCTCTAACCTGAAGGTGCCCTAAAGTCTCTTCCCTTATCTTGAAATAATATAAAACTTTCCCCTTCTCTTTGACCATAAAATTCCTTGTCTCCCCACATCCTGGGACATAAAATTTCCCTTGTTTCCCTTATTTTGCATCTCCTATCCTGTCATCCATCTTCCTCATCCTGTCCCTGATTTTTGACTTCCATAAAAACCTCTGAAACTACATCACCATTCTAAAACCTCTATATAAGCATAACTCCTCCAAATACTAGTCTCACTTAGCTTTCTTGCTAGGAGACCCATGCTGCTTTTTCACATAAAATTCCCAATGGCTACAGAGAAGGCCTAAGTGAATTCTTTTACATCTGAATCTGCTCTCCCAACTCTGACCTAAAAAATTCAACAGCTGGCAAAAGGAGATTTACTTGGCCATAGAAGAAAAAGGATTTTCAATAAAGAAAGAATCTGAGAATCCCTTGAGTTGATTCAGTTGAGAGAAGATCTCACTGCAGCACTGAGAATCTCCCTTCCCCCAGGCATTTGCAGTTACTAAACTACCAGGGTCAAGCCTAGCCCAGAACACAGGTGGAAAGGAAGAGCTAGCTGATTCTGCTGTTGGTTTTTGAGACTAAGAAGCACCATGGACTTCTTCCATTTGGACTCATTACGGTGGCCTAGCTCCATCTCTCTCTCTCTCTCTCTGAAGTAATGTCGACAGTCTGAGTCCTTCGTCCCCTTAACCAACCAAATTTTGAAGACTGTCCTAATGTCTTTTAAAGAAAAACTAGCCTAATATGCATAGTGGGAAGGGTTAAGATATTGCTCCTATTACAACCTGATGCTTTAAAATATCTTGTTCAGTTTTAGAAAATTTGGATGTCCTCCTCTGTGAATCAGCCCTGTTCATTATTATTCTAGTTTCAAGTCAAGAGCTCTTTCTCTTACATTAACCTCAGGGAATCTCATCCCCCAAACATCTTGAGGTCCCTTTCCAAATAACCTGACTACCTAGCTGACTGCCGTTCTTCAAGAGATCTGTAGTTTCTATGCATTGGCCCTGCGAAAGGTGCCAGCAAGTTTGGCTTTTTACTCTATGCTAAAATTCTCCCCTAGGTCCCTTTGTTTCTGCTTACTTCTTCTTAGCTTCTGTCTGGTATCATTTGGTAATTTCTGCCACTTTCTACTCTGAAATCACAGTGTCAAAATAGGAAGAGGTAACTCCTCACTGTCCTTATGTCTCTGTCTACTATATATCTCCACCTACTATAGCTTTGTTGCTTTGCTAACTTCTGCAGTTCTGCAGAATGACACTTGTGTTCCTGAAAGGATTCACTCTTTAGAAGCTGACTCCTATGAAAAGGTCTTTATAGCTCATAAAAACAGTCCAGGGTAGAGGAAGTACCTCCATTCTTTTGTACTTCTATGTGGTCATTGCCCTCATACCTGACAGATTATAGAATTGCAAAATTGCAGAGTTGGAAAGGGACCTCAAGAAGTCCTTATCTAACTATACATGAACAAGAATCATCCCTTCAACATGCCTAACAGGAGCTTGTAGGAACTTACCTTCAAATACATCCAGATCGAGGTGTGTCCCATTTGTTTGTTTTCTTGCTCCGTGTGTTTATATCACTCTGTTGAGGTTTAGGGGTTAGGGGTACTCAAGATCCCAAAATATGAACATACCAGGTCCCGCCAAATGAATCTGACTCAAGCCTTCTCCCAGGCAAAGTAAAACAAAGTTTATTAAAGATCCGCCATAATGGGTAGACTCTTAAGGAGCCTACGTATTTGTGACACTTGTATTGACAAGAAGGCCAGAACAATCTTACACAGACTGAGTCTGAGGTAGATTGTATCTCAGCCCCTTCATGGAGGCAAGATGGAGCTTACATACAGAAAGACTGTGGGAGGATTTAGGGGTGGTCTAGAGGAGGAGTTTGGGGAGGGTCTTGAGGAGTCAGACTCCAGGAATGGGATTAAGGGTGGGAAATAGCTGGAGGCTACCTGGAGATGACAGACAATAGAAGGCTAGTCTAGTTTAAGGGTAACAGATTTGGGTATAGATATTTTGATAGGATCAAGGGTGGAAAAGTAGTTGGACAATGGAGGGCTAGGCTAGGTTAAAAGTAACACTGATTTGGGCCTAAGATACTGAAAGGCTTATGGTCTCAGGCAAATGCCTCATCAAGCCTGAAGATTCTAGAAGAGTTCAAGGAGCTTCCCAGAGCCTGTACTCCATCAACCCTGATGTAACAGTTTCCCCTTCCTTGCCCATCCTTAGATTTGCCATCTTACTTTGGGGCAAATGAGTTTTCATTTCAAATTCCAACTCTTTTATTCATTACTCTTAAAGAACTTTTTTCCATTGAAATGTTTTTTAATAACTGCTAGTACCCATGTGAAATAGGTCATGCAATTATTATTATTATCCTAATTTTACACACGAGGAAACTGAAGTCCTGATTTTGAGGTTTAGGGATGCTAGGACCATATAATAGCTACATGCAGATCCTGCCCAAATGAATTCAACCAAAGCCTTCTTCAGCCAAAGAAAAACAGGATTTATTAAAGATCTGCCTTATTGGCCAGACTCTTAAGGAATCTAAGCATCTGTATCTCTAATGCATATGGCCAAACTGGATCTGAGTACTTTCATGGAAGCATGATGGATCTTATAATACAGAAAGACTATGGGAGGGATCTAGGGTTGGCCATGTAGTTGAGGGTAACTGGAGAAGGGGTCTAGGGAGGACCTTGATGGGAGTGGCCTGGGGTAACTGGAGGAGGGGTCTGTAATGGAAATGCAGATTTAAAGATCTTCCCTGCCCCTAGCTTAAGTGCACCTGGAGCCTGTGGTGGGAGGCTTGTTTTTCAGGAAAGCCCACACCTTGATACTTTGTGATTGGGCAGTGGGTCCAGAAGGTTGTTACATTCTCTGAGCCAGGAGAAGGCTATATAAACCCTGAGGAGAGGCTTTGCTTTGGGGCTCACTTTGAGAAGTGTTGTGTGATTTGACCAGATGAGACTCTGGGAAGCCGTTGTTGAGAGCCCCCCGGCTTTGAAAACCCAGATGTTGATGCTTCCCTCTCTAGTAACTGTGATTTGGTATTGATATAATGGTAGGACAGTTTGGAAGCCTGTCTGTTTGATCTGTAAGTTCTGTAACTCTGAAGTTCGGGGTGCTGACCTTTTTCCCCTGAACTAGGTAATGTATGTTTGTTTGATTAAAGTAAGCTTGTTAACCATTTTGAGTTGCTTTCCTTTTGAAGAGCAGATCTAAGGACCTGTGTTGGCAGTCACCCTGGGGATACTGGGGTGCTTGCTGCTTCAGGGTCTAAGAAAGATTTGATGGGAATGGGGTCTAGATAGGATGAAGGATGGCTTTACAAAGCCAGTGGTAACAGAAAAAGAAGAGAGATTGGGCATAGGCTATAATGAAAGGTCAGTTGATAGCCTCACCCAAACTTACAATGAAAGGCTGCTGAGAGGATTAAGATTCAAGAAGAGTTTAAGGAAGGTTTCCAGAGCCTGTAACGGGAGCCACCCAGAAGTTAAATGACCTTCACCAGGGTCATACACAGCAAGAACAAGTCTCAAGATGGATCTGAATCCAGGTTTCCTGACCCCACATTCAGTGCTCTACGTAGGACGCTATTTCATCTTTCTTATTTCTAAAAAATAAAACCGTTTGGGAACAGGTTATATTTAGTTCAACGTACATTAACGTCCTCACAGAGCATGAAGTGGTTGCCTCACCTTCTTCTGAAAAAAATTCAGTGCACCTGAAGCTCCCACCCTCTCCACTTGTAGCCATAGAGAGGATACTGTGAAGTTGATTTGTCATTCAGATTGTGCCTGCTGAAACTACGTGTGAGGTGTACAAAATGCCACTGTTTCCATGATGATTCAGGTGAAGCAATAACTGCGGCTCGGTTTGCGGTATAGTTTCATCTTGCTCCCTGCCTAGTAGGGCTGGACCAATTCCATTTTATAGGACTCCTTTTATTTGGATCTTTGTAGCTTTTAAATGCAAAAACATAATGACAATGTCAGCTGAAATGAAGATAATCTACTCCTTCCTGCAGATTCAGTGACTCCAAGTTTTCTTCAAATGTCCCACCTGTAAGATCCTAGTGAGAAAAACAAACACTGTTAAGGCAGAAAGGAGGAAGCTTGTGTAGCTTTACAAAGGTAAAACAGGGACACATCCATATTTAGCAGCTTGGATGAATGGCAGCAGAGCCATTCTTTCTCACTTAGGTTCCTTCCAGCTTGAAAATTTTACACTTGTATTAATTTCTATCTCTATTTTAAATTGTTAATGTTAATTTCCATCTCTATTCTGTCCATTCCTAGTTAGTAGAGACCTCTTAGAATTCATCTAGTTAAAATCCCTCATTTTTAGATAAGAACACTAAAGTAGATGCAAGGTAAGTTCATAAAATTCAATGGAAAGGTCAAATATAAAAGGTGAAACTTAAATATTTGTGTCACTTAATGAGGGTAAGAGCCTCAAGTGCACTGTTGAGAAAGATTGAAGGCAAAAGGAAAAGGGGATAGAGATGGATAGACAGCATTGTTGAAACAACAAACATGAACTTGGATAGAATTTGAGAGATGGTGGAGGACAGAAGGTCCTGGTGTGATATGGTCCATGGGGTCATGAAGAGTCAGACACAAATAAGTGAAGAACAATGTATAGTGTCATGTATAACCTTTATCAAATTGCTTGCTTTCTCAATGAAGAGGGAGGAATAGGGTGAGAGAGAATTTGGAACTCAAAATTGTAAAAAGCAAAGATTAAAAATGGTTTTTATATGTGATTGGGAAAAAAATTAATTTTTAAAAAAAAGAACAACATGTAGCGCTTTAGGTTTTGCTTACTTCATAACAACATAGTCAAAACATTATGGGGCAGAGAAGGAAGGAGATTAAAAACAACATATAAAGCATGTTCCTTGCCCTTGGTTAGCACAGTCTGACCTAGGATAGTTGGTAGATATATGAGTTTATTTAATTGATCACATTTAACAAAAGATCTCCCTTCCACTGTATGGTCCCTCAGAACTTCAGAGGCATCAGGCTTATGCAGTGCCCCAAAGGTATTCCTCCCCCTGCACCCCTGCACCCCACCCAAGACTGGAGAACCAGCATTCTCAGGTGAAGTTTCTCATCTAAGTGAAACAAAGTCCTAGATCTTTAATTTGGCTGCTTGGTACAGGTGATTTGTGCCAGCTTGCTCCACCAGTCATGACTCTTTTGCCTAATACATAGAAAATAGACCTGGCAAGTAGAAGAAAGTAAAGAGACCCTACAAATCAATTTTTGTTCAAGTTCAAGGTGAGTGAATACAAAGATACATGAGAGCAAATAAAAGATGTTGCCAATGAGAACATCCAGTGAAGTGAATAATAATCAAGCCTGCTTGTTAGCTATTTAATGTATGCTACCAAATCTGTTCTGTAGTTGAAGACTAAGGGCAATTATGTCAAGCCTTTGCCCTTGTTGTATTTCTGAATCCTAAGAAAGGTAGCTGAAGTTTATTAGAGTAGCAGTACCTAAAAAGAATCAGAGCAGAGAAAACCTATTGTTTCCTATAATAGTAACAAAATATTCATAGCTTTCATTAAATTAAGAGTTTTTAACCTTTTTATGTGTCATGCACATAATTTTGGTGAACCCTATGGATTCCTCAAAATAATATTTTTAATAATAGAAGCAAATTCTAAATTTCATTTTGAGGTTGGTGAAAAAGACATTTTTTTTCCAATGAAGACTTTCAAGCGCTCTTGATGAAAAAACCAGAGCTGAACAGAAGATTTGACTTTCAAATACAAGAAGCAAGAGAAGCATGAAAAGGTAAATAGGAAAAAGAAATCAAAAGGAACTTATTAAAGTTGAACTATTTACATTCCTACATGGAAAAACAATAATTGTATCTCATAAGACTTTTCTCAGTATGAAGATAGTTGAAGGGAATATATATGTATACATACATATATTTGTATAGGAGAATGTATGTATATACAAATATATATGTGAGTGTGTGCATATGTATGTTCATGTATATATACACAGAGGGCACAGGATGAGTTGAATATGAAGGAATGATATCTAAAAAATAAAATTAAGAGGTGAGAGAGGAATTTATTGGGAGGAGAAAGGGAGCAATAGATTAGGGTAAATGATCTCATATAAAAGAGGCAAGAGAAAACTGTCACAATGGATGGGAAGAGCAGGAAGGTGAAAGGAAATGGGACAACCTGATTCTCACTGAATTTGGCCTAAGAAGGTAATAACATACACACTCAATAGGGTATCTTACCCTACGGGAAAATAGGGGTGTAGTGGATAAGAGGGGGAAGGATAGAAGGGAGGATAGATCGGGGGAGAGGGTAGTTAGAAGCAAACATTTTTTGAAAAGGGAGAGGGTCAAAGGAGAAAATAAATTATGTAGGGGCTGGGATAGGATGGAGGGAAGTTCAGGGGGGAAACAGCTGGAATTGGGTGAGAGAAGAGTATGGTCTGGTTCCTGCCCTCAGGGCAGTGGAGGTGGCAGCAGCTGCAATCACTGCCATACTGGCTGCTTCTGGAGCTCCAGGCCCTAGTAGGGGGACCAAGCAACTGACCAGAGGGCAATTGAAGGAATCTTTCTGCTGGCACTGAGGCAAGATTGTCTTGCTTTGCCTTGCTTGGATCTGGGTCACAGTGGTCTTGGGTGGTGGTCCTGTGGTGAGGAGTGCTGGCGTGGCAGTGCTTGTTGAGGCTGTGGAGAGAAAGTCCTCCTCACAATACTGAGACAGGTGCCTAGAAGAAACTCTGACAACAGCTGCTCAAAACTCCAGAAATTTGGGACACAGCACTCTACTCTGGAAGCTGAGTGCTACTGTGGCAAAGAGATCAAAAGTCAAGTATTTGGCTGGCAAGATGAGCAAACAGAGGAAGAGAAATAAGACTATAGAATTGTTTCTTGGCAACAAAGAGGTTCAAAACAGAACCAGAAGACAACAAATTCAAAACTCCTGCATCGAAAGGCTCAAAGAAAAATATGAATTGGTCACAGGTCTGTGGCAGAGGAGCTCAAAAAGGAATTTGAAAATTAAGAGAAATAGAGGAAAAATTGGGAAGAGAAATGAGAGTGTTGAAAGAAAATCATGAAAAATGAGTCAACAGCTATAATGGGAATTGGAATTTGAAAATCTTCCCCGACCCTTAATAGGCCTAGCGGGAAATCTGAAGACCTTCCCTGCTTTGAAAATAAACTCTGCCCTCTAAGGCTGAATGTGATCACATGGAGCCTGTGAACAGCAGAACCCACAGGAAGCTTCCCTGCTTTGAAGAAAAACTGCCCCCTAACAGGCTGAATGTAGTCACATGGAACCTGTAGTGGGAGGAGTTTGCTGATGGGTGGAGCAGAGACACAGGAAGTTGGGAGTGAGAACTAGTGATACAGTGGGAGAGAGAGGAGGTCAGGTAAGGAGATAGAGAGGTTTGTGAGTAAATAGTGATTGGTTTGGAGGAAGGCCAAAGGATGACATGGCTCTCTATGTTATTATGGCTTGTTAATTTCTTTACTATTTTGATGGATTCAGTTTCCCAGTGTTGGGATTTGGTTTTCTTCTGTCTAAATAAATGCTTCAATTTTCTCCTCTATATGGAGAGTTTGTTATATTTTGTGATGAAATGTCATGTAATATTTATAGTCACTTTCTTTATCATGATTGTGGGTTCTGTAATATTGACACATTTGGTGTCACGAACAGGATTGTGAAATATCAGACCTCTAGGTGGAGGCAGAAGGGATTTTAAAAGCAAAAATGGTTATCCCAGGATGGGGGGATTTGTTTTATGGGAGTGGTCTAAAAGTATAGGGCTCTGCGAAAACTGGTAGTTTTTAGAGATTTTCATTTGGCAGGAGGTAACAATATGACCAATCTATTATCTTTAGCTGCTGATGGATGCAATAGAATGGATCCCGCTGATTCTATGTGGCCTAGTGCAGACAGATCCTGGTACTCACTTAGACACTGCATGAGAAAGTTGAAAGAAGTAATGAAAACTGCTATCAAGGTTGGAAATGCAGATATGTATCATGAAATCCCCTTAGCAGTTCCTCATAGAAATATCATGGTGAAGACAGCTCCTCCTGCTTATAAGCACCTACTATTAATTGGTGAAATATGACATCCTCTCTCAGAGGTACCGGGTAAGATTTCACCACCAAGTAACTTAGGAGAATGGGAAAAAAGATAAATTTCCTCATGAGAGAAAAGTAAATGGTCAAAAGATTCAAAGTCAGAATAAATTGCCAAGAAAAGAACTGTTTACTGCTCTATTGAGAGCAGCGAATGATTTTAGAAAAATCGATGGTATTCCAACTAATGAACTATGTAAAATGTACCATGATAAGGGGCTTAATGTTAGATGGAATAGAGAAGTAAGGGCTGCCCCTACAGATGCTCCTGAACCATTCATTGTATCCAAGTTTGTCACACCTTCAGAGAAACACAGATTAAAGAAAGTCCTGAGATAGGTTGAAGTGGTCAATGTGCTGAACAGTGTATCAAGTGTATCAAATGGCAGCGCATCAAGTCATTGGAACAGAGTGAGAAGGACAGTGTCATACACTCTCCTGTGAATGAGGTTATTATAGTAAGTTCATGGATTCCATATAGGCTGACCCTGTATTTGTTTCTTTTTGGCTTTTTGTCAGTTAAACTTGTTTGCAAGATTTGTTTTCTAGGATTGGTACCCTCCACCTGCAAATCCCTGACTGCTTAAGCCAGATGTCAACCCCTGTCCATGACTGTGATGTGCCACTTCTGGACCTGGCATTGACTAAGTTCCAGATGACAGCTAAAGAACTGACTTTTCTAATGGGACCTCCCGGAGCTGGCATTGACCAAGCTCCAGAAGACAGCTAAAGAACTGAAGTCTCGAGTGGGACCTCTTGGGGCAGGGACAGCTCTATGTCCAATTTCAGCTTGGAGTAGCTTTGGAGAAGAGACCTCAAGATTTCGAGCAGCATTCATTTGAGTGGGGGAGGATGGGGTGCTTGTGCCCAAGCCCCCACCCTAAACTACTGTTTTATGTGCAAAGTTTTTCTATTATCCCTGTTTATTGTTGCAAAGTTCTGTTGACACCAGTTTTTCCACCAGTTATCCATAAACTCTCATTTATTGCTAAGGTATTTTTGCTATGTAAGGGACATGAAAGATCTTAGGGCTGAATGTAATGGGAATGGGAATTTGATGATCTTCCCTGACCCTTAACAGACCTAGGGGGGAGTTTGAAGACCTCCCCTACTTTGAAAGTAAAGTAAACTCTGCCCCCCTGATAGGCTGAATGTAATTACATGGAGCCTATGATGGAGGGAATTTGCTGAAGGATACAGCAGAGCCCAGGAAGTTTCCCTGCTGTGAAAATAAACTCTGCCCCCTACTAGGCTGAGTGTAGTCACATGGAGCCTGTGGTGGAAAGAGTTTTGTTGAAGGAAATCAGAGCCCACAGGAATCTTGTTCAGAGCTAGCCAGAAATTGGGGGAGAGAAAGGACACTCATTAAGGAGACAGAGAGGTCTGTGAGTAAATATTGATCTCATACTAGTTTGTGGGAAAGCTGAAGGATGCTGTGGCTCTCAGCATTATTATGGCTTCTGAATGTCTTTGGTATTATGATGGAATCAGCTTACTGGTTTTGGGATTCAGTTTTCTGGTGTCTAAATAAATCCTTCAGTTCTATCCTCTACCTGGAGAGTTCAGCATATTTTGTGATTGAACATCATGAAATACTTATGGTCATGGTCTATGTCATGATCACGGGTGCTATAAATACTGCATTGGTGCTACACCTGGGCAAGTCACTTAACCCCTCTTTGCCTCACTCACTTGTAAAATGAGGACACCATGGCAAAAGAAACAGCAAACCAGTCCTGGATCTCTGCCAAGAAAACTCTAAATAGAATTATGAATAGTCAGATGTAACTGAAACAACTCAACAATGTATATTAAATTTGAGATGTCTAAGAGACATCCACTTTGAGATGTACAATAAACAACCAGGAAAAGCAAATTACACCTCAGAAGAGAAACTGAGATAAATATATAGATATGGGGGCGGCTAGGTGGCGCAGTGAATAGAGCGCCGGCCCTGGAATCAGAAGGACCTGAGTTCGGAGCCAGCCTCTGACAGTTAATCCATACAGAACAAAAACCTAGCCGTGTAACCTTGGGCAAGTTACTTAACCCCAATTGCCCTAAAGGGGCGGCTAGGTGGCGCAGTGAGTAAGAGTGCCAGCCTCGGAGTTGGGATGACCCGAGATCAGATCCAGCCTCAGAAAATGAGCCCCCACGCATAAATAATGACTAGCCGTGTAACCTTGAGCAAGTTACTTAACCCCAATTGCTTTAAAAAAAAATATATATATATAGATATGAAATAAATTTACAGGAGTTGATGAGGTCCCTGAGAGAGCTTAAAGGAAAAAGAGAAAACAAACAGTCCAGGATAGAGCCTTCGAGTATATTTAGGGTGCACAAAATAGCTGACGAGCCATCAAAAGAAATGAAGAAGTTAGGTAGATGGAGACCAAACCCTCCCACACCACCCCACCTCACTGCCCAAAAATTAAAAAAAAAAAAAAAAAAGAGAGAGAGAGCGAAGAGAGAATACTTAGAAGAAGAAAGTTGTCAATAGCACCAAATGCTGTAGAGAAATGAAGAAAGTTAAGGACTAAGAAAAGACTCAGGTTTAGGAATTAAGAGATCACTGGTAACTGCAGAGAGTAGTTTCAGTTAAGTGATGAAGGCAGAAGCCAGATTACAAAGGGCTGAAAAGTAGTTTAGAAGAGAGAAGTAGAGTCAACAAGTTCAGACAGCCTTAATCTAGGAGTTTAGCTGGGATAAGGAAGAAAAATACATGGTAATACCTTGAAGAGGGCAGTAGTTTTTTGTTTGTTTTAGTATGGGGAAGACATAGTTTGTACATACAGTTATTTGTAGGCAATGGGGAAGGAGTTATTCATTAATCTTTGGCCATTGCATGTATAACTGCTGAACTTTAGCATGACTATTTCATTATATCTCTCTACTCACCAGCTTTACACAAATCACAAAAGGAGGGTCAGCATCCTTGAAATGCCGTATTGGAATCTTTGGTTTGGGTCTTTCCTATAATAAAGCAAGAAAGATTCAGATATTAATCAAGTCAGCCAGTTAGTTATAGGTATTAGTTGATAACAAAAAGGTAAAGATTTTTCTAATTACTTCTCTCCTTGGGCAAAGTAGTAAAAAAGAGCATTGGATTAAGGATTTAGAAAACCATGATTCTAGTTCTAATCACTTAGCAGCTTTTTGTGCCTAACCTGTATTAAAGCTGCCTGGCTTACATTAGTTTGATCAGCCAAAATTGGACACACTGTACCCTGACCCCTACATAATGATGTTATTTTGTTCCTCTTTGAGAACAAGAGACAACAACCAACCAACCAATCTTGTGTTATTGAAAAGAAAGTTCTCTATGAACCTTGAAGTATTCAAAGGTGAATTGTTGTTGTTACAGTTGCATATATTTAACTTTATGAGTTTTACAATTTCTGAAGAATCAAAGTTGACGAAAAGTGCATACTGGGAAGATGCATGGATTGTGGGAAGGGCATGTCATGTTAGGTTGCAGAGGATACCAGATCCCCTACAAATATTACAATGGGGCTTAGAGATGTGTCATTCTACTCAGCAATAGAGACACCTCCTGACTTTCTGGAGTCTCTCTTCTCCAGCTGTATCACTCTGGTACATTCCTCTGCCCCTGTGGCAAAAAGCAAAAAAGTGCTTAGTCCAACCCCATTCTCACTCTTTCATTTCTCTCCCAGGCTCCATGAAGGTACTTTTCTCTACTATTTTTCATCCCTCTTGTCTTCTCCTATTCCAAGGTTAGCTCCTTGGTGGAAAGGGGATTTTTTCCCCTTATATTTGTAGTCCAATTTAGGAATCCACAGATGACACCTCCAAAACCTTACAGATATCCTGGAATAGATAAGGAGGAGCCAGGTCAAATTGAAAACAATCCCAAAGTATAGAATGCAAGTGGCTCCTAGAAACTTTGGGGCAGCTGTAGCATTCTCTGCTTGGGCTCAGGATGAAATCATGGAGGAAAAAGTGTGAGAAACAGGCATTTTATGAATCTTACTTTCATATGTACCAGAAAAAGGAGGACTGAATAAAAAATTTTATATGTATTCTATACCTCTGTTCACCCTCTACAGATTTCAATAAAGAAATAGATAAAACTCAAAGGGGAAATAGGACAGAAAGAGATAGGGGAGTGGAAAAGAGGAGTCTAAGAGAAAGTACCTTGTTTTAAGTCTAAGACAATGGGCATAAGTAAACAAATTATCATGTTGGAGAGAGGAATTTGAAGAATGCAGGAAAGAAGGTGAAGAAAAGGAAGAAGGAGCAATAAGAGCACTGAATTGATGAATAAAAGTAAGAGTTAAAAAAAAAGTCAAACAGATAAAACAACTAACTAGACAACCAGAGAGGGTAAAAACAAAGTTGTTGGTATCAAAAAGGAAAAATTACAACAATTGAAAGGGAAATTATTTTTAAAAAACACCTTTTTTTTTTTCAATTACATACTAAAGAAACTGGTAATTTAGAGAAAATAGTTGAATACTTCAAAAAACACCAAGATTAACCAGAGAAGAAATAGACTATTTAAATAACTCCAATATCAGGAAAAAAAAAATGTTTGTTTGGGGTTTTGTTTTTTTTTCCTTTTTTTTTGGAGGGGGGAAGGGCAGGGCAATTAGGGTTAAGTAACTTGCCCAGGGTCACACAACTAGTAAGCGATAAGTGTCTGAGGCCAGATTTGAACTCAAGTCCTCCTGACTCTAGGGTCAGTGCTCTATTCACTGCTCCACCTGCCCCTCCCCCAAATCGAATAAATCATAAAAGAACCCTAAAGTTCTGGGTTGCAGTTCTATGGCAGAAAAGAGTGCTAGCAGTGGGTCACAAGAGAGCAGAGGCCTTTGCAAAATTCCAAGGCAAAGAGAGTGCTTTTGGCTGCAGGGGACTAGGTCCCTTCTTGGGTCCCAGGAAAGCATACCACTCCTAGTATCATACCAACTTGGAAGCACCAAAAACTTACAGACCCCCAGAACTAGCTCTGAAAACCGCAGCAAAATCTGAAGCTTAAGATAGTGCCTCCCTACCCCATCCAATGAACATCAAATTCAAAGTCAAGAAATAGGCTAGGAAAATGAACAAACAAAAATAATAATTTGAACATAAAAAGCTCTTCTTGTTCCAGGGAAGACCAAGACACAAACTCAGAAGATGACAATGTGAAAATAGCTAGAAACATAAAGCCTCACAGAAAAGTGTTCATTGGCTCCAACGTCAATAAGAATTCCTGGAAGAGTTAAAGAAAGCAATGAGTGATAGAAAAAAATTGGGAAACGAAATGAGAGTGATGCAAGAAAATTATGAAAAGAGATAGATAGGCTTAAGCAAAAGCCTTAGGATCTGAGATCTCTCTCTCTCTCTCTTCCTTCTGGGAATCAGCTCTGCAGATGCAGGTGCCATGGGTCAGCTTGGAGAAACCAAAGTCTTTTCCTAGGAGAGAGCCTAGAACCAGAGGGAATGGCCCCTGGAACCCAAAGACCCTCATCCCAGGAGATGGTAACATTAAAAGATGTGGCTATGGACTTCACTGAGGAGGAGTAGGGCCTCTTGGATCATTCTTAGAAAGAACTGTACAAGAAGGTCATGCTATAGAATGTTCAGAACCTGCTGTCCCTGGATGATATGACAATATACTTGGAAAATCCCAAAGACTCAGTTAAAAAGTTTTTTGAAGGAGTTAATTTAAACAAATCATCATGATATGAAGTAAACCCACATAAATCAACAGAATTCCTATATATTATAAATACAACCCTGGAAGAAGAGATAATATGAGATATCCCATTAAAAATAACTCTAGAGAGCATAAAATTTCTGGAAGTACACCTGCCAAAACAAACCCAGGAAGGGCATAAACATAAAATTAAAAAAAAAATTTTAGCAATAGACAGATTTAAATAATTAGAGATATATTCATTATTCAAGGGTAGGAGGAGCCAATATAATAAAAATGACAATTTTACCTAAACTAATATATGAGTTTAATGGCATCCCAATTTAATTACCAAAAAATTATTTTACTGAGTGTAATGGCAAGCAAAGGAGTACTTAGCTCCTTGTTTTAGTTGTTCAAGCAATTAGCTCCCTATTTCAGCTCTTCAAGTGCCTTTGAGCTTTACCTGTGATTATATCAAGTCTTTGTTAGAAACAGCACCTGTGAAGCCCACAGTGGGAGGAACTTGTCAAAGACTGGAACAGGAAAGATGTACGAGGAAGAGGTGGAGCAGGAAGGAACTGATGATATAAAAGCTCAAGCACAAGCTGGGACTGAGCAGAACTGGGAAGGATTGCTGTGGTGCTGGAACTCTTGTCTATTCTCTCTGTGCTGATGTTACTTTGTCAGACCTATCTGCTAAGAAAGGATGTTACTGTTGTTACAGAAGCCTGGGATCTTACTGCTGGTTCAGAAGCCCTGAAAGAGGACTTTCCTGCTGTCTGTTTAGAAAAGTCCTGAAGGAAGGTTTTACCAATGTTTTCAGAGGTTCCAGGACTTTACTGATGATTTGTGTTAATTTCTCAAACAGAGGCCTTGTCTGTTGGTCTGTGGTGATGTCACAGTCAGAAAGTGAATTGATGATAGTGCTGACAATGTATGTGAGTATTGCTATAACTCTTCTAAGCTTGATGTGTGGAGTTGGACTGGGATCTGGGAGCTGCCTATTTGTCAATCAAGGTTAACAGTTGGGTAAATTCAGGCAAAGAGCTGAGAGTATGGAAGAGGAACCATGGAATGTGGAAGTCAGCCCTGAGTCAATATGAAAGACTCTTCCTTGGGTACTTAGTACTGACTGAGAAGATTATGATTTTCTGTGACCTAAGGGTGAGAGACTTTTGTACACCCCTTAAGAAAGATTGCTCCTTAAGGATGACTGAGTTAAAGGTGATTGGAAGCCAGTCTCTAATCAAGATGGAAGAGGACTTTAGATGGGTACTTTATATTGATTGATTCAGATTGGACTTACTGAATGATATCTTTTGTTTAAGACTATGTGGCCACTTTAGTAATAAGTTGTTATGACATCATTGTGAATGTTGTACTTTGGTTTCTGTGAATATTTTGCTTTAGTTTACTGTTGAATAAACAGAGTTCACTATACTATGTGATCAGAGCCTTAAAGCCATTCATAGCAGCAGCTCTCAGGAGAGCTGCTTATGCTTGGCTTTACATTGAGCTAGAAAAAATAAAAATTAAATTGATTTGGAAGAACAAACAGTTAAAAAAATATCAAAGTAACCATTGGGGAAAAATGTAAAGGAAGGTGGTTTTGCAATACCAGATCTTAAACTCTATTAATTAACTCTATTAACAATAATTTTCAAAACTATTTGGTTACTGGCTAAGAAATAGGAAGGTCAATCAATGGAACATAGTAGATATGCAATTTAAAGTAGCAAACAAATAAACTTGGATTTGACAAGTGTAAAGGCTCAAGGTTTGGTGATCAGAATTCATTATTTGGCAAAAATTGTTAAGAAAACTGAAAAGAAGTATCACAGACATTGGGCATAGGACAATATCTTACACCATTCAACAAAATAACATCAAAATGGATTCAGATCCAGAAAGAAAGCAGTAAATTGGGTAAAAAAAAATATAGACAGAGATCTGTTTAAAATCTAAAAGAACATAAGTCATTCCCCAATTGATAAATGGTCAAAGGATATGAGCAAGCAATTTTCAGATGAAGAAATTAAAGCTATGCACAGACATATTGGCTATTATGACAGAAAAGGAAAATGATATATGTTGAAGATGTGGGAAAATTGAACTGCTAATGCATTATTCGTAGAGTTGTGAACTGATCCAAACAGTCTGCAGAGCAATTTGGAACTATGTCCAAAGGGCTATATATACACTTTGATCCAGCACTATCATGACTGTTTGATAAAACATAAAAAGGGAGAAAGGACATACATGGACAAAAATATTTCTAGCATCTCTCTTTGTAGTGGCAAAGAATGGGAAATTGAGGGGATGTCCATCAACTGTTCAATGGTTGAACAAATTGTAGTATGTGAATGTAAAGGAATACTATTGTGCTATAAGAAATGATGAGCAGGCAGTATCAGAAAAAACCTATGAAGACTTACATGAACTGATGCTGAGTGAATGAGCAGAACTAGGAGAACACTGTACACAGTAAGAACAACACTGTGCAATGATCAATATGATAGATAATTCCAAAAGACTCATGATGGACAATGCTAACCATATCCAGAAAAAGAACTATGAAGTCTGAATGCAAATCAAAGTATACCATTTTCACTTTTTTTGTTCTTTCTCGTAGTTTTTCCCTTTTGTTCTGAGTCTTTTTTCACAATATGTTTGTGAAACAGGTGAGGAACTAATGCAAAGAGGGTTAAGTGATTTGTCCAGGGTCACACAGCTAGTTAGTGTCAGAGGCTGGATTTGAACTTATGAAAATGAGTCTTCCTGATTCTAAGCCCAGTGCTTTATCCATTACACCAAAATTAAGGATATTTACCTTACTATAGGAAGCAACTCAAGTTCTTGAGCTCCAGGTAATATGTATAGGCAATAAACTGTATTCATAGATCTTTACAGAATGTGCAACATTAGAGTGTGCAACTTGAGAGATATTTTTAGTTCAAGCCAAGGCAACAAGAATTTATTAAGCACTTACTACATGCCAGGCACTGTGCTAAGTGATGGGGACAAATATAAAGAAAAAGAAAGATAATCTATCCCCTCCAGGAGTTTACATTCTAATAGATGAAGACAACACAAAAAAAGGAGCAGAAAAGCAAACAGGTACGGGGATAGGCAGAGAGGGAGGTTTAAGGTACCCAGTGAAAGGGCATGGTTTTCCAGTCCAGAAAGTTAGAAGCAGAGCTGGAATGGGAATGAAGGTTAGCATCTCTTCACGAAGTAGAGATCCCAGGAAGAACTTGCCAGTGGCACAAGAGGGTTGGCTTATTGGAAGGATATTTCAAGATGACAAGGCTACAAGACATCTCGATGCTCTAAAGCAAGGAAGTTCCAGTTACTCAGGGAAGTTCCAGGATGAGAAAGCAGCTGAGGCATGGTTTTGAGGCAGCACAATGTACTTGGAGTCAGAAAGACCTGGATTCAAATTTGATCATGAATCATACTGTGATGCTGGTCAAGTCATTTAACATCTCAGTGTTCTAAGATTGCCAATTAGAGACCATTTTCTGATCTGTAGTAGAGCCCCTATTAGAGGTTCCAGATACTGATGGATGAACTCGTGGGTCTGAACTAGCTATTTTGTGCTTGAATACTTGTAGAATGAACTATTCATATTTCAGATTTTCAAACATCCATGGTTTTTTTTTTGAGACTGGTACTCTTTCCATCCATGCAGATATAAGGTATGTATGTCATAAGTTATATATGTCATCCATGTATATATTCACATGAGTCTATCTAAATTTGACTCATGGGAAATCATGAATCTCAGAAATTTCTCCCTTCTTCAAGGGAGACTGATTCATTTTTGGAAGAGATTCTGGAGGTTACTTGCTCTCTTCTGCTCAGAGAGTGGGTAACAGACCTAAAATTATATCTATGTGTTCCCCTAAATATTGCTAATATAGGGGAAGTGATTTTGTTCCTAGGTTCAAGCTGTTTTCTCTTAAAGAGTGCTCCAAGCTTGTATCATAAGGCTCTATTATATCCTTTTGCATTAAATGCTAGTTGCATAAAAGATCATCACAAATAACTATCATGTAAATCCATTTATCCAAGCTCACAGCAAACAAAAATCAGTCATTATACAGACTAGAACATACTGGCAAATACTCAGAACGAACGAGCTTTTCCAGCGAAAATGAGACATCTCAGACCAACTGAGAGAGTCTTCAATCTCACTCATGAGGCAATTTCTCAAAGTCTCTAGGAAGGCAAGCTGAAATCAGGGACATGTTTCTTTCCAGTTTGCTCCCCAAAGAAGCTCTGGAGCCATATGTATCTAAGCAAGATGAAAAAAGTAGTACTCTTTTGTCCCAAGCTCTTGAACCAACTCTGTACTTTGGGCAGGCATACAGAGTTCAGTCATCATCATTTCTGCCAATGAAAAGAGTCTTAGATAAATCTCTTAGGCTTGAACACAGATGATAGACTATGTCCCTCCCCAGTTCAACACAATCTTCAGTTTCCAGAATATTATTTCTAAAGCTCAGGTCTGACCATGTCACTAAGGAAATTTATTTTTTAAAAATTGTAAGGTTGACATTTGTTAAATTAATACTGAATCATGAAAAATATTTTTATTCATTAAAGGAACTAAAACTAATCTTTTTAAATTAATAACTAAACTTCACTTAAAATTCACACTCAAAAATGAAATGCACAATAACATCTTTTAAGCAGTAGGGTGTGCCTAAGCATACTCCATATTAAGTCTATTGGGTACATTACAGCAGTACTAGAATGGGTAGAGGAGGGCAGAGTAAGGGAGCCCTCTTTACTTATGAACTATCTACTTTCAGTTATTAAAAAAAAGTGGACAGTTTTGCTTGGAAAACTAACTCCATTGATCCTGCAACTGAGACCTTATTCAGCTCCCAACATTCTCAGTATTAAATATAGGTCACTCATTTCTTTGGCCTCTTTGGACCAACTTTGTAAAAGATATACTAGGCATTATATTAACTAAAATGCATTGCTTTTATAATTTTTAGTCTATGCATCCACAAGAATGAAATCATTAACTCACAGGTCATCCAAACAAGCTCTAGGACACTTCAATGATAGCAAAAGTGTGACAATTAGTGAAAAGAATGTGGGGGTAAAAACTTCTGTATCATTTTCTCCAAACCAAGATAGTCTTTTTTAGCTAGTCAAAGTAATGGGAGTCTAAAGCACTATTTTTTCCTGAAGCTTAAGCTGAATGCATTTCATACTACCAGTGACAGCCAGAATGGAGGAATGATGAACATTTATTACAAACCTTAGAGTCTTCATAAGAGTAGAAACCCTTCTTGATCTTGTTTTTATCAACATCACAGAATGCAACAACCTAAGGAGGAGATAAAGTGGTGAAATAAACATTTAGAACAACTCAACTGACAATACATCAGGGACCTTGGACTATTGTTTTTCTTACAATGTACTGATAATCCAATAGACTCTGAGATAACTGCAACTGCCAATGATCTTAGGTTTCATCATTTACATTCCCTGAATATTCCATTAGCAATAAGCAACAATAATGTGTTTCTCTTATATTTAATTCTTTTGGTCATACTGGACTAATCCCATAATAAACTGAGATAATCTCACAGGGGTGGAAAAGGGATGGGACTTCAGCTGAAACCTTAAGGAAGCTAGAAGTTGGAGATGAGGAAGGAGAAAAGGCATGGAGAATAGCTAATAAAAATGGCCAGTTAATTAAAAGAATGTTGTTTGAAACAGAATTTAGTAGGTTGGGGAACCTTCAAACCTCTGGCCTGGTGACCAGAGGTCACTCTGGTTATGAACGCTGAGTTTTCATAATTTAATAATCTGTATTGTAGAGAAAAGAATCCGTATCAATTCAGGTAAAATTCACCATGGGCTAAAAATTGTAATGTACTATCTTTATCTGCTATAGCTTGGGTTGCTTTAACCAAAAGCAAGGTAATCTTCACTCTCGATCTCTCAATTCCCCAGTGTGAGAAAAGGAAGTGAGCAGAAGGAGAAGGTCGTGGTCAAAAAGAAGGCTTCTGGCAAAACCTACCAAATGAGAAAAAATAGGTAGGGTCTATGAGGAACTGGCTTTTACTATTCCCAGAATGGAAGAATGGAATGTCCTCCCCAGCAAAATGTTGTTGCTTAAACCTTGTGCATTATACTTTGGGGGGGAGTGGTGTAGGGTTAGGGAGGAACTCAATTTCTCATTTCATTGGTACAGGAAATGATTCTAACAAATGCAAATCAGTACCCGTGATGCAATTTCATTTTAGTGGAGACTGTAAGGTTAGACAATGTGGCCAGGGTCACATAGCCAGTCTATGACAAAGGAATGACTTGTGCCCAAGTCTTCCTGACTCAAATGTTGGCTTTAATTTAAGTCATTTAAGGAATGAAGTGCCCACTATATGCAGAGACATAACAATTTTTCCTTCACATGAATTTCATTACTTTTTTTAGTTATATAAAATTATGTTTTGGTAGTTTGAATTGTATGATGCTAAAAATAAATTGATTTAGGTAGTCTTAATATTTTTATTATATTAGCTCAAACTATGTATGAGCAATTAATATTTCTCCAATTATTTAGGTCTGCTGTTATGAATATAAAGTATTTTGTAGCTGTATTTCTATCATTTTTGTTTCATGGGAGGTAGTCTACCAAATATGAAATTTCTTTTTCTTACTGACATCAGACTAAGGTGCTGATAATTTGTTTAGATTTATTTTATATCCTGCAATTTTGTTTAAATTTTTGTTTCAGAGAGTGGATTCTTGGGAAGATGGCAGAATAAGTCAGAATATTACAAGCTCTCAAGATTTTCCCCCATGAAAGAGTTAAAATAGCACCTTAGGGTAAACAAAGTGTGGGTGGTAATGAATAAGAATAGGGGCACAACCAGAGTCTTCCTGGGACAATCTCAGAAGAGGGGAAGAAAAATCCAAGGAAAAGGTTTGGTTCTTTTAAAGAGGACACCCAAGCTAGAGGTTTCATTTTAACAAGTGGCAATCCCTGGGGCTGTCTCAGCCCTAGCCACTGAATCTTTTACCCCCATCTGGAACAGTGAGGGGAATTGGGCCTTTGAATTCAGGAAGACTGAGGGAACTTCTGCTGATAAGGAACTCCAGATCCAGCCATGCAGCAAAAAGCAGTGGGGGAGAGAAGAAACCAGCAACACACCTGGTGAGTACAGAAGCAGTGGGGCAGAAAGTCCCTGGCTATAGGCACTTACAGAAGGATGGAGGTTTGGTTTTGGTTCCAGGCTAGAGGGAAGAACTAAAGATCTGGGGCAAGAGGCACACTTTCCCATACTCCAGAGCTAGAGGTATTTACAAAAATTAAAACTATTACCACAAAAAATACACAGGCAAAGGAGAAAGAATCCAATCATAGAAAGTTATTATGGGAATAGAGATGACCAAGGTTCATCTTCAGAGGAGGATACTGAAGCAAAGAAACCCCCAAAGAGTAACATCAAAGGATTATCTGCCCCAAAAGAATCCACAGATCTTAAAAAAAAAAAAAGACTTTAAAATGACACCTTGAAAACTAGAATTAAGCAAAGTGAAGCCAGGAAAATTATAAGAGGACAAGAAATAACCGAAATGTGAATAATGAAAAAAAAGAAGAGAAAGTGAAAAAACTTATAAGAAAAACAACAAATTTGGAGAATAGAAAACAAAAATAATCAGACTAACAAAGTTATGATCAAAAAAAGAATCTTGATACGATAATACAAGAAATAATTAAAGAAAATTATCCTGAAGCATTAGAACAAAAGTGGAAAGTAGAAATAGAAAAAAATTCATCAATCACCACTTAAAAGAGACCCTAGGAATATCATAGTCAAATTCTGAAACTCTCAGCTCAAGGATAAAATATTAAAAGCAGCAAGATTAAAACAATTTAAATATGACAGTGCCACAATTAGAATCATACAAGACCTAGCAGCAGAGACATTAAAGGACTGTAGGTCTTGGAACACAATATAACAAAGAGCAAAATAACTAGGGCTCCAGCCGAAAATATCATACCCTGAAAAGTTAAGTATTATCCTGAATGAAAGATAAAATGGACATGTGATAAACTCTCAGACTTTCAAAACTTTATTAAAAAAATCCTGAACTTAATAGAAGATTCTACATACCAGAGCCAAGAGAAATAAAAGGTACATACCAAAGACTGATTATAAAGGATTCATAAGGACAGACTGTTTATTTTTCATATGTGTAAAATGTAAAAGGTATGTCTAAGATTCTTATTAATAACTGGATAGCTCATAAAAAAGATTGGGGGCAACCCAATTAATATGAATTTAAAAAGTAAAACCACTTAGGAACAGCTAAAAAGAGTAATTGTTTTATATAAATAAGGTGAAAGAGGAAGAATCAATACATAGGAATTAGAAGGGGGAGGAGAGCTAGTAGTGTTGGTAACCTACTTTCATTGGGAAAGGGTTTAAAAGGGAACAATACATGCATATATATGTACACACACATACATATATTTAGAAGAGTATAAATGTCTTCTAAATTCAGAAGAAATAAAATGGTAGGGGCATAGGGAAAGGGGAGCAGACAAGGGAGGAATCTTTAGAGAGGAGAATGAGGGAATAGGTATAAGGGGGGTATAGAAAGGTGTTTAGATTTATGGGAATTGGAAGATAAGGGATGTATCCTTGGAGGCAGGGTAGGCAAGTAATAGGAAGGTAAAATAGAAATAAAGTAGAGGAGGCAGGAGGGATAGGAAACAAGAGATATGAACAAACATAAAAACAAAGATCAGGAGCAAAATATATTTGGGAAAGTACATATGTATATATGTATATGTATATCTATTGCTATAGAGAAACAAATCTAAACTTTTTTTTTTTTTGCTTTTTGGAGGGCAATTGGGGTTAAGTAACTTGCCCAAGGTCACACGGCTAGGTTTTTGTCTGTGTGTGCATTAAGTGTCTGAGGTCGGATCTGAACTCAGGTCCTTCTGACTCCAGGGCCGACGCTCTACTCATTGCACCACCTAGCCGCCCCCAAATCTAAACTTTATTGTAGCCTCCAGGGGAGGGGGGAAGTGGAAGCAGAGAAAAAAAAAAGAACAAAGTAAAAAAGCACACAGCAGAGAATAAAAGAAAACTCACTAGGAAGCTAAGAAAAGATGGACAAGTCTCAACACAACATGTATTATTCATCATACAGGCTTTCTTGAAATGAAAATTTATTGTTACATATTTTGAATCCTCTCTTATGTTCTGCTATGCACACAACATGCTTTTTCCCCCCTTACTTTCTTTTTTTTTCTTTTCATTTCTTTTCTCTATTTTGTATTTGTGTTCTGGCATTTGAATCTAAAATAAAATTAAAAAAAATAAAGGTAGTAAGTGCAATAGGTGAGATTTGAAAAAAAAATGTGTTTCAATTGATTTTTAATTGACTCTATGAGGTTTTCTAAGTATGATATTCTATCATTTGCAAAAAGAAATAACGTTTCATCTTTACCTATGTTTATTTCCTCGATCTGTTTTTCATATTTTATTACCATAGTTAGCATTTTTACCAGTATGTCATACAGAAGTAATAACAATGAACATCTTTGCTTCACCTCTGATCTTATTGGAAAGGACTTTAATTTATCCCATTATATATATAATGCTAATTCTTTGTTTTAGATATATACTACTTAATATGCTAGTAGCTAGGTGGTGCAGCCATGGATAGAGTGCTGGCCCTAGAATAGGGAGGACCTGAGTTCAAATATGACCTCACACACTCACTACCTGTGTAACTGTGGGCAAGTCTTTTAACCCCGCTTGCCACAGTTACCTCATCTGTAAAATGAGCTGTAGAAGGAAATGAGAAACCACTCCAATATCTTTGCCAATAAAACCCCAAAATACAAAACAGCAAAAAAGAGTTATGAAGAGATGGACACAACTGAAACAACTAAACAACAAAAATTATTTTTGTTCTTATTACTAATATGGTCAATTATGTTTATGCATTCTTGGTATTAACATGCATGATGCAGAGTTTATAATTTATGTGATATGTTGCTGCAATCCTATGTTTTTAATAGGAATAGGTGTACTTTGTCAAAAGCCTTTTCTACATCTATTGATATATTCATAGAATTTTTGTTGTTTTTGTTATACAGTCAATTAGTTATAGGTTTCCTAATATTAAACCAGCCCTGCATTCTTTTTTTTTTTTTTTGGAGGGCAACTGGGGTTAAGTGACTTGCCCAAGGTTGTGTTAAGTGTCTGAGGCCAAATTTGAACTCAGGTCCTCCTGAGTCCAGGGCTGGTGCTCTATTCACTGCACCACTTAGTCACCCAAGCCCTGCATTCTTAATATAAATCCCACTTAGTAACAGTGTATGATCATTGTGATACATTTTAATCTCCTTGTTAGTATTGTATCTAAACATTTTGCACCAATATTCACTAGGGAAAGTACCTATAGTTTTCTTTCTCTGTTTTTTGCTCTCCCTGCTTTAGGTATCAAAAACATATTTGTGTCTAAAAGGAATTTGGTAGGACTGTACCTATTTTTTTTTTTCCAAATAGTGTATATAGTATTGGGGTGTATGGGGCATTCAGGGAGGACTAACATCTTTGGTGTGTGGGCTTAAGGAGCACTTTTTTAAGGCTGCTTATCCACCTTTGGTGTTTACTTTATTATCCCTTTTAATTAAGTTTATTTTTGTTTTTGCTTTGTCTAAGATCATGACTGCCTTTTTTACTTTGGCATAAGCATAACAGATTCTGCTTCAGCCCCTTATTTTAACTGTGTGTGTGTGTGTGTGTGTGTGTGTGCGCGCGCGTGCGTGTGTATGTGTGTCTTTTCATTTCAAGTGTTTCTCATAAACATAATGTTGGATTCTGGTTTCTAATCCATTCTGCTATCCTCTTCCATTTTGTGAGTAACTTCATTATTCATTCATATTCATAATTATCATTACTATGTATTTAACTCCATCCTATTTTCTTGTATCTATCCTTCTCTGTCCTGTCCCTTTCAAAACAGTTTTACTTCTCTTAGTCTGCCCTTCCTCTTATCCCCAACCTCCTTTTCTCTTATTCCCCTCCCCTCCTACTTCCCAATTGGATAATACAGATTTTAATACCCAACTGAGTATGTGTCTATACATATATATGTAGATATATATACAGGTATATATAGACATACATATACATAAAAAGGTAAACATGAAATATATGTATATATGTATATACATATGTATATGTATATATGTATGTGTATATGTATATACATGTGTGTTGTGCATATGTATGTATATATATATATGCACAGGTGTGTATTCTTCCCTATCTGAACCAGTTCAGATGAAAGAGATTCAAGATTTGCCCACCTCCAACCCATTATCATTTCCTTCTCCACTCTAAATGCTTTTCTTTGCATGCCTCTTTTATGTGAGATAATTTCCCCCATTCTTCCTCCCCTTTCCCCTTCTCCTAGTACTTCCCTTTTTAATCACCCGTCCATTTTTTTAGAACATCCCAACAAAATTGACTCCTATCCATGTCCTCTAACTATGTAGACTCCTTCTAAATGCTCTAATAATGACAAAGTTCTTAGGAGTTATATGTATCATCTTCCCACAAAGGAATGTAAAAACTATTAAGTCCCATAAGATTTCTCTTTTATGTTTACCTTTTTATGAGTCTTGTGTTTGAATGTCAAATTTTCAATTCCACTCTGGTCATTTTATCATCAATGCTTGAAAGTCCACTATTTCATTAAATATCGACTTTTGCCCCTGAAAGATTATACTCAGTTTTCTTAGATAAGTTATTCTTGATTGTAACTCTAGCTCCTTTCCCTTTCAGAATATCATATTCCAAGTCCCCTGCTCCTTTAATATGGTAGCTTCTAGATATTGTGTAATCTTGACTGTAGCTCCCAAAATATTTGAATGGTTTCTTTCTAATTACTTGCTCTATTTTCTCCTTGACCTAGAACACTGGAATTTGGCTATAATATTCCTGGCAGTTTTCATTTTAAAAGTTCTTTCAGAAGGTCATCAGTGTCTTCTTTCAATTTTTATTTTACCCTCTGGTCCTAAGATACTGGGGCAGTTTTCCTTTCCAGTTTCTTGAAATATGATGTCTTAGACTATTTCTTTAATCATGGCTTTCAGGTAGCCCAATAATCCTTAATTATCTCTATTCAATCTATTTTCCAGGTTAGTTGCTTTTCCAAGGGGATAGTTCTTATTTTTTTCTATTTCTTTTCTCATTTACTTGACTATTTTAATATTTCTTGATATTCCATGGAGGTATTAGCTTCTGCTTTCTCAACTCTAATAAGGTATTATTTTCTTCAGTGAGCTTCTGTACCTCCATTTTTTTTCCATTTGGGCAATTCTGCTTTTTGAAAGCATTTTCGTTAGTGAGGTTTTGTGACTTTTTGCCATTTGGCCAATTCTGTTTCTTTTTTTTTTTTAAACAAATATTTTATTAACTTCTGTTTTACATCATTCATTTCTGCCAGATTTTGAGTTACAATCATTTTCCCCCCATTATTCCCCTACCCAACCTCCCAGAATAGCAGTCCCACAAGATATCACTTCCTCCAATCTGCTCTCTCCCATACCTTCTCCCATACACCCATCGACTTTTCCATTAGAGGAAGATGAATCTTTGTGTCCCAATGCCTGCACATCTTATCTCCCAACTATAGGCAAAAGAATATTAATAATAGTATTTATATATATATATTTGAAACATTTAATGTTACGACCTTGAATTTCAGATCCATTTCCTTCCTCCCTTGTCACCCATTCCTTCTTGGGATATAAGTAATTCAGTATATGTTGTACATGTCTAGCTATGCAAAACATTATCATAGTAGATATATTGTACAAGGCTGCTTATAATTCCCTCCCACTCATCCCACCCCCACCTGGTCCATTCCCTACATGATCCTGTCCCTCTTCTATAGTGGGTACTTCCAACCTCCCCTCACCCCAAGGATGCCCTCCCATCCATCATCCCTCCTCTCATCCCCCTTCCCCCTATCCTGCTGCAGGTTGAGATATCCCATTTAGTATGTATGTCATTTTCTCCCTGAACCAAATTCAATGTGAATGTGGTTTTGCCTTTTTAGCCTTCCTTATTCTCCCCCTCCTTTGCACCCACTTCCCCTACATGAGATAGTTTACCCTACCATGTCTCTCCCCATCTCCTCTTGCCACTTTCCTCTCTCACCTCATAATTTCATCCCTTGAGTACTCTCCCTTCCCAACAAATTCAACCTATGCCCTCTATCCATATATAACTGTAACCATATACACACACATTCACATATGTATTCATATGACCACACCCCCTTCTTCCATTATTTTCATAGTGAGAAAGATATCATCAGTCACAGTTATTGCTTTTCCATATAGGAATGTAAATAGTTCAACTTTGATAAGTTCCTTTTGATTTCTTTTCCCTGATTACCTTCTCAGGCATCTCTTACTTCTTGTGTCTGGATGTCAAATTTTCTATTCAACTCTGGTTTTTTCCTCAAGAATGCTTGAAAGTCCTCTATTCCACTGAATGACCATATTTTCCCCTGAAATAAAATACTCAGTTTTGCTGGGTAGGTGACCCTTGGGTTCATTCCCAGTTCTTTTGCCCTCTGGAATATCATATTCCATGCCCTTCGATCCCTCAGTGTAGAAGCTGCCAGGTCCTGGGCTATTCTGATTGTGTTTCCACAATATTGAAATTGTTTCTTCCTGGCTGCTTGTAGTATTTTCTCCTTGATCTGGGGATTCTGGAACCTGGCTATAATATTCCTGGGAGTTTTCTTTTTGGGATCTTTTTCAGGAGGTGATCGGTGGATTCTTTCAACCTCTATTTTGCCCTCTGGATCTAAAACATCAGGGCAATTTTCCTTGAGAATTTCTTGAAGGGTGATTTCTAGGTTCTTTCCTTGATCATGGCTTTCAGGTAGTCCAATAATTTTTAAATTGTCTCTCCTGGATCTATTCTCCAGGTCAGTGGTTTTTCCCATGAGATATTTCACATTGCCTTCTAATCTTTCATTTGTTTGGATCTGCTTAACAGCATCTTGATTTCTCATAAAGTCATTAGCTTCCATTTGCTCCAGTCTAACTCTGAAGGAATGAATCTCCTCAGTGAACTTTTGAGATTCTTTTTCCATCTGGCAAATTCGACTTTTTAAGGCATTCTTCTCCTCATTGCCCTTTTGGGCCTCCTTTGCCATTTGAGCTAGTCTATTTTTTAAGGTGTTGTTTTCCTCAGTCAGGCTGTTGACCCTCATTTCATACTTTTCCTGCATCCTTCTCATTTCTCTTTCTAATTTTTCCTCCACTTCTCTTATTTGATTTTTAAAGTCCTTCTTAAGGTCCTCTATGGCCTGCAACCCACTCATGTTTTCCCCTGGGGCTTTTGGAGCAGGACTTCTGACCTCACAGTCCTTTTCCTGCTCTATGCCCCCAAAATAGGAGTCTAGGGTTGCATTTTTCTGTTTCCTTTGCCTTGGCATGTTGCCACTTAATTGCTTGACTTTTGGGCTTGTTGCCACACTATGGCTTTAAGGCCAGATAGAGGAATTTTCGTCCCGAACGTGTGGGGGGCAACTTCCGTTTCTGGCAAGCTGTAAACCCACCCACAACTTCCACCCTAGATCACAATCCAGATCCAGGGAGGTTAAAGCAAGAGCGATTACCCCCCAAGACTGATCGCTGGATCTCCCCACGATTTGTAGGCTGGGAGCCGGAAATGCCTCTGAAAACTACACAGTGGCGTGTCTCCTCAGCAGCTTCTAGCCCCCAGGGGAGGGAGCTGACGCATTCCCCAAATACAGGTCCCAAAGTCCATAGGACACTAACCTCTTACTTTGTCCTAGGCAAGTCTATGTTGATAATTCTGGCGTCTCCACAGTTCCTGGTGTTCTGGGGTTCCTCCAGCCGGCTGCTGGCCCTGCCGCCCTGGGGCTAAAACCTCGGCTCACGTGGACCTGGGCTCGGCTCGGTTCCAGCGCTCTGCGCGCTGCCGGCTCCCAGACCACTGCGCTGGTCCTTCCTGCAGGGTGCTGGGCTGTCCTCAGCGGGAGGTTAGCTTCTCTGTGTCGTTCTGTGGGTGCCGGGGCTCCAGAAGATTTTCAGAGTCCTTTTTTACATAGTTTGTGGAGAATCTGGGGGCAGAGAGGCTTGGACGAGCTGTTTCTACTCCGCCATCTTGGCTCCGCCCCCCAACAGTCGCCAATTCTGTTTCTAAAAATATTTTCTTCAGTATCTCTGTGTGTGTGTGTGTGTGTGTGTGTGTGTGTGTGTGTGTGTGTGCGCCTCTTTTATGAAGCTGTTAATTCTCTTTTCACAATTTTCTTGGATTGCTCATTCCCCCCCTCCCAATTTTTCCTCTATCACTCTAATTTGACTTTCCAAATCATTTTATTTTTGTCCTTTCTCTTTGTCCTCTGCTCTTCCAGGAATTCTTGTTGGGATTATGTTCAATTTGCATTTTGCTTTAAGAGTCTTTGCCTGTAGCTGTTTTTACATAGTTGTCTTTTTCTGAGTTTGTATCCTGGCACCAGAGTAGTTTTTTAATGGTCAGATTGTTGTCTACTCATTTTTCCAGCCTATTTTAAACTTTGTGTTAAAAAGAGGGCCCTGATCGCCTTCTAGGGAGCTATGTGGGAGACTGTCCCAAGTTTCAGGCCTTTTATTCACTACTTGTTTTCATAGCTAGTTCTAGTGGTTTGTAAGTTTTTGGTGCTTCTGGTGTGATCTGGGGAGAGATGTGGTCTCTGATCTGTGCTCTGGTCTTTATCCAGGAGTCCCATGTTCTTCTGCAGCCACAAGCACTAGTGCTCTATTCTAATCTGGAATTGCAACCAGGGCCCCTGTTCCTTTGCAACTATAAGCCCTCTTCCCTTCCCTGGAACTGTGACTTGGAATTGCATATGGGCAAAAGAGTTGCCAACAGTGCCCAGTGAGTACCCAGTACTAATAGAGGGGCTCCCAGTAGTCTCCTACTGACCAGTTGTCCAATTTTCTTTTTATCTCTAGACTGAAAGACCCCAATGCTGCTGCTGTTGCAGCCACCTCGAAGGCCCACAGTTAGTGATGCCTCTGCATATACTCCAGGTTAGTTCCCACCCTAGTGTCAAAGACCTCCTAAATTGTCCTGGGCTGGAAAAATATGTGCCCTATGCTTTTACTGACTATGTCCCTCTAGAATTTGATTTGATACTGTATTTTAAAATTATCTTGAGGGAAATGTTGGGAAAGCTCAGCTGAGTTTCTGCATCTACTCTGCCATTTTGGCTCTGCCCCTAAGTGATAATTCTTAAACTATCTCTCATTGATCTCTTTTTTAGGCTATTTTTTTGAAAGTATACTTTATTTTTTAATCTTTTTGATTAAATTGGTACTTGTCAATTCCACTTCTCCTTAAAAATCTCACTCTGTTCTCTTTAGGTTTTCACAACACCGCTCTCGCCTCTTGTCTGACTATGTGTTCTAAATCTCCTTTGCTGAATCTTCATCCAAGTCGTGTTCACTAAATAGGGATGTCCTCCAGGGCTCTGTCCTAGGTCCTCTTCTCTTCTCCCTTTATACCATTTTGTTTAGTGATAGTTAACTCCTATGGATTCAATTCTCATTATACAGATGATTCACAAGTTTTTAATCCAGTCTAACTTCTCTCCCCACTCCCAATCTCACGTCTTCCACTATCTTTTGATCATCAGTTGGGTGTCTTGTCTTAAACTCAACACCAAAAGTAAATCCATTATATTTATTCTCAAAACCTCACTCCTTCCTAATTTCCCTATCACAGTCGAGGGCAACACCATTTTCCCAATCAAGGCTATTTTTGCCTTTATTTCTATACTTCCCTTAGCACAGAGTGTGACACAGGGTAGCATTTAAATAAATGTTTGCTTACTTGAATTGACTCACTTTACAATCCTCTGTAAATGAAATACAAAAACATGGGTCCACCCTGTTAGAAGCATGAAGAGGACCAATTAGGAATTCAGGAGAGAACTAGACCGAACAGCAGAATTAAGCTATGGAATAGCAGACACAGGGAGTCGTGCTGAGCGACTCATTCAGCAGCAATACTACATCCAGGAGAGAAGCAACCTGAGGATACCAGAGAGGAAGGGACTTCAGGATCCTGCAGTGAGAGAGGCATGAGTTGCCTTGGCCACTTGTTTTTTCTTTTTCTTTTTTTTTAAACAAATGCTTTATTAACTTCTGTTTTACATCATTCATTTCTGCCAGATTTTGAGTTACAATCATTTCCCCCCCGTTATTCCCCTACCCAACCTCCCAGAATAGCAGTTCCACAAGATATCGCTTCCTCCAATCTGCTCTCTCCCATACCTTCTCCCATACCCCCTTCCACTTTTCCATTAGAGGAAGGTGAATCTTTGTGTCCCAATGCCTGCACATCTTATCTCCCAATTATAAGCAAACGAGTATTAATAATAGTATTTATATATATTTGAAACATTTAATCTTAAGACCTCGAATTTCAAATCCATTTCCTTCCTCCCTTGTCATCCATTCCCTCTGGGGAAATAAGTAATTCAGTATATGTTGTACATGTCTAGCTATGCAAAACATTATCATAGTAGATATATTGTACAAGGCTGCTTATAATTCCCTCCCACTCATCCCACCCCCCACCTGGTCCATTCCCTACATGATCCTGTCCCTCTTCTATAGTGGGTACTTCCAACCTCCCCTCCCCCCAAGGATGCCCTCCCATCAATCATCCCTCCTCTCATTCCCCTTCCCCCTATTCTGCTGCAGGCTGAGATATCCCATTTAGTATGTATGTCATTCTCTCCCTGAACCAAATTCAATGAGAATGTGGATTTGCCTTTTTTCCCTTCCTATTCTCCCCCTCCCTTGCAACCACTTCCCCTTGCTTCTTCTACATGAGATAGTTTACCCTACCCTGTCTTTCCCCATCTCCTCTTGTCACTTTCCTCTCTCACCTCATAATTTCATCCCTTGAGTATTCTCCCTTCCCAACAAATTCAACCTATGCCCTCTATCCATATACACGCACATTCACCTATGTATTCATATGACCACACACCCTTCTTCCATTATTTTCATAGTGAGAAAGATTTCATCACTCACAGTTATTGTTTTTCCATATAGGAATGTAAATAGTTCAACTCTGATAAGTTCCTTTTGATTTCTTTTCCCTGATTACCTTCTCAGGCATCTCCTGCTTCTTGTGTCTGGATGTCAAATTTTCTATTCAATTCTGGTTTTTTCCTCAAGAATGCTCGAAAGTCCTCTATTCCACTGAATGACCATATTTTCCTCTGAAACGAAATACTCAGTTTTGCAGGGTAGGTGACCCCTGGGTTCATTCTCAGTTCTTTTGCCCTCTGGAATATCATATTCCATGCCCTTCGATCCCTCAGTGTAGAAGCTGCCAGGTCCTGGGCTATTCTGATTGTGTTTCCACAATATTGAAATTGTTTCTTCCTGGCTGCTTGGAGTATTTTCTCCTTGATCTGGGGATTGTGGAACCTGGCTATAATATTCCTGGGAGTTTTCTTTTTGGGATCTTTTTCAGGAGGTGATCTGTGGATTCTTTCAACCTCTATTTTGCCCTCTGGATCTAAAACATCAGGGCAATTTTCCTTGAGAATTTCTTGAAGGGTGATTTCTAGGTTCTTTCTTTGATCATGGCTTTCAGGTAGTCCAATAATTTTTAAATTGTCTCTCCTGGATCTATTTTCAGGTCAGTGGTTTTTCCCATGAGATATTTCACATTGCCTTCTAATCTTTCATTTGTTTGGATCTGCTTAACAGCATCTTGATTTCTCATAAAGTCATTAGCTTCCATTTGCTCCAGTCTAACTCTGAAGGAATGAATATCCTCAGTGAACTTTTGAGATTCTTTTTCCATCTGGCAAATTCGACTTTTTAAGGCATTCTTCTCCTCATTTCCCTTTTGGGCCTCCTTTGCCATTTGAGTTAGTCTATTTTTTAAGGTGTTGTTTTCCTCAGTCAGGCTGTTGACCCTCTTTTCATACTTTTCCTGCATCCTTCTCATTTCTCTTTACAATTTTTCCTCCTCTTCTCTTATTTGATTTTTAAAGTCCTTCTTAAGGTCCTCTATGGCCTGCACCCTGCTCATGTTTTCCCCTGGGGCTTTTGGAGCAGGACTTCTGACCTCACAGTCCTTTTCCCACTCTATGCCCCCAAAATAGGAGTCTAGGGTTGCATTTTTCTGTTTCCTTTGCCTTGGCATGTTGCCACTTAATTACTTGACTTTTGGGCTTGTTGCCACACTATGGCTTTAAGGCCAGGTAGAGGAATTTTCGTCCTGAACGTGTGGGGGGCAACTTCCGTTTCTGGCAAGCTGTAAACCCACCCACGACTTCCACCCTAGATCACAATCCAGATCCAGGGAAGTTAAAGCAAGAGCGGTTGCCCCCCAAGACTGATCGCTGGATCTCCCTACAATTAATTGCAGGCCAGGAGCTGGAGCTACCTCTGAAAAACTACAAAATGGTGTGTCTCCTCAGGGGCTTCTAGCCCCCAGGGGAGGGAGCCGACGCATTCCCCCAGATACAAGTCCTAAAGTCCATAGGACACTAACCTCTTACTTTGTCCTAGGCATGTCTATGTTGATAATTCTGGAGTCGCCATGGCTGCTGGTGTTCTGGGGTTCCTCCAGCTGGCTGCTGGCCCTGCCGCCCTGGGGCTAAAACCTCTGCTCACGCGGACCTGGGCTCTGCTTCCTGTGCTCTGCGCGTTGCGCGCTGCTGGCTCCCAGACTGCTGTGCTGGTCCTTCCTTCAGGGCTGCTGGGCTGTCCTCAGCGGGAGGTTAGCTTCTCTGTGTCGTTCTGTGGGTGCTGGGGCTCCAGAGGTTGTTCAGAGTCCCCTTTTACATAGTTTGGGGGGAATCTGGGGGCAGAGTGGCTTGGATGAGCTGTTTCTACTCCGCCATCTTGGCTCTGCCCCCCAACTTGTTTTTTCTACATGTGTGTCTCTCTACCTGTGCATTCTTTTTGTGCCCATTCCTTCCAGAAATATTCTATGTATCTGTGGCAAAGTACACTGTAGGTTTATGTGGATAGGAACGTTTCATAGTTATTGTTCTCACTATACCAACCCTTTTCTTTGATTTAATTGTGTCTATGGCCAAATATGAAAGGTTAGTTTACTGGTGGGTGCTCATAAGCTATAGTTTTAGGAGTACAGATCCACAGGGTGCCTATGAGTCTAAGAACATCCCTTGGGACCCAACCTGTAAATTTATGAGTCTTGAATTGTCAGAACAATTGAGGGTGGGGAGGTATTGGTGCTATATCAGAAACAAATAAAAAACATTATTCAACTTTCCTAAGCATTGAATTTGATGAATCACATGGTTTACATCTCCTTCAAAATATTTATGTTATGGTTATGTTATATCCCTTCCATAAAGGGAGAATTTATTAAATACATGAATTAGCTTAATATGTTTTTTCTGTGAACATACAATTTTTCGATCAATTAGTAGGCCCATAGATTAGGCTGTCTTTGTACTTAGCATTTTTTAATTTAAATGGAATATTTCCTGAAAGGTCATGGTTAGTTGTTAAGCAATAAACACTATGTGCTTAATAAACACCTACACTGTGCTAAGTGCTGGGAACACCAAGAAAAGCAAAAGACAACTGCCCTGAAGGAACTCACAACCTAATGAGGGAGATAACATGGAAACAACTATGTACAAACAGGGCATACAAGATAAATAGGAAATAATGTTCTTTCCCAGTATTACATTTACATGGGTTTTAATTTCTGTATTACTGCAAATATGGTTGGTATTCTGGTCCATTTACTTTAGAGAATGCTATGGGAAAATTAACTTAAGTGTGGCCCACATTCCTATCTTCCTAAAACAAAAGTCTGACCATGTCATATAAACCCTATCCCAACCCACAATAAACTCCAATGGTCCTGTATTATGTCCAAAATCAAATATAAAATTTTCTATTTTGCATTAAAGCCCTTCATAATGTGGCTCCTTTCTACCTTTCAGTTTTCTTATATCTTACTGCCCCCCAAATCCAAGGACTCTGTGATCCAGTGGCACTGGTCTTTTGACTGATCCTCAAACAAAACACTCCATCTCTTGATTCCCTGCATTTTAACTGGTTGTCCTCATCCCTGGAATTCTCTTCTTCCTCATTTTTGCCTCCTGGCTTCCTTCAGGTCCCAGCTACAATCTCACCTTCAACAAAAAGCCTTTCCTAATTCCCCTTAATGTTAGTGCCTTCTCTTTGAGATTATAGCCAATTTATCCTGCATGTACTTTGTTTAAACATAGTTGTTTGCATGATTTCTCCCCCATTAGACTGTAGGCACTCTGAGGGCAAGGACTCCAGCACTTAGCACACAGGCCTGGTACATAGTAGGTGTTTAATGAATACATGTTGACTTGACTCCATATCAACTTTAAGTGGGAAGATTAATTAAGCTTATTGGGCATTATTTATACAGTGTTTTTATTTATTGAAGGAAATTCTACTGCATGCTGCTAAAGAATATTTACTAGATTCATTAATGATACTTCTCCTCCAGTTTTTCTATTAAGAGTTATCAAACCTAGGGGCGGCTAGGTGGCGCAGTGAGTAGAGTCAGAAGGCCCTGGAGCCAGAAGGACCTGAGTTCAGATCCGGCCCCAGACACTTAATGCACACACAAACAAAAACCTAGCCATGTGACCTCGGGCAAGTTACTTAACTCCAATTGCCCTCCAAAAAGAAGAAAATTACCAAACCTAGACTTCACTCAAGGCATAAAGTCCTCAGGACTTCTATTAACTGATGCAAAGAGAAAAAAGTAGGACCAGGAAAACAACATACATAAATACAATAAAGTAAATGTAAACAGCACCAAAATGCATCTGAATTAAAATTAAAGGCAATAACCAATTATGGTCCTAGAGAATATATAATAAAACTAATTTCCCTCTTCTTAGTAGAGAGGTGAGAGACTACAACTGAAGAATATTGTATGTTCTGTCAAACATGGTCTTTGTTGGTATAGCTATTAATAAGGAGGGTTCTGTTCATGGCTAGGGCCATCTATATCAAAACATGACTGTGACATAAAAAAAGGCATCATTAAGCCTAAAATATAAAATTATTTAGCTTCCAGATAGAAGATATACTACCTCAAAAAATTTTAAAATGTAAATCCATCCTCACCTATCTCAAAATAAGAGCAATAGAAGGCAAGGTTTCAGAAGGTAATTTTCTTCAGATCTCACAGAGCCCCTAGTTTGTCTCACTTTATATTCCATTTTGCATTAAAATAAAGGATGACTATAAGTTCCATGAGGGGAGGGAGTATCTTATTTATATTTGTGTCTTACCAATGCAGAATGTAATTTGTCTTCATTGCTAGGAAGACAGGTAGCTGCTGAACTAAGTTGAACCAATTACAGAAAAAGTAGAAAACACATATTTATAAAGGTAAATCATACACACACACACACACTCACTCTCTCTCTCTCTCTCTCTCTCTCTCTCTCTCTCTCTAGCTTTTCCAAAAAAATGATAAAGAATATAACGACATTTTCTTGCCTCCCTACCTTTTTCTGATTTACTGGGGATAAGCTTCTATAGAGTTTTCTTCCCTGTTTGCCAGCATTCCAGATAGTAAATGATGTCCAATGCTGAAGAGCCCTTTCTTCTAGGAACCGGACTCGGTGTTGCCACATGGTGCTTCTATAATATGGAAAAAAAAAGAAATGAATCAGACTCTTGTTTCTCCCAATGCCCAAATACATGATATAGAAATTTAACATGATGTTAATTTATTGGTAAATTCCAAAAAGTTCAACTCTAAAGGTTCATTGTAGTCTGAAGACAGGCTTGAATTCTTTAAAACTGTGCTAGCAGATCACTACTTTCTAAGGATAAACCTATCCAAGCACGTAAAAGTTCATCAACAAGAGACTGATCCCTTGGAAATGAATTCTTTGATGGTGACAAACCTTAAAAAAGAAAAATATACAAAATGAGTCCTATGAAATTCCCTTCTGCTACTTCAGTGATGGTGGCAGAGTGCTGTCTAAGTGGGAAAGGAGTTTATGATTAGCAAAAATCACAGTTTTTAGATCATCTATAACTTTAACTTCGCAACTGGTACTCTTAAAGTGAAATCTATGTATATTGATCAATAAATGCACAAAGTCTTGGAAGAACTATATCACAATAGTCATTATATCTTCCCTATTAATGAAACCAGAAGGAACAAAGAAATAGCATCTTAAACCTTAAGACAGCTCAGAGGTACTCCTTGGAGAGGCAGGGAGAGAGAGAGAGAGAGAGGGTGTTGGTGAATTTGGTTTTATCATACTTCCAAAGTCAACAAGAAAAATAATTTTGGGGAAATATTCATTTATTTGCATTACAGATCAAATGAGATAACATGCAAAATGTTTTGCAAAACTTACAGCACTATTATTATAGTACTGATAAGAAGTGTTTGGAAAAAGGCCATTTTTTCTACTTCTTTGCAATTTATTTTGATATATAAACTACAATTCTATGAAGAACTTCACAAAATGGTTCAGATTAAATCACTGTGCACTTTGATATTTAGTGGATTCAATGCAAATATGGTGATTGATAATGATGCAGAATATATGCAAAATGTGGACCAACAATAAGGAAAGGCCAAGACTTATAGACTACACAGAAGTCTTGCAAACCCATGTCACGAAAACTTTCTTCAAGAAAAGAACTGATGTGTACTAAACATAAAAAATATTGAATAACAATAAAAATGAAATTTATTACATTTTAAGTGAAAGGCAAAGATTTTAATTGACATGAGAGTCTATAATGTTAATGGAATAGGAAAATCTTCCCCACCCATTAATAGGTCCATGTGATACAGCCTGAGTCATAAGGAGCCTGAGTCACGTGGAGCCCAGTGTGTGGAAGGAGCTTGCCCAAAGGAGCAGTGAGACTGAAACAGAGCAGAAGAAGCAGAACAGAGTGGAGGGAGGAACTTAGGCCTAGGGGAACTTGTTTGTGGGGAGGCCTGACAGAAAGAATGCTTAATGTTGTTGCTTCCTGGATTAGTGATGAGTACCTTGCTAAATCTTGCTTCCGGATATCCTAATAGTGATGTTCCAAGTAAATATTTTGGTTTTGCCTTTGAGGAAGAGAGTTTATTATATTTTGTGAATGTACACTGGAAATACATGTGCATATTCATAGCAGCTGCTATGGTTATCATATTGGCATTACAGAGTCCATCCCTAAAACAGCAACCTGTGCACCGACAGATCATTCACTAATTATAACAAAGGTCAGAATTAGTATAAAGAAAGAAGAACAGAATTTTGCCCAAAGGGCTATAAATAATTTCATAACCTTTTACCCAGCAATATCACTTCTAGGTTTATATCCCAAAGAGATCATAGAAGTGGGAGGAAGACCCATATGTACAAAAATATTTATAGCAGCTCTTTTCATGGTTGCAAAGAATTGGAAATTAAAGGGGATGCCCATCAATTGGGGAATGGCTGCACAAGTTGTGGTATATGCATGTAATGGAATACTATTGTGCTATAAGAAACGAGGAGCAGAAGGACTTCATATTTACCTGGAGAGGCTTATACAAACTGATGCTGAGTGAGAAGAGTAGAACCTTTGTATACAATCACAGACACAACATATGTGTGATGACCAACTGTGACAGACTGGACTCTTCTCAGCAATGCAGTGATATAAGTCAATCCCAAAAGACTCATTATGATGAGATGCCTACATCCAGAGAAATAACTAGAAAGAACTGAGTTTGAATCCTGATGGAAGCAAACTACTTGATCTTTTTCTTTTCATTGTTTGGTTTTATTTCCTCTTTACCATTTTTCATTCCATCTAGTACAATATGCCTTTGTAACCTGACTAATGTCTAATGGGAAAGTATTTGCAAATCCTATACTGGACTCTATGCCGTCGTAGGGGGTGCGGGGAGAGAGGGAAGGGAAATTTGAAACTCAAGGAACTATGGAATTGAATCTTGTAAACTAAAAATAAACAAAAAAATTAATAAAAAAAATAAAAAAAGAATGAAAAGACATGTTGTAAAATTGAAATCACTTAATCCTTACCTACTAAAATGAGCTGTTAATAATTTAAAGTGAATAATGCAGTAAAAATGTCATTAACATTGATTATAATACTTTTATACAAAGTACAGATACATATTAATTGCCATTACAAATCAAACATGAATCAAACAAGTCTATGTACCTTAGCAAATACAATTTATTTGTCACAGAGAGAAATAAGTCAATGGGAAAACTGATTAAAATATAAACTCATTTGCAAAATCTTACAAAGTAGATAGCAGAAATTCTTAAACCCTCTCAAAATGACTGTGCTTATTTGGATCACTCATCAAACCTTCTTTAAATTGGTGGAAAGCAAAATTAATTGAAAGAAAACTTGATGAAAGACTCAAATAAGCACAGTCATTTTGAAAGGGTTTAAGAATTGTAAATGGAAGGATAAAAACAATAAAAATTGAAAGGATACATAAAAACAATTATAACTTTCCCCCATCAAGGGCAGTAACACTGACATACTTAGTCCAGGATAATTTTAAAGAGGATTCAGGAATGACATTGAAGAGAGAATAAAGATGGCAATCAGTCAGATTAGGCCAACTATAGGTGGAGGGATGACACAATTCTGAGTGAGTGCACTGCAGGGCTGACAAAGCATTTTAAAGAAGGGAAGGTATCAGGGGTGGCTAGGTGGCGCAGTAAGTAGAGCGTCGGCCCTGGAGTCAGAAGGACCTGAGTTAGGATCCGGCCTCAAGGCACTTAACACAAAAACTAGCTGTGTGACCTTGGGAAAGTCACTTAACCCCAATTGCCACCAAAAGGCAAAAAAAAGAGGGGAAGGTATCAAAAGTGTGGAAGAAATCTCAACCCGAAAAGGTGACCATGAAAATATCTACAATTACCAACCTATAATGGCCAGCTATAGTTTTTTAAAATGAAAATCATCTCCACATGTATTGAAATAAGAGGTTTTTCATAAGAGATATCCTGTGTGCCATCTTTTCTACCACACAATTGACTGAAAGATGCATAGAATAAGAGATCCTACTTTGCTCACTGTTCATTGATTATTTTTTCATAAGCATTTAATCTGGTAAAGCAAATGCCACATTGTATTTATATCTTCCAACAAAATCAACCAACCACATATTAAAATCACTGAAAATTCCTCAAATGATATACAAAAGATTACCTTGTTCAACAATGCTCTGATCACAAATATCAGGGCAGGCATAAAAATCAGGAGAGGTGCGTTGCTAAAGGTGTTTGCCACTGTGATAAAGGACATTCAGTAAAGAAAGTTAAAGAGAGTAGCCCTGTACTTGATGAGCAACCTCCCCAGAAGAGATGCTAAACTGCAAGGGAGCTGCATAAGAATGAAATGATGAAAGACAGAAAGTCTGGTCCTCTGGGCTCTGTGATACCAAGAGTTGTGAGCTGCCCTTGTCCTCTGTACATTCATCACACGATCCTCACTACCACTGTACTCTAAACCTACTTTTCCCATGGACAATGAATATTTCTTGGCGAATGTGTTCCAACTTTATGGGGGATGATATTTTCCTATTTTTACTTTGCCATCTTAGTAATGACTGATTAAATAAGAATGCACTGTTACGGGCTCATGAACTTTAGGAGTGGGTACTCTTTCTGACTCTTAAGGTAGCAGTTACTCCTTTAGTGACCCAACCATCAAACCTAAGTACAGTTTGGGAGAGGACTTTAGAGGGGTTACTACACTGTTAGGGCTTATCTAGGATATAGTTGGATACCCTTTACATTTATGTGGATTCACTGAAGAGATTCTCCATCCAGGACTTTCCTTCTTATATACCATAATTTTTCAGGGAACAACTAAAATCCTGAGAAAAATCAATCAGCAAATTGAAAAAAAGCATTGTGATTTTCTTGTAAGAACTAAAGGTTAACAGATTCAAAGGAATACAATAGGCTATGGTACACATTTCTAGGAACCAAGACAGGAATACATAGGAGAGAAACAATCACAATAGAATCAGTCTGTCTTGCTTATAAATGTTGTCATGTTGTTACAGGGTATGTTTGTGGCCCAATCCACTGCCAATAGTGAATCATCCTTGCAAATAAAGCAAATATTATTAAGTTAATATGCATAGTGTACAATATATAAATTCTACAAGGCGCATTCCAAGAAATAACACATTTTGGAAGCAAAATAAATCCTTGAGTTGGCAATTTCAACATGTATTTCTACATAGTGCTGTCAATTTTGTTAGTGTATATGAAGATATGTTACAGTATTTGAATTCTACCCAATAATGTTCACTGACATTTTCCTGATGTTCTTTGCAAATACTACTAAGCTTAATATTCTTTATTAATTTTTATAGCTTCTAAATAAGCAAAGACAGTATGATGAATGATGAAAGTATTTTAAGAAAAATGAAGGAAATCTGTCAGCTTGTTGCTTAATATTTTAAATCATTGCAATCGAATATATTATTTAATAATAATCCATATGTTTATAATCTTTTCTTTATAAAAAAACATCTGAAGCTTTTAGCACAAATCTATCACAGAAAAAAAATTGTATTATTATAGTCACTTATTTAAAAACAAGTAAAATGTTATAAAAATAACTTAAGAGTTTCAGGAATTCCCAAGGATTCCCCGAAATTCTAATTTTTCGAAACTAAAACCCAAAGATTTGGTAATCTGTCAGGAACTGGAAACACGAGGTCAGGACCTCCAGTTAGATGTTTTATAGCTACTATTTTTGGAATATCACTTAATGAATACCATTGTTAAAAGCTAATTATGTCAATTTGGTTATTGCTAAGAGGAAGCACATTGATGTGCCATAATTTTATGAGCAAGTACCTAAAAGGTACCTATCCTGAGCCCTGAGGTAGCAGTCATTCTCTGGCTACCAACCTTCAAGTGTGTATACAGGTTGGGAGAATATTATGCAGAGAATGTCATACTGTTTGGGTAGCCATTACATTTTTACAGCTCAGAGAGATGTGTTAAAATAGTTCCTACTGCTTCTTTGATACCTAAAACCAGGCTCCTCAAAAATAAACTTGATGTAGTTTCTAGTGGCAATGACCTGGTCCTGAATTGCATGTTGTCTCCTCCCTTAGACTTGAATGCCAAGCCAAGGAGTTAGTTTTGTGTGCAGAAGGAAACCACTAGAAACTTTTAAACAGTATAGTCACATGATGGAAGTGGTGTTTTAGAAAAAAAAAACTAGTGACAGCGTACTGAGGAATTACAGGAGAAAATGCTGGAGGCAAGAAAATTAATTGGGAGATTTTCACAATGAAGACGGGATTTGGACCCTGGCTCTGCTATAGTTGGGCGAACAAATTTCTGTGGGATTCAGTTTCCTGACAAATGTCTGATAAATAGTACTGGTAGCAAGAATGGAACAGCAGAGTCCTGGCATCTGATTGAATATAGTGAAATTCATAGATTTTAGAGTTGGAAGAGACTTCATTTTTCAGATTTTAAAAAGACCATAAAGCTGAAGTGACTTACTCAAGATGACAATATTAGTATGAGGATAAGGGATAGAAGTTAAGTCTTCTTCCAAGCTGTTTTCATTACATCATGAGAAAAATGGTGTATGTTACTAAACTGAAGACAGCATCAGAGTAGATAGAAAGAATATCAAATTGGGAATCACAGAAGCATAGCAATTAGAGCCGAAAGAGATCTTAGAGACATAGGGGTTTTCACACTCTAAAATGCTTTAAATGGAAATTGAAAAGGCACATAATGAATACCTGTCAAAATTACAATTAATTTACATATTTTATAAAAGAAGTATGTGGTTTGAAAATGAGGAAAAAAGGACTGGAAAAAAAAACCCAAACATTTCAAATAGAGTAATTTGTGGCCATTAGGCAAAGTTATACCAAGTATTTCTGGTTACTGAATTTGGGTACCATATTTAAAGCAAAGCCAATAAAAGCCAAAATTCTGGGCACATCTCCAACAGAGTTGCTAGATATATTTAGGTCCCTAAATCTGTTCCTAAGTTTCATCTAATCACACATAGATAATTTACTTACTCTAGGACTGAGTGTGTTGCTGCATATGGATGGTATCGATAGAGGAGAAGGCACTGTTCAACCAAAAAGACTCCACCACCCATTCGGAGATGATGATAAAAGAATAATAAGTCCTCAGGCACACCCTATAAGAGAAAGAAAAGTCACTAACAATTTTCAATACTTCCATCTAAAGTCTAGAGTGGAGAAATTTGTACTATTTGATTGTTCCAGGTATAGATTACAAGCAATACCAAAATTCAAGAAATACATATTTTTTTCCTATTTTAATCATAGATGCTTTTGTTTTAAAAAAAGTTCCAAGTGACATTTCTTTTTCTAATATTTATCATGAACTAGTTATGCTATAGATAACTGTAGATTGTAACCATTCTACATCTCCTCATCCTATACATTTCTTTTCTGCCATCTCTCTTCAAATCCTTCACAGATGCCAGTTCATGAATAGCACGGCCTCTGAGATCCCTCTCAATTCTAAATCCATGTAATCTAATGTTACTCTCAACCAAACCAATGGAAGCTGAATAACTCATAAGAATTACTCATAATAGCTTTATCTTTTTTGTTATACGTTAAAAATAAGCCTATAACTTTGCTCTTGAACTAGAAAACATGCTCCAGGTGATTGAGTTATGATAAGACAAACCATCTACTGCCTCTTTAACAGACTCCCAAATTTGCAGAAGACAGCCATGTCTTGCTTGTGACTGAAGGACAAAGAACAAGAAGAGAACACTTCCCCCTTAATCCACCCCTTACCCCAAGAGACACAAGAATGCCAGACTTGTGGCAAATAGTGCACAGGGCCCTCCTGGTGAGAAATACACACCACCAACTGAGCATGCCTGCAGCAACACCACCTAGGTCACAAAAATATGACAAGTCAGGAAGTTGAGGGCTGTGCTAAATGCAAGAGTCAAATTTAAAACTACTTTCATCAACAGATTTTACTGCTACTCTACTCCAAAGTAGTTGGCACACTTCCACCCCCATTCTACACTCCTTCCTCATCCCTGTGATACTGAACTCCCAGCTGCCAAAAAATAAATCCCCCTACCTCAACCTCAATTATCTATTTATTCCTATCTGCCTTCACTCCTACCCCCACAATATTCCATACCAGAACTGCCAGCTTCTTCCAGCCCCCTGGAATGCCTGCTCCATAACTTGCAAACTTTCTCTTATCTTACACAACTTTCTCTTTCATCTTCTGGCACTCACTGAGACCTGGTTTGCTTTTGATGACAATGTATCTCTGATCATCCTTTCCAGTTCTTGTTGTTTTTCATTCATTACCTCCCCCAAACCCTTACTGGTTATGGTAGGGAGATGAAATACTCTTTGCAATCCACACTTCCAGACTTCTTTTACCATTATCACTGATCAACCTCCTTCTTTAAAGTTCATTTAATCACCTAAGCCAAATGCCAGGATCTACCAATGTCCAGAATTAGCAGTGAACTCATGAGTTCAATGCCAGCCTTCCTGCCCATTCCAACTCCTTCCCTCCAACTCTCATGCCCTCTTCCTCAAGTCCTTTTGTTTGTTACCTTTTCTCTAGTTTTAGAGTTTTGCTTAATTTATTACTTCCATTTTATTTCTTCCTTTTATCTAGTTATTTAATTCTTCCCTTTTTTCTCTCAAATAGTCACTTTTCTCCTCTTCTTCAATTTGTTTTATGTTATTTTTTTAAAATTCAGTTTTATTTTCAGTGTCAAATTCTCTCCTTTCCACCTCTATATTCCCTCCATTAAGAAAGCCATAAAAGAAAAACTCTAATGACTTTTTATACAAACATGTATAACCAAAACAAATTCCTTCATTAACTGTCATATATATAAATATATATGCATACATATACCAAATATATATATACATATGTATATATGTATAACAGCCAATCCTCAACATCTGCACATTTAACTTTTGCAACTTCAAACATTTACATGATTTTATTAACAATCTCATTTTTATTTTTGTGGCAGTTGTACACATTCACATCTATGCACAGCAGAGAAAAAAATTAAGAGGTGCAACACACATAAGTTTGTATCGAGTAGCTGGTATCCTACTAGGTGTTTCACTGGTCTTGTTCACCCTACCACTGTAAAGAGCCCTCTGTGAGTTCAGAATGTCAGAGGCGATGTTGAGACAGTGTCTTCTGATAGCAGCAACTAAAGGCCCAGTAACCACTACATTGGTTTTCAGAGAGCAATCAAAGTACAGTTATCCCTTCCACATCTGGGTGGCAAGGGCTGAGGCACAACACCCCCCTCCCAATCTGGAAAATCTGAATAAAATTTTTTGGTCCTCCTTTTGTACCAGAGAAGTTCGAATATGTTCTTTTTCTTTTATGGGGGTATTTACAGTACCTTATTGTAAAATTTGGGTTAAGTATTGGTCATACGTTCCGTTATCTGCTGGTCTTTGTGTGTCATCTGAGGCTTTCACCAAAGTCCGAAAAAATTTGCATTTACTTTCTTAAGCCAACCCATGGTATATCAAAATCATGATGGAGAAAATCATGGTGGGGAACGGATAACTCTAGAGAAGTTTACAGCAATACAATAATATTTGAAATCAATGTTACTAATTTTATTCTATATACTGCATTTTTATCAGTTATGTCATGGTTACTGTATTAGGAAAAGTGCATATTATCAGAATTAATATTTTGTTATCAAGAACTATATACAGAAAAAAGTAATTCTTATATGGCTTGGGGTGCTGGGAACCCAAAAATGGAAGGGAATTAGGTGTGTCTGCCTTGAAAGAATTCGACCACTCAAGCCTTCTTTCAGTTGGAGTGATCAAGTTCTTTTGAAGCAGACCCACACTGTACTTTTCCATTTCAATATTCCCAGCACCCCAAACCACATCGTATTTTGGTAGTCCTGTTACAGGGAATTGCTTGAACCCCTCAAAACCCTTCTAAAGCCAGAGGGTATGTAAGCCTCCCCTCTCTATCCCCTCTATCCCTTTCTTGCTCTGCAGTTAGGGTTACTCTCCAAGCACCTAGGAAGGCTGAGGCACTTTTTGGGCCTGACACTCTCAGGTTCCATTTCGGTCAGATGGTTATGAGGCTGTATAAAACCCATGCCACATAGAGGATACCCTATCTGGAAGCATATGTCCAATTCTCTCAAATCTCTAGGATGGTAGGGAATGGGGAAAACTGTAGATGCTTTTTGGTTTGCTGCAGCTTACTTCCCTCTACACTCTGGGACCCTCCTTCACAGAACGACTCCCCATCCCCAACCCTGTGCTTGCAGGATCCCCCTTCTCATCCCTCTCCAATGACTCATGGCCACTGGATCCTCTCAGCCAGACTCAGGGACTTCCCTGAGATTTGCCCCTAAATTAGAAGCGGAAAAAGCTTGGTCTTCAAGACATTGAAAAACAAAGCTTTGTGCCTGGCGTCAACACAATCTAGAGGATCAAAAAAAATTGTCTCATTTGTGCAGGGGATTTCTGACAAGCCTCTCTGAGTTTTTCAATTTTCCTCATAATTGTCTGTATTATATACTGTCTATTCATCATGTTAATCTGTTCTATGTTTATCTCTGATGGTATGAGTGTCTGTGTGTAACCTGACATCCTGTAAAGTTTAAAATGCAACCAGCTAGCAAGGGAAGGTTCTAAGGGCTATAGATGGTCTTTTCTTGGGGTGCCTCCTTCTCTTTCTCTCTCCCTCTCTGATTGCAGCAGCCTCAGAGGGCAAGTAGGATGAAAGAGAAAGAAAATATTTTATTATTGTGGTTATATGACAGATAAAGGTAAACAGAGAAGGGTAAGAAAAATGTCAGATCAGAATTAGAAAGAAAGAAGGTATGTGCAGCTTCAAAGGGGCTTTAACCAAAGTCTACCAGAGGGGATAAGTAGATAGAAGGAAAGGCAAGAAAGTTTTACCAGGCAAGAATGAGAGGAGCATGGATAGAAAAAAAAAAGACATAATCAATTTGTACCAACACTGTGAACAGAGGGTTTGACAGTAAATGGTTTGGAAACTTTTGGAAAGAAAAAGTTGTTGATTAAAAACACACTCTCTTTTAACATTGGAACTCTAGTCAAGTTCTGATTGTGGAAAGACAGACAAAGGAAAAAAGGAGGAACATTTCTCCCCCAGATCAAAAAGAGGCAGGCTGACTAGTATTTAACCATTTCCTGTCTCACATAAGGATAAAAGCTTCTATGTAACAACTCCCAATAGGCAGCCCCCTGAAAAATGAGAACAAATTCACCTTACAAGATCTTAAAAAGAGATGCCTTAAAAGTGAAGTTCTGAAGTTCTCCAGTAACAAGGAGAAGGGATGAGGTGCTAAGTCCTGACTCACCTGTCTGGAAAGTTTAATAAAAGAAATCTAAATAAAAGTTCAAAAAATGAATTCTTAAGATTCTCCTTCCTGTAATCATGGCTCTGACCAGTCTGGCTACAGTAAAAGGTTAGAACAGCTAAAAACATCTTAGCAAATTAGTTTTCAAACACCTCCTTACAATTCTAGCCATGCCATTTCCCCTACTTCCTTCCCTTGAATGAAGAGGGTATCTCAGTTTGGAGAATGCAAATAGCCCCATGTTTTCCTGCTAACTCTTCACACCCCAGATCTAACTAAAAGAACAGTATGCGGGAGAATGGTAGGGAACTTGAATCATCCTCCCCCAACTTCGAATTCACCCTCCCTCACCTGGCCAGCAGTTACATCAGGGTCCCCACTGGCAATAGCTCTGGGTCCTGGGCACCCTGTAGCCTGACCAGAAGGCCCAGAAGCATCACCCAGATTCAGTGCATCCTGCTTACCCACCCCACCCTCCAGCAGCTGTGGGGAGAAAAGACTGAGGAGTGACAAGGCAGGACAACGTAAGGAGCCAGTCAGCCTATATAAATGGTAAACCCATTCTTATATGGATCATTTTTATATAATCTGGAAATGCAATTGATGTCATCTCTTTATTGTTTCTTTTACAGCTAAAACAATTTGCTTACCACTTATGAAAATGGTAAGATTGTTGATTAATGTTTTAATGCTAAAATCCAAAACTGGTAATTGATTTTTATACATGTGGAAAGGAGGGGATGAAAGTCTTATCCAGACTGGTTCTGCCCATTCAGGAGTATTCAGGGGTAGTCAAAGGGCAGAGACCACAGCAGCTCTAAAGGGCAGACGGGATGGATAGGAAGCCCCTTTTCAAGGTTCTCTGTTGCCTTATTTTGTAAAAAAAACCAAAACCAAAACCAAAACCAAAAAGCTTGTTTGGGTTCCTAAACAATGAACTAAGCTTGCTGAAAATTTGCAAGTATATAGAAATTATCTCTAAAGATTGGCTTTTATACCAGGAGAAATTTAAAATTGAGATGGTGTAATGAGAACGTGAATTTGAAGAACTTTCCTGCCCCTTAGTAGACCTAGGGGGCAGTTTGAAGACCTCCCCTGCTAAGAAAGTGAACTCTAACCCTAATAGGCTGATGTAATCACATGGAGCCTGTGGTAGGAGGAGTTTGCTGAAGGGAAGCAAAGCCCACAGGAAGCTGGTCAGAGCTAGTCAGACAATGGGGGAGAGAGGAACTCTTAAGGAGAAAGAGAGGCTTGTGAGTGAATACTGATCTTGTATTGGTATTGGGAAAGCTGAAGGATGCTGTGGCTCTCAGTGTTATTATGGCTTCTGAATATCTTTGGTACTATGATGGAATCAGCTTACTGGTTCTGGGATTCAGTTTTCTGGTGTCTAAATAAATGTTTCAGTTCTGTCCTCTACCTAGAGAATCTGGCATATTTTGCAATCAAACATCATGCGATACTTATAGTCACGGTCCTTATCATGATTGTGAGTGCTGGAAATATTACACTGGGGCTATATATGGTTAAGTCCTGGTAAATTTTTCCCCAAACAGTGATTAGTGAAACTTGCTGTTTGAGGCAAGAGCTCATGGGACTGTAACTGACTGTATTTTGTACTGTCTGATGGATAAGCCATAAATAACAATAATCAATAATTCACTATCAGACAGAAATGACAGAAGAGAATAATTGACTGCAAATGTAAATGCACAGATGTGAAAGACAAGCTAGTAGAAGAAAAACAAAAAAGCAGTAATATTTTTTTAAACAAATGCTTTATTAACTTTTATTTTACATCATTCATTTTGGCCAGATTTTGAGTTACAATTATTTTTTTCCCGCCTGTTTTTCCCCTACCCACCCTCCCAGAATAGCAGTCCCACCAGATATCACTTCCTCGAATCTGCTCTCTCCCATATCTTCTCCCATACCCCCTTCCACTTTTCCATTAGAGGAAGGTGAATCTCTGTGTCCCAATGCCTGCATATCTTATGTCCCAATTACAAGCAAAAGAGTATTAATAATAGTATTTATATATATTTGAAACATTTAATTTTAAGACCTCGAATTTGAGATCCATTCCCTTCCTCCCTTGTCACCCATTCCCTCTAGGAAGATAAGTAATTCAGTACATGTTGTACATGTCTAGCTATGCAAAATATTACCATAGTAGATATATTGTACAAGGCTGCTTATAAATCCCTCCCACTCATCCCAGCCCCCCCACCTGGTCCATTCCCTACTTGATCCAGTCCCTCTTCTATAGTGGGTACTTCCAACCTCCCCTCCCCCCAAGGATGCCCTCCCATCCATCATCCCTCCTCTCATCCCCATTCCCCCCATTATGCTGCAGGTTGAGATGTCCCATTTAGTATGTATGTCATTCTCTCCCTGAACCAAATTCAATGAGAATGTGGTTTTGCCTTTTTGCCTCCTATTCTTCACCTCCCCTGCAGCCACTTCCCCTTGCTTCTTCTACATGAGATAGTTTACCCTACCCTGTCTCTCCCCATCTCCTCTTGCCACTTTCCTCTCACCTCATGATTTCACCCCTTGAGTATCCTCCCTTCCCAACAAATTCAACCTATGCCCTCTATCCACATATAACTGTAACCATATACACACACATTCACATATGTATTCATATGACCATACACCCTTCCATTATTTTCATATTGAGAAAGATTTCATCAGTCACAGTTACTGCTTTTCCATATAGGAATGTAAATAGTTCAACTTTGATAAGTTCCTTTTGATTTCTTTTCCCTGATTACCTTCTCAGGCATCTCTTCCTCCTTGTGTCTGAATGTCAAATTTTCTGTTCAAGTCTGGTTTTTCCCTCAAGAATGCTTGAAAGTCCTCTATTGCACTGAATGACCATATTTTCCCCTGAAACAAAATACTCAGTTTTGCTGGGTAGGTGACCCTTGGTTCAGCCCCAGCTCTTTTGCCCTCTGGAATATCATATTCCATGTCCTTTCAATCCCTCAGTGTAGAAGCTGCCAGGTCCCGGGCTATTCTGATTGTGTTTCCACAATATTGAAATTATTTCTTCCTGGCTGCTTGTAATATTTTCTCCTTGATCTGGGGATTCTGGAACCTGGCTATAATATTTCTGGAAATTTTCTTTTTGGGATCTTTTTCAGGGGGTGATTGGTAGATTCTTTCAACCTCTATTTTGCCCTCTGGATCTAAAACATCAGGGCAATTTTCCTTAAGAATTTCTTGAAGGGTGATTTCTAGATTCTTTCTTTGATCATGGCTTTCAGGTAGTACAATAATTTTTAAACTGTCTCTCCTGGATCTATTTTCCAGGTCAGTGGTTTTTCCCATGAGATATTTCACATTGCCTTCTAATCTTTCATTTGTTTGGATCTGCTTAACAGTATCTCGATTTCTCATAAAGTCATTAGCTTCCATTTGCTCCAGTCTAACTCTGAAGGAATGAATCTCCTCAGTGAACTTTTGAGATTCTTTTTCCATCTGGCAAATTCAACTTTTTAAGGCATTCTTCTCCTCATGCCCTTTTGGGCCTCCTTTGCCATTTGAGTTAGTCTATTGAGTGTTGTTTTCTTCAGTCAGGCTGTTGATCCTCATTTCATACTTTTCCTACATTCTTCTCATTTCTCTTTCCAATTTTTCCTCCACTTCTCTTATTTGATTTTTAAAGTCCTTCTTAAGGTCCTCTACGGCCTCTAACCCACTCTTATTTTCCTTTGGGGCTTTTGGTGCAGTATTTCTGACCTCACAGTCCTCTTCCTGTTCTATGCTTCGATCCTCTGTGCCCCCAAAGTAGGAGTCTAAGGTTGCATTTTTCTGTTTATTTTGTTTCCTTTGCCTTGACATGTTGCCACTTAATTACTTGACTTTTGGGCTTGTTGCCACAGTAGGACTCAGCCACCAGACAAGAGAGCTTTTGTCCCAAACATCAGGGTCTTCACAGCTTTCTGGCAAGCTGGACACCCACCCATGACCTCTACCCCAGATCACAATCCAGATCCAGGGAGGTTAAAGCGAGAGTGATTACCCCCCAAGACTGATCGCTGGATCTCCCTACAGTTCACAGTCCAGGAGCTGGAGCTGACTCTGAAAACTACAAAATGGTGTATCTCCTCAGCGGCTTCTAGCCCCCAGGGGAGGCAGCCCATGCATTCCCCCAAATACTGGTCCCAAAATCCATAGTGCACTAACCTCTCACTTTATCTTAGGCATGTCTATGTTGATAATTCTGGAATCGTCACAGCTGCTGGTGTTCTGGGGTCCCTCCAGCCGGCTGCTGGCCCAGCCACCCTGGGGCTAAAACCATGACTCAGGCGGACCTGTGCTCGGCTCCCCGCGCTCTGCATGCTGTGCTGCTGGCTCCCAGACTGCTGCGCTGGTCCTTCCTGCAGGGCTGCTGGGCTGTCCTCAGAGGGAGGTTAGCTTCTCTGTGTCATTTTGTGGGTGCTGGAGCTCCAGAAGTTGTTCAGAGTCCCCTTTTACATAGTTTGAAGGTGATCTGGGGTGAGTGTGGCTTGGACGCGCTGTATCTACTCTGCCATCTTGGCTCCACCCCCTCAACAAAAAAGCAATAATATTGAAAGAAAAAATTATATCCATGCAAGAAATCATGTTGGTCTTGAAGGCAAGATTATCGGTCTCCCAGAAAATCACAAGTAAAAAAATCTGAACATCCTAACATAAGAAAGTTCCCCAGAACTTCTGAACCCAGAAAACTAAATGCTAATCAAAAGAAGCCATTGAGCTCCCAGAGGAGGAAAACCTGCAAAGTCCTATACATCCAGTGGTTAAAATTAACATAACAATAAAAAACTCCCCAAGTGACCTGAAGAAAGGGGATTTGAAAACAAGATTATTCTGCATACAAAAGAAACCACAGGAGTAGATGGAATTATGTATTTCAAAGAGCCAAGGGGCCAAAATTCAACCCCAGGTGACTTACCCAGCAAACCTAAGCTTAACCACTGATGGTTGGGGGGGAAGGGAGAGTAAAGGAGGAGGACACAAACATTCAATAAAAAGTGTTTGAAGTTTTCTTAGAAAGACAAAAACAGTTCTAACAAATTATTTGTTTTCCAGTATCCCAAATAACAGGAATAAAATATCAGAAAGGTCATTAAGAAAGTTCTTTCTAAAACATACAAGAAAAGGATGAAGCAAAAGTAATGATGGAGAAAGAAGTCTTCAACATAATACAATCAGGGGGAGCAGCCAAGATGGCAGAGTAAAAGAAGGAACTTGCTTCAGTTCCCACTCCAACCATCTCCCATACCTGTAAAATAAAATGACTCTAAGCAAATTTTAGAGCTACAGAACCCACAAAGTGACACAGAGAAACAAATCTCCTGCTGAAGGCAACTTGGTAGGCCAAAAAGAAGGATCTATTGCACTGAGCTGGGAGCAGAACACATTCCCCATGGGCTGCATCAGCATGGACCTACAATGCAGACCAGCTGGTGCAGACTAAAGGAGAGTGATTTCTAGACTTCTGGTGGTTTCAAGACTTCTCAAACCATAAACTCCAAAAAGAAAGAAAAAGGTCAATGGAGGAATACTGTTGGAATTGGGTGAGAGAAGAGCTAGGTGTGGAGATGATGGTGGCTGCAGCTGCTCCTTCAGGGGCTGCTCCCAGAGCTCCTGACCTATTAATTGTGGGCGGACCAAGTGGCTGACCAAAGGGCATTTTCAGGAATCTGTCTGTTGGCAATGAGACATAATTCTCTTGTTTTGTCCTTCTTGGATCTGGGTCATAGTCTTGGGTGATGGTCCTGGGTAAAGGAGTGATAATGTGGCAGAGTTTGTTGAGGCCATGGAGAGGCAGTCTTCCTCACAGTTCTGAGTCAGGTGCACAGAAGAAGACACAACATCTTTCTGACAACAGCTGTTCAAAACTCCAGAAATTAAGGACACAGCACTCTTTACTCTGGAAGCAGAGTTCTACCATTGCAAAGAGCTCAAAATTCCAGTAACTGATTGGCAAGATGAGCAGAGGAAGCAAAATCAAACTACAGAATCATTTTGTGGTGACAAAGATGAAAACATAGAACAAGAAGATGACAAAGTCAAAACTTCTATATCAAAAGCCTCTAAGAAAAATATGAATTGGTCACAGGACATGGAGGAGCTCAAGAAGAATCTCAAAAATCAAGTCAGAGAAACAGAGGAAAAACTGGGAAGAGAAATAAAAATGATGCAAGAAAATCATGAAAAAAGAGTCAACTGCCTGTTAAAGGAGACCCCCCCCCAAAAAATACTGAAGAAAATAACACTTTAAAAAATGGTCTAGGGGTGGCTAGGTGGCACAGTGAGTAGAGCACTGGCCCTGGAGTCAGAAGGACCGAGTTCAGATTCAGCCTCAGACACTTAACACACACAAACAAAAAAACCTAGTCGTTTGACCTTGGGCGAGTTACTTAACCCCAACTGCCCTCCAAAAAGAAAAAAAAATAGTCTAACTCAAATGGCAAAAGAGGTCAAAAAGCCAATGAGGAGAAGAATGCCTTAGAAAGTCAAACTGGCCAGATGGAAAAGGAATTTAAAAAACTTACTGAAGAAAATAACTGCTTCAAAATTAGATTGGAGCAAATGGAAACTAATGACTTTATAAGAAAACAAGAAACTATAGAGCAGATCCAAACAAATGAAAAAATAGAAGGCAATGTGAAAATATCTCACTGGAAAAACCACTGAGCTGGAAAGCAGATCCAGGAGAGACGATTTTAAAATTATTGGACTGCCTGAAAGCCATGATAAAAAAAAAAAAAAGAGCCTGGAAATCACCTTTCGAGAAATTCTCAAGGAAAATTGCCCCAGAGCAACTAGAAAGAAACAATTTGAGTATGGAAAAAAAAATCAGGATAACACAACATCTAGCAGCTTCTATGCTAAGGGATAGAAGGGCTTGGAATATGATATTCTGGAGGTCAAAGGAGCTAGGATTAAAACCAAGAATCACCTACCCAGCAAAACTGAGTATTAAACATTTCACAAGAAAATAGAAAATAACTATTTCATTGAATAACCATATTTTCCCCTAATTCCCCTAATCTAATTCTGAAGGAATGATTCTCTTCAGTTAGCTTTTGAGATTCTTTTTCCATCTGGCAAATTTGGCTTTTTAGGGCATTCTTTTCCTCGTTGGCTTTTTGAGCCTCTTTTGCCATTTTGAGGTAGTTTATTTTTTCAGGCATTATTTTCTTCAGTAAGGATGTTGACTTGCTTTTCATTATTTTCTTGCATCATTCTCATTTCTCTTCCCAATCTTTCCTGTACTTCTTTTGCTTGATTTTCAAAATCCTTCTTGAACTCCTCCATACCCTCAAAATAGTTCATATTTTTCTTGGAAGCTTTTGGTGCAGGAGTTCTGACTTCACTGTCTTCCTCCTGTTCCATGCTTTGATACTTTTTGTCCCCAAAAAAGGAATCTAAGGTTTGATTACTCCGCTTGCTTTGCTTCCTTTGCGTGCTCATGTTTCCACTCAATTACTAGACTTTTGAGCTTTTTGCCACAGTAGAACTCTCCTTCCAGAGAGGAGAGCTTTGTCCCAAAACACTGGGGTTTTCGCAGCTGCTGGAGCTATTAGTTGGCTGCCCTCTCTGAAGCCTCCATAGGTTCTGGCACCTGGTAACGCACTCCAGGACCTCCACCCAGGATGGCTATCCAGATCTAAGGAGGTAAAAACAAGAGTGATTACCGCTCAGAATGGTGGCTCAGTCCCCCTACAATCTGCAGGCCAGTAGCTCTGAAGCAGACACATGGCAGCAGCTGCATGGGCCGCCATGTCTCAGCCGCTTCTCCCTTGGGGGGCAGACTGCACCCGTGGACCTCCTGTTCCCAAAGTCCACACTGACCTCTCACTTTGTCTTTGGCATTGATGGATTGATAATTCTGGAAACCTCCAGAGCTGCTGGTGTTCCAAGCTCCCTAAGTCCCTACAGCCCCAGCTGGTCATGGCCACTTGAACTTAAAACCATGGGATCATGCAGGGCTGGGCCCCCCCTACCACTGTACTGCTATGAAACCTTCCTCTCTGTCTGGGCTGCCTTTAGCAGGAGATTGGTTTCTCTCTGTCATTTGATGGGCTCTGCAGCTATAAAGGTTGTTCAGAGTTATATTGTGTAGGTATTTGAGGTGGTTGTGGGGGGAGCTCAGGGAGTTTTCCTCCTCCTATGTCACCATCTTGGCTCTGCCACTCTCAAGAATTCTTAATAAAAAGACCAGAGCTGAACAGAAGATTTGACTTTCAAATACAAGAAACAAGAGAAGCAAGAAGAGGTAAAAAGGAAAAAGAAATCATAAGGAAATTATTACACTTCAACTATTTACATTCCTATATGGAAAAAACGGTATTTGTGACTCATGAGACTTTTCTCAGTATAAGGACAGTTGAAGGGAATATATATGTATACATATATGTGTGTGTGTAAATGTATGTATACATATATATGTATGTATAGGTGGGTGTATGTGTCCATATGTATATGTATGTGTGTACATGTATACATAGAGGGCACAGGGTGAGTTGAATGTGAAGAGATGATATAAAAAAATAAAATTAAGAAGTTGATTTTGATATTGAGAGAAGAGGGGGAGAGAGAATGCAGAGGAATATCTCACATAAGGGAGGCAGGAGAAGGCTGTTATAGTGGAGGGGAAGATCAGGAAGGTGAAAAGAAATGAGTCAACCTTACTCTTACTGGATTTGGTTTAAGGAGGAAATAACTTACAAACTCAATTGGGTGTCAACCTACAGGAAATTAGGGGGGAAGGGGAAAAGAGGGGGGATGATAGAAGGGAAGGCAGATTGGGGGAGAGGACATTTAGAAGCAAACACCTATAAAAAAGGACAGAGTCAAAGGAGAAAAGAGAATAAATGGGGGATGGGATAGGATGGAGGGAAATATAGTTAGCCTTTAACATTATAACTTCTATGGAAATGTTTTGTAAAACTGCACATGTATTACCTATATTGAATTGCTTGTCTTCCCAGTAGGAAAGGATAAGGAGGGGTGAAGAGGGAGAATCTGGAACTCAAAGTTGTAAAAACAAATGTTAGAAAAAATGTTTTTATATGCAACTGGAAAATAAGATATACAGGCAATGGGGTATACAAATCCACATTGCTGGGGTAGAGCCAAGATGGCAGAGTAGAAACAGCACTTTCACAGCACTCCAGCCCACACCACTTCAAAATCATGTAAAAGGGAACTCTGAACAACCTCTGGAGCTCCAGAACCCACAGAACGACACAGAGAAGGAACTTATCAAAGTTGAACTATTTACATTCATACATGGAAAAATAATAACTGTGACTGATGAAACCTTTCTCAGTATGAAAATAATGGAAGAAGGGTATATGGGCATATGAATACATATGTGAATGTGTGTATATATGTTATATATGGATAGAGGGCCCAGGTTGAATTTGGTGGGAAGGGATGATACTTAAGGGTTGAAGTTAAGAGGTGAGAAAGGAATGTGGCAAGAGGAGATGGGGAGAGACGGGTGTGTGTGTGTGTGTGTGTGTGTGTGTGTGTGTGTGTGTGTGTAAACTACCTCATGTAGAAGAGGCAAGGAGAAGTAGTCCCAGGGGAAGGGAAGAACAGGAAGGCAAAAAGGCAAAACCATATTCTCATTGAGTTTGGCTCAGGGACAGAATGACATACATACTAAATGGGATATCTCACCCTGCAGAAGAGTAGGGGGGAGGGTGATGAGAGGAGGGAGGATGGAGGGGAGGGCATGCTGGGGGGGGGGGGTTGGAGGCACCCACTTTTGAAGAGGGACAGGATCTAAGTAGGGAATGGACCTGGTGGGGGGTGGGATGGGTGGGAGGGAAATATAGTCAGGCTTTTACAATATATCTACTATGGTACTGTTTTGCATAGCTATACATGTATAACATATACTGAATTGCTTATCTTCCCAGCGGTAGTAGGTGACAAGGGATGAAGGGAATAGATCTAGGATTCGAAGTTTTAAAATTAAATGTTTCAAATATATACAAATACTATTATTAATACTATTTTGCATGAAACTGGGAGATAAGATGTGCAGGCATTGGGGCACAGAGATTCACCTTGCCCTAATGGAAAAGTCAAAGGAGGTATGGGAGAATATATGGGAGAGAGCAGATTGGATGAGGGGATATCCTGTGGGACTGCTATTCTGGGGTGGTGGGTAGGGGAAAAATGGGGAAAAAATTGTAACTCAAAATCTGGTGGAAATGAATGATGTAAACCAGAAGTTAATAAAGCATTTGGAAAAAAAAATTGACTAACTCAAATGGCAAAAGAGGCTCAAAAAGGCAATGAGGAGAAGAATGCCTTAAAAAGCCAAATTTGACAGATGGAAAAATAATCTCAAAAGCTCACTGAGGAGAATCATTCCTCCAGAATTAGACTGGAGCAAATGGAAGCTAGTGACTTTATGAGAAATCAAGATGCTATTAAGCAGATCTAAACAAATGAAAGATTAGAAGGCAATGTGAAATATCTCATGGGAAAAACCACTGACCTGGAAAATAGATCCAGGAGAGACAATTTAAAAATTATTGGACTACCTGAAAACCATGATCAAAGAAAGAATCTAGAAAGCATCCTTCAAGAAATTCTCAAGGAAAATTGCCCTGATGTTTTAGAACCAGAGGGCAAAACAGAGGTTGAAAGAATCCACCATTTACCTCCTGGAAAAGATCCCAAAAAGAAAACTCCTAGGAATATTGTAGCCAGGTTCCAGAATTCCCAGATCAAGGAGAGAATATTAAAAGGAGCCAGGAAGAAACAATGGAAAATGAAAATGCAATCAGGATAATTATCCAAATCTATCATTTCAGCTTCTTGAATTGATTGTTATTTTTATGTAATGACTTCTAATGATAAGTTTACTATTTTTGCATTTTTTACATTTGTTTGCAGTTTTGTTGTGCCTAATGCATGGTCTATTTTTGTTCAAATGCCATATGATAATGAAAAATATGTATATTCTTTACTAGCCCTTTAAAGAAGATCCACAAATGATTTAGCTCTAAATTAGTTCCAAAAATTTGTTCAGTTTTATATTTTTCCTTTTTTTGCCTTGTTAGACTTATCTAGTTCAGGGAGATACATTAAAATATCCTATTATTGTAGTCTGGACAACATATGTCTTTTTGTAATTCAGTTAATTTTTAAAATGAATTCAAATCAACATCTAATGCATATATACTTAAAATTAATATTGACTTATTATCTATTGTTCCTTTAAGCATAATGAAATTTCCTAAATTGTTGATATTGTGAATTTTTAGTTTTCGTTTAAATGATATTATGATCAAAATTTCTGCTTTCTTGGATTCAACCTGATGAATGCATTTTATCCAGCTTCTCGCTGTCTTTCTTTAATTTTTTTTTTTTTGGCACTGTCTTTGCTTTATAGATGTGTTTCTTGTATATAACAGATAATGGGATATTATTTTCATATCTAGTCTGCTATACTGGATTGTTTAGTCTAATAACATGTGTAGCACTTTTTTTTTTATAATAGTAAATACATTCAAGGGCAAAATCAAAATAAAAGAGAGGAAGCAAGTGAGCTTAGCTTGCTAGTAACCCTTCTTCACAATGATCTAGAAAATTCACTATTCCAAATTCTAATTGGGTAAGGTAAGAAAAAGTCACAGTGAGTCATTTTTCTCTAGGCCAAGACTCATTAAGGAGACAAAGTCGGCTGTGGGCAATGGTGAGAAAGTCTGGCCAAAAGTGCCATAAAGCATTTCAGTGCCCAGGGACAGAAAAAGGGCCAAGACAGGGCAATAGGGAAGGTAGCACCAGAGCAGAATGAGATCCCAGGCAATACCTGAACTAGAGGTTGGTACAGCAATGGGTTCCATCTAACAGGTCTGTTACCCACTACTCAGCTCTGAATTACAGATCCAGGGCAGAGAGGAGTGGTTACAAGTGTGGGCCCTAACTGTATACTGAACAAGGAACAAATTCTAGAAACATAGGTATGTGGTTCTTACCAGAGAAGAGAAATAGTTTAGTTCTAGACTTCAGTCTAGCATATCAGCCTGCAATGAATAGCCAGGGTAGAAGCTGTTAGTTCAGTCACTCTAAATCTGTAGAGCCTCACAGATGGCTAACAGTGACTGTGTCCAGCAGTAGTCTTCCAAAACTCAACCATGCACAATCCAGAAGACCCAAATTTGAGTAAGGAACTTGCTGAGCTCAGACAAAGAAGGTCAGTAAAGTGACTTCTCCCAAGATCACATCACTTTGAGAATATTGAAGGCTTGTAGGACCCCAGGTTGAGATATGAAATCAGTAGGACATAAAAGGAAAGCAGCTCAGGTCAGATAACCCTTTAAGAATTAAGGCTAAAATCATTAAGGCTAAAATCAAGAAGCAGGTTGGCATAATTAGTAAACAAATAAAAGAACCTCACCATAAAGAACTACTAGTGATAAGGAAACTAAGACAAATACAGAAATAGTGAATGACTTTTAAAATATCTACAAGCAAACCCTCAAATAAAAATGCAAGTTGGACACAAGTATAACAAGAATTCCTAGAAGATTTAGAGTAAGAATTAAGAAAACTGGTTAACATATAATCTTAACAAACAAATAAAATCAGTGGAAGACAGGAAAAGAGAATAACTACATGGAGCAAAAAGAAAAGGAACAAATTCTCATAGAAGAAAATTACTCTGTAAAAATTAGAATGGCCTAATGGAAGCTAATAAGTCTATGAGACAAAATGTCACAGCTTTCACTTAGCTCGTTTTCTTAAACCCAGCATTACATTTCAAATGCTTTGGCTTCTTTTCAGGGAAATGGCATCATAAAGTTTTCCCCCATTGAAGCCAATGAGGGCTGATATAAAGGCCTTTTGCTACAAAAGTAAAAGCAAAGCTTCAGCAGTCTGACTAAAGATGTGGAGGGTTAAAAATCAACTCTGTCTACCACAGTGCTTTGAAATCAAGTATTTTAAAAGACTTCATAGAAATTCAGGTTTTGACCTTTTTTCAGATAGACTATAAGAAGCATATTTGGTAGAAAAGGTATATCTGAGCATATCTCTCTAGAAACAGGGATTATCCGGAAGTTCTTTTCTGTCACAGCATTCCCTTAGCTACTTGTCTTAAAGGAGGCATTATGTTTCAAAATAATTTGGCTTCTCTTCATGGAAATGGCATCATTAAGTTTTCCCCTTTGAAATCAATGAGGGCAGATATAAAGACCTTTTGTTAAAATGTAAATGCAAAACTGCAGCAATCACAATAAAAATGTGGAGAGTAAAAGGAAAGCTGTGTACAACAGTGCCTTGAATTCAAGTACTTAAAAAGACTTCTGAGACATTCATGTTATTACCTTTTTTCAGATAGTCTGTTACAAGCATATTTGGTTGAAAAGGTATATCTAAGCATAACTCTCTAGGAACATGGATTACACAGAACTTTTTTTTCTGTCCAACTATCCCTTAATTAGTTGTATTTAACAAAGGTATTACTTATCACAAGCTTTTTCTTCTTTTCATGGAAATGGCATCATTAGGTTTTCCCCCCTTGAAACCAATGAGGGCAGATATAAGGGCCTTTTGCCAAAAAATAAAAACAAAGCTTCAGCAGTCTGACTAAAGATTTGGAGGGTTATAGCAACTCTGTATCAAGAATGCTTTGAATTCAGGTACTTTAAAAGACTTCAGAAAAATTCAGGTTTTGACCTTTTTTATAAAAACTGTTACAAGCTTATTTGGTAGAAAAGGTATATCTGAGTATAACTCTCTAGAAATAGGGATTACCCGGATGTTCTTTCCTGTTACAGCTTTCTCTTAGCTAGTTGTCTTAAACACAATCATATATCAGATGCTTTGGCTTCTTTTCCTGGAAATGGCATTATTAGGTTTTCCCCCATTGAAACCAATGAGGGCAGAAATAAAGGCCTTTGCTACAAAAGTAAAAGCATCGCTTCAGCAGTCTGACTAAAGACGTCAAAGATTAAAGCATCTCTGTGTACAACAGTGCTTTGAATTCAGGTATTTTAAAAGACTTCATAGAAATTCAGGTTTTGATGTTTTTTCAGATAGAATATGCCAAGCATATTTGGTAGAAAAGGTATATCTGAGAATAACTCCCTAGAAACAAGGATTACCCAGAAGTTCTTTTCTGGGTTAGCTCGTTTTCTTTTTTTTTAAATTAATTTATTAGTTTAGTTTCAGTTAACAAGATTCAATTCCATAATTCCTTGATTTTCAAATTTCCTTTACTTCTCTCCCCCCTCCCCTCATGACAGCATATAGTACAGTATAGGGTCTGCAAATGCATTCATATTAAACATTATTTCAATTACAAAGGCATATTGTACTAGGTGGGATGTAAGATGGTAAGGAAGAAGTAAAACCAAACAATGAGGAGAACAAGATCATTTAGTTTGCTTCCATCAGGATTCAGGTTCAGTTCTTTCTAGTTATATCTCTGGATGGCGCATTTCTCACTTTCTTGAGTCATTCGGGATTAACTTATATCACTGCATTGCTGAAAAGAGTCCAGTCTGTCATAGTTGGTCGTCACAGATATGGTATGTCTGTGATTGTATACAAATTTCTTCTGATTCTATTTTCTCGCTCAGCATCAGTTTGTACAAGTCTCTCCAGGTAATTATGAAATCCGTCACCTCTTCATTTCTTATAGAACAATAATATTCCATTACATTCATATACCACAACTTGTTTAGCCATTCCCCAATTGATGGGCACCCCTTTAGTTTCCAATTCTTTGTAACCACAAAAAGGGCTGCTAAAAATATTTTTGTACATATGGGTCTTCCTCCAACTTCTATGATCTCTTTGGGATATAACCCTAGAAGTGGTATGGCTGGGTCAAAGGGTATGAAATTATTTATAATCCTTTGGGCATAATTCCAGATTGCTCTCCAGAATGGTTGGATAAGTTCACAACTCCACCAACAATGTATTAGTGTTTCAATTTGTCCACATCCTCTCCAGCATTTGTCACTTTCTTGTTTTGTCATCTTAGCCAATCTGACTGGAGGGATGTGTTATCTCAGAGTTGTTTTGATTTGCATTTCTCTAATTAATAGTGATTTAGAGCATTTCTTCATATACTTATAGATATCTTTAATTTCTTTCTCTGAAAATTTCCTGTTCATATCCTTTGACCACTTATCAATTGGGGAATGACTTGTATGCATATAGATTTGGCTCAATTCTCTATGAATTTTTAGAGATGAGTCCTTTATCAGAGACACAAGTTGTAAAAATTCTTTCCCAATTTCCCACCTCCCTCTTGATCTTGGTTACACTGGCTTTGTTTGTACAGAAGCTTTTCAATTTAATGTAATCAAAATTATCCATTTTGCATTTTATAATGCTCTCTAATTCTTGTTTGGTCCTAAAGTCTTCCCCTCTCCACAGATCTGTCAGGTAAACTATTCCTAGCTTTCCCAAATTGCTTACAGTATTATCCTTTACACCTAGATCATGCACCCATTTGGACTTGATTTTGGTATATGCTGTTAGATAATGGTCTATGCCCAGTTTCTGCCATGCTGTATTCCAGTTTTCCCAGCAGTTTTTGTCAAATAGTGCATTCTTATCCCAAAAACTGGGGTCTTTGGGTTTATCGAACAATAGATTGCTATATTCATTAACTGCTGGGTCTCCTGCACCTAATCTATTCCATTGATCCACTACTCTACATCTCTGCCAGTACCAAGCAGTTTTGATGACTGCTTCTGTATAATACAGATTAAGATCTGGCATAGCTAGTCCACCTTCCCTAGCGTTTCTTTTCATTAATTCCCTTGATATTCTAGACCGTTTGTTTTTCCAAATAAATTTTGTTATTATTTTGTCTAACTCTAGAAAGTAGTTTTTTGGTAAATTGATTGGTATGTCACTAAATATATAGTTTAGTTTGGGTAAAATTGTCATTTTTATTATATTAGCTCAACCCAGCCATGAACAATTGCTATTTTTCCAACTATTTAGATATGCTTTTATTTGTGTGAGAAGTGTTTTGTAGTTGTGATCATATAGATTCTGGGTTTGTTTTGGCAAGTAGATTCCCAAGTATTTTATAATGTCTACAGTGACTTTAAATGGGATTTCTCTTTCTATCTCTTGCTGTTGAGTTTCATTAGAGATGTACAGGAATGCTGAGGATTTATGTGGGTTTATTTTATATCCTGCAACTTTGCCAAATTTATTTATTATCTCTAGTAGTTTTTCACTTGATTCTCTAGGATTCTCAAAGTATATCATCATATCATCTGCGAAGAGTGATAGCTTGGTCACTTCTTTACCTAATTTGATTCCTTTGATTTCTTTTTCTTCTCTAATTGCTACTGCTAGTGTTTCTAGTACCAGATTGAATAAGAGGGGTGGTAGTGGACACCCTTGTTTCACTCCTGATCTTATTGGAAAGGCTTCTAGTTTATCCCCATTGCATATAATACTTGCTGATGGTTTTAAATAGATGCTATCAACTATTTCGAGCAAGGCTTCATTTATTCCTATACTTTCTAGTGTTTTTAATAGGAATGGGTGTTGTACTTTGTCAAAAGCCTTTTCGGCATCTATTGAGATGATCATGTGGTTTCTACTAGTTTTATTGTTGATGTGCTCAATTATACTGATAGTTTTCCTAATATTAAACCATCCTTGCATTCCTGGAATGAATCCTACCTGATCAGAGTGTATTATTTTTGTGATGAGTTGTTGGAGTCTTTTGGCTAATATTTTATTTAGAATTTTTGCATCTAAATTCATGAGGGAAATTGGTCTATAATTTTCTTTCTCTGTTTTATCTCTTCCTGATTTAGGAATCAGTACCATATTTGTGTCATAGAAAGAGTTTGGTAGGACTCCTTCTTCACTAATTTTCCCAAATAGTTTATAGAGTATTGGAATCAATTGTTCTTTAAATGTTTGATAGAATTCACTAGTAAACCCATCTGGCCCTGGAGATTTTTTCCTAGGGAAAAAGCCATCTTTGATGGCTTGTTTGATTTCTTTTTCTGAGATGGGGTTATTTAGGTAATTCACTTCCTCTTCAGTTAATCTGGGCAACTTGTGATTTTGTAAATATTCATCCATTTCACTAAGATTGTCATATTTATGTGCATACAATTGGGAAAAATAATTCCTCATTATTTTTTGATTTCCTCTTCATTGGAGGTAGATTCACCCTTTTTATTTTTGATACTCATAATTTGGTTTTCTTCTTTCTTTTTTTTATCATATTGACTAAGGGTCTATCAATTTTGTTGATTTTTTCATAAAACCATCTCTTAGTTTTATTTATTAATTCAATGGTTTTCTTAATTTCAATTTTATTAATCTCTCCTTTGGTTTTCAATATTTCTAATTTAGTACTAAATTGGGGATTTTCAATTTGTTCTTTTTCTAGCTTTTTCAATTGCATGTCCAATTCATTGACCTCCCTCTGCTTTAATTAAGTATGCACTCAGGGATATAAAACTTCCCCTGAGAACTGCCTTTAGAGCATCCCACAAATTTTGGTATGTTGTTTCATTATTATCATTCTCTTGAATGAAATTATTGATTGTTTCTATAATTTCTTGTTTGACCCACCAATTTTTTAGGATTAAATTGTTTAATTTCCAATGAGTTTTTAGTCTATCTTTCCATGGCCCTTTATTGCATATAATTTTTATCGCATCATGATCTGAGAATGATGCACTTAATATTTCTGCCTTTCTGCACTGGATTGTGAGGTTTTTATGCCCTAGTACATGGTCTATTTTTGAGTATGTACCATGCACTGCTGAAAAGAAAGTAAATTCCTTTTTATCCCCATTCAGTTTTCTCCAGAGATCCATCATATCTAGTCTCTCTAAGATTCTATTCACCTCCTTAACTTATTTCTTGTTTATTTTGAGGTTAGAGTTATCGAGTTCAGAGAGGGGAAGATTAAGGTCCCCCACTAGTATAGTTTTGCTATCTATTTCTTCCTCTAATTCCTTTAACTTCTCCTCTAGGAATTTAGATGCTATACCACTTGGTGCATATATATTAAGTAGTGATATTGCTTCATTCTTGATGGAGCCTTTTAGTAGGATATAGTTTCCTTCCTTATCTCTTTTAATTAGATCTATTTTTGCTTTTGCTTTATATGAGATAAGTATTGCTATCCCTGCTTTTTTTTACTTTAGCTGAGGCATAATAAATTTTACTCCAACCTTTTACCCTTACCCTGTGGGTATCCCTTTGTTTCAAATGTGTTTCTTGTAGACAGCATATTGTAGGATTATGATTTTTAATCCATTCTGCTATCCACCTCTGTTTTATGGGAGAGTTCATCCCATTCACATTCACAGTAATAATGACTATCTGTCTCTTCCCCTCCATCCTATTCCCTCTCCTGTTTATGTTTTTGTTTCTTCCTTCTCCCTTCCCCTCCCTGAAGTTTTCCCTTTGGACCACCCCCTCCCTCAGTGTTCCCACCCAGTGAACCCTCTTATTAACCTACCCTCTCCCCTTATTACTGTTTCCCTCCCTTCTAATCCCCCCCTTTAGTCTCCTCTTTTTCACCCCCCCTTACCCTTCTGCTTTCTATAGGACGAAATAAGTTTTTATACTTATCAGTGTGAATTACTCCCCGTTTGATTCCAAACCAATGAGAGTAAATTTCAAACATTTCTCCTCTCCCTCCCTCCTTTTCCTCTATTTAATGAATTTATGTGTCTATTCACATTAAAATCTTAAACTTCACTGATTTAAGTTGATCCCTCTTTGAACCAGAACCAGTGAGAATAGTGTTTAAATGATGTTCCTCTCCCTCTTCCTTTACCCTCTTCTATAGTGTGTTTTAATGTCTCTTCAGATGGCATATTTTACCTTTTCCTATCTAATCCTTTCCTTTTTCCCATTACAGTCTCTTTGATCCCCTTAACAGTTTTTTTTTTTTAGACATCAGGTTAGTGCATTTATACCCACACCCTCTATCTAAGTATAACCCTTTTGAAGGTCATGATAATCATAAAGATTTTGAATATCGACAGTTATCAGCTCCACATATAGGGATGTGAACATTTTGCTCTTGTTGCATCCCAAGTAATGAGTGTGTGTTTGTGGGTGTGGGTGTGTGCACTTATGCATGTGTGAGTCTGTGTTTCTCTTGTTTACCTTTTTATGTCTTTCTTGAGTCTTGTAATTGGAGATCAAATTTTCCATTGAGCTCTGGCTTTTTCATCAGGAACATCTGGAAGTCCCTTATTTCATTAAACGACCATCTCCTTGCCTGGAAAATTATGCTCAGTTTTGCCGGGTAGTTAATCCTTGGTTGTAGTCCTAGCTCTCTTGTCCTACGAAATATCAAATTCCAGTCCCTCCACTCTTTTAATGTAGAAGCTGCTAGGTCCTGTGTGATCCTAACTGTAGTTCCTTGATATTTGAATTGTTTCTTTTTGGCTGCTTGTAGAATTTTTTCTTTAATCTTGTAATTCTGGAATTTGGCTACTATATTTCTTGGAGTTTTCAGTTTGGGATCTCTCTCAGGAGGAGTCCGGTGAATTCTGTCGATAGTTATTTTATCTTCTGATTCCAGGACCTCAGGACAGTTTTCTTTGACAATCTCTTGGAGGATGTTGTCTAGGCTGCTTTTTTCATCATGGCTTTCTGGTAGACCAATAATTCTTAGGTTGTCTCTCCTGGATCTGTTCTCTAGGTCAGTTATTTTTCCAGTGAGATATTTTACATTTTCTTGCAATTTTTCGATCGTCTTGTTTTGTTTGATTGACTCTTGCTGCATCATAGAGTTCTGAGCTTCAATTTGCTTGTTTCTAATTTTTATCGAATTACGGTCTTCAGTTATTTTTTGGAGTTCCTTTTTTCGGGAGGTATTTTCTTTTTCCAAGTTGGTTACTGCCTCCCTGATTTGGTCTTTAAAATTTTTCTTAAGCTCCTCCAGGAATGCTATTTGGGCTTGAGACCAGATCATGTTTCCTTCTGTGGTCTCAGGTGTGGGTAGAGAGTCTATATTGTCCTGTGTATTTTGTTGTTCTTGCCCTGCACAGTATGCTCAAATAGACTTTTTTGCCTTCCCCTTCTCCTTCTCAGCTTCTTTTTTTCCCATTGTGACTTCCTGTTTCTTAGTTTCTCAGGCTATGAGTTTAGGGCCTGATCCTTGACTTTGAATACCTCTGGGTGGCTAGTTTATAGCTAAGTCAGGGAAGTCAATGAGGGCTGTAGATATGTAGGTATGGGTGTGTCTGACCACTTCAGATTTCTGCCTTTATACCCCTGGGCTATAAGTAGGCTTTTGTTGGTGAGGTGAGGTGGGGCTTGTTGGGACCCCACCCTCTCTTCTCTTCAGACTCCTGGCTGTCTCAGTTACACCCCTTCTTGGAGACTCTCAAGCCTGGGGCTATTTCCATTAACTTGGGATTTCAATCTGGGTGGGAGACTTATCTTTGGGTTTTCTGCTTCATGAAGGAGGGATGGGAGGATCAGAGCAGCTAGAATTTACTTTGCCATTCCAGCCCCTGTATTATACAGGCAGGCAGTTTCTAAACTTCCAGGCTGGGGGCTGAATGCAGCTAGAGAAGCTGCTCTTTCCACTGAGGGCCCAGCTCTCCTACCTGACTCCAATGATCCTACCCATCCGAGAGATGAATGTGATTCATCCTCGGTGAGTCTGCAGGCTGGGGCTTTTGCTCTCTCTGGTGTAGTCTGCTTGTCTGCTCTTAGGTCTGGGCCGTGCAGACCCCACACGCTCTGCGCTCGACCAGTCCGGACACACTGGGCAACCTCCTGGGCTGGACTCTGCCACACTTCGTCTTCCAGTGGGCTCCGTCACTCCGGATTCCACTCAGATTCACCCTTTGAGGCTTAGTGACTGAGGAGCTCAGCTTACTTTCCGCCATCTTAACCCTGTGTTTTCTTGATGTTAATAGTTAGCCCAAAATTAGCACAAGTAGCAGAGAATTAATCCATATTTTGTTGCATCTCAGCTTCAGAGCACTCAGTACTGAGATGTAACAAAATATGGATTCCAAAGAAATCATAAACAAGGGGAAAGGACCTACATGTGAAAAATATTTATAGCAACTCTTTTTGTGGTGGCAAAACATTGGAAACTGAGGGGATGCCCATCAGTTGGGACTGGTTAAACAAACTATGGCATATGAATGTAATGGAACACTACTGCGCAATAAGAGCTAATGAACAGGGAGATTTCCAACAAACTTCGAAAGATTTGTACACACTGATGCAAAGTGAAATGAACAGAACCAGAAAAACACTGTACACAGTATCAACAACATTATGTGATGATGAACTATGAATGACTGAACTCTTCTCAGCAACACAATGATCTAAGACAAGTACAAATTACTCACAAAGGAAAATTCTATCCATACCAAGATAAAGAACTAATAGACTCAGAATACAGATTGAAGCATATTTTTTCCACTTACTTCATTCTTCCTCATGGATTTGATCTGTTCTTCTTCTATAACTGTGATGAATATGGAAATAGGTTTTACATTATAGCACTTGTCTAAACTATATCAAACTGCCTACCATTTTCAGAAGAGGAGAGGGAGAAAAATCTGTAACTCAAAATCTTGTAAAATGAATGCTAAAATTTTTTCTTAATATGTAATTGGGGGAAAATAAAATACTATTTAAATTTTTAAATGCATATTGAAAAAAATAAAATCTTAAAAATATTTATAAATATATAGGGCCTACATCAAGAGAGAGCCTCGGGCATGAGAGTTACATACATATTACTTTCATTGTAATTTGACTGTTTTTCTCTGTCTTATCTCCTCAACTGAATTGTAACCTCCTGGAGGACATATTCTCTTACTATTCCCAACTTTGGTGCAATATCCAAAATAGGCTCTCAATGTTTCTAGACGTATTTTATTTTTACAAATAAAAACATTTTTTAAGATTCAGAAATATTATTCTGCTACATTCTACTAAAACTAAGTGTCAAAGTGACTATTAAATGTTCACAACCTTTGGTTTAGAGATCTTACTGATACATCTAAATACAAAGTAAGTCAAAAATAGAAAGAGAACACTATGTTCAATCAAGATATTAGTAGCAACTCTTTTTCAAGGCAGCTAGGAAACAAGTGAGTTCTTATTATTTGAGGAATGGCTTAAAAAACCGAAACATGAATACCACACAAATATTATCATGCTTAAAAATTATAAACAGAACTCAGAGAAACATGGAAAGATCTGAATGAATTTACATAGCACAAAAAAAGCAGAAGCAGGAAAAAACATATACAATGATTAAAAGAATGTTAATAGGGGCGGCTAGGTGGCGCAGTGAATGGAGCGCCGGCCCTGGAATCAGAAGGACCTGGGTTCGGAGCCGGCCTCAGACACTTAATCCATACAGAACAAAAACCTAGCCGTGTAACCTTGGGCAAGTTACTTAACCCCAATTGCCCTAAAGGGGCGGCTAGGTGGTGCAGTGAGTAAGAGCGCCGGCCTCGGAGTTTGGATGACCCGAGATCAGATCCGGCCTCAGAAAATGAGCACCCACGCATAAATAATGACTAGCCGTGTAACCTTGAGCAAGTTACTTAACCCCAATTGCTTTAAAAAAAAAAAAATTTAAAAAAAAAAAAAGAATGTTAATAAAAACAACAAAAAAAGAAAACAAAAGTTTGGTAATGATAATGACAAATCCTAGGCCCAGAAAAGAAATCAGAAAATACTTCTTCCTTTCCTTAAAGAGATGGGAGAGTATAGGTGTGGAATATTATATGTGCTATTAGATGCATTTTCACCATTATTTTTTCTTTGTAAAAAGGTGAGCTCCATTCAGAAAAGACTGAGATGTAAAAGCTTAAAAGGCATCAATAAAAACTTCATGATAAAAAAAAAGCATTTTATATATAGCACAGAAAATAATTTGGATTAAAAGGCTATGATGTGTTAGAAAGAATTCTATTGGAATTCAGAAAAATTAGTTTCTAGTTTTAGCTCTAAATAGGTGTCTGCCTTTGGACAAGTCATTTCAGCTCTCCAAACTTCATTCTCATTATATGCAAAATAAGGATGTTGAATTAGATCATCTCTATGGTCCCTTCTAGCTCTATGATGGTGAAAAAAGTTTCTTAAAACAGAAGCAAGATCCTAGGTCTGTGCCCTTCCCCTCATATCAAGTAAGGAGCTCAGTGTCCCCATTCTCTTTCCCTATCAAAATTTCTCTCAAGTTTCGAACTTGAGATTGAACTGAAATTAATTTCTACTAAGAGATTGGAAATAATTAACAAAGTGTGTGTAGGTAGGAGCTGTTATAGGGCAAGACATGTAATAATTGCTAATAGAGATCTGATTCTTAGGTTCCTCTGAAAGGCAGGTGGAATCCTGGAGACATGCTCATAGGTTGCTGCTGCTATAACTAACTCTCTTCACTGGTTTTAGCAGACTCATTTTCTGCAGGAAGGGCTGAGAGCCTGGCAGTTAACCCATCCCCAATTTCATAAGTGCTACAATTTCAGGAAAATGAAAAGAAGATCGTCAGAAAAAACTTGAGGATATTTTTTAGGAATGAAGCCTATAATAATATTTCACGCCACAGCAAGTAGTTAGAAAGAGGGTTTTGTTTGTTTTTGTGTTATACTGTCTTTTGATGAAGGGAAGGAGGGGTCTGAGGTACTGGTTCTTCTGAAATCATACCCAACATTTTACCAGCAACTATCCAAGCACCACTCTCTCCTCTAGTTAATAACTAAGAACTGACACTTTTAATTTTATACGCACACACAAGCAAGATATTTGTAATTATTATATAACAGAGATAGAGCATGCAGAGCTGCCCTATTTGTATACTTTGCTTACAGCTGACTATACATGGTTCAGTACTTGAAAGGACTTGACACTTGGGTTAGAAGCTTACGTGGTCCCTTACAACTCTCCCTTGCACAGTGACAGCATCAGGGAACAGGATGCCTTGTCATTTTAAAAGGACAGAAAGTTTCTGGTGCTCTCTTTTGTTCTGACTCTAAGATATGTGACACGTAGCAACTCTCTTACCATGGTTTTCCTATGAAGAATGGGGAAGAGATGGAACTTTTCCTCTCATGCCAGACATGTGGCATCTGCCACACACAAGGTACCTAAGGAAGGGCTCAGCTAGGGAAATTGTGCCTGAGCCTTGAGGCCCCTTGCTATCTTGTACACTTTGTGTTTCTTGACTATAGGTGATTGAATGGTGATCCTGAAACTTAAACGTCCAATTTTGAAGTCAATTTTGTGTGTTGAAGAAGTTAGAGATTCTGACAGCAAGGAGATTTTCTGTATTGGAGAGGATATCACTGACAGGAAAAGGAGTTTAGTCCCAGGCCTGTATTGCCAAAAAAATGAATTCTCTGGAGGGAATTATTTAGACAATGCAGAACATGGTGATATTCAAAACATCTGTTTAACAGTCCTACAAAGTACATCAAATTTTAGTACTGACCTTGAAGAAGAATATAAAGTTATATTATTATTTTATTTTATCCTAGTATAGTCTTTCTCTTAAGCATTTCTTCTGTGCATTTGAAATAAATAGCTGCCCCATACCTGATTCATATTGTATATTATATACCTTTCAACTCCCATTTTATGGAGGACCTAGGCATGAACCAAAATCTAAGATTTAAGATATTTTTCCCTGGGGCACCCTGGTGAGACCACAATGAGCCAAAAAGTTTGAGAAGACTGATTCTTATTTAGGTGATCATGCTCCCTCAAGCCTGAAGCTGATTACCAAAGGCAAAGGTCCTGAGCAGAGGGGCTCTTAATGAAGAGGGAGAGTGCACAGAAACCCAACTCCTTGGATCCAGGAACAATTTATAGTTGCTATAATTGTTATATTTCATTTAAGCAGGCCTCTCAGATCCCCCATACCCTGACTTTGAAAAGTCTTTCAATTTCTTTCACCTCACTGTGTCTTGATTTCCTTATCTATAAAATGAGGGGCCTAGACTAGATGACAGCACTCTGCTCTTCCAGCACTAAAATTTTGATCCTATGAAAGTGATTTGCCCAGGGTCATACAGTTAATAAGTGGTTGAGCTAGCCCTTGAATCCAGGTCTGCCAAGTATTACACTCTTTTCACATTATGTTATATTAGACACACAGCCCACCAAAAGGTGAAAAAGTAGCCTGGGAAGTGAAATGACATTGTCATCTAGCAGATGATCAAGTGGAAACTAAGCTGGGGAACATAAAACTTTCACTGTGGTACAAAATTCTCTTCTAACCAAAAGCATTTAATGAGGCATTTTCTTCTTTTAGGGACTTACCTTACCACTCTCATCAAATTTTCCAACTTGGGAAAACCATTCATGGGAGCAAAACCAGGTAGGCATGATCACTGTTGGTCCATAAGAAGTAAACACCTATGAAACACGGTTAACATTAAGAGAATTAATGACGGAGTTTCATTATGTGTATATGTGTGTATATATATATGTATATATATATACACACACACACACACACATATATACATATACTCATAGTATCCATCAATCAACAGGCATTTGTTTTGTACCTACTATGTGCCAGGCACTGGGGACTTTAAGACAAAAATGAAATCACATTTGCTCTCAAGAAGCTTACATTCAAATAGTATCATTAGCATCCATTTCTCACAACATTTCAGAAAAGAATTTCAACTGATCTTTAGGAATATTAGAATTAGAAATGATTTTAGAGTTATTCTAATCCCTTTCATTTTACCATATAAACTATAAAGCATTTTATAAATGTGAACATGAGAAAAATTGAGGCCCAGAAAGATGAAAAGTCATTTGTTCAGAGTCACAGAGAAAGTTAGTAGCAGGGCTGGAACTAAAGACTAGGTCATAAGGCTCCTTTTCAAATGATAATCATAATTCCAGTTTTAAGCAGCATATAGGGACTAGAAGACTTGGTATACATACAGAGAACTCCTGGGTAATAGAACTCTAATTAATATAGGGTAGCATCTTCCATTTACTTATAGTCTTAGCTGCCTAGAGCATTGAGAGATTAAGTTTGCTCAGGGTCACAGAGCTAGTATGTTTCCAAGGCTGAATTTAAAACTCTTCCTTGTTTCGGGGTCAGCTCTCTATACACTCTACACCATACTACACTCTGGTGCTGGCAAAGTTCAGGCTGCATGAAATTACCTTTAAATTGTGGGTATAAAAACTAAAAAAGCATCAATAAACCTTTTTTTTTAAATAAAGAAAAATTGGGAAAAGAATAATGCACATAATCCTAACCACATTCCCTTACATTCAGTATCAAAAACTAGCTTTAAAAAACTTTAAAGGAAGAAAAAAGCTGTGGCAGGCAATGTGAATATACCCTGTGAATATGTGAATATACAATGTGAATCATTTTCTATCATTCAACTACTTCCACTAAAAATTATACATAATACTGTTTTCTGCCTTAAACATCTCAAACTCAATCAACCAGTAATAAGAATGTCCAAATACACAACTATTATGAAGCAAATAAAATACTCATCCAAAAAAGGTTATATACTGCTAGTATACCTAGCAGTATCACAGGGTAAGCAGCAAGAGCCTTCAAGAAAATCTTTTGCAAACCTTAAAAAGATCCTTTCAGAAAAATAACGTCAGTGCTTTAGATATATTGAAATATCAGTTTCCTTTTTATTTGAATCTAGGGGAATCAACAATCACAATGGTGATTGGTTTGATATCACTCTATATGCTCTGCAATGTCTTCTGTCAACTGTTGTCATTAGAGTCTATTTTTCCTTCCTTCTATATCAGTTAACAGATACTTATTGAGGTCCCAAAACATAGCACTGTACTAGAAATACATCTGACTGGTCACCAAGTCCTACTCAGTATTACCCAAATTTGGCCCTTGTTTTGCCATCACCCTGGTCCTATCATTACATAACTGGATCAAGTGGCATAGTGGATAGAGAACCTTTGAGTTAGGAAGATCTGGGTTCAGGTACAATCTATAAACCTGGCAAGTCACTTAACCTCTCAGGGCCCCAGGCAATTATTTAAGATAAACTGCAAAGACCTTATCTTCTACTACTTTTTATCCCCCAGTTCACATTTATATCTCCTGAGTACATTTTTTAGAAAACAAGCATTTATTAAGCACCTATTGTGTACATGCCAGGCACTATGCTAAAGACATTACAAAATTAAGTGTGCAATATAGTTTATTACTCCCTACTCAAAACTTTTTTCATTCATGCACATAGCCTTTCTGAATCATACTCCACAATATTTTTTTTTTTTGCTTTTTGGGGGGCAATTGGGGTTGTGACCCACCCAAGGTCACACAACTGGTTTTTGTGTTAAGTATCTGAGTCCAGATCCGAACCCAGGTCCTCCTGACTCCAGGGCTGGTGCTCTATTCACTGCACCACCTAGCCGCCCCTACAATAATTAATTCAGAGTAATTTCCCTTAGTTCAAATTCCTTCCACATATACTTCTATGCCACTTCTCATACATTATAGCATTTGAAAGATGGTAAGGGACTTCAGAGATCTCAGACCAACCTCCTTCTTATACAGATGAGGAAACTGAGGTCCAGGGAGGCAAAGGGACTTACTCGTAATTAGAGTAAGAGTCAGTCATCTAACCCAGATTTTCTAACTCTAAATTCAATTCTCTAGTTGTCTCCCTAATTACATTCATCCAAGAAGCATTAAGGGACTTCACTTCCTTAAGATCCAATAGAGAGAGAGAGAAACAGATGGACACACATATAAGATATTCAATAAATACTTTTTGGATTCAACTGCACTGAGTTGTTCTTTTAATTGTAAAAAGGATCAAAGCAATATCTTTTTAAAAACTAAGCAGATCTCCTCACCTCTAATATCTTAAAAAAATTCAATAAACATGTCAAATGCAGAAAAACGTACAGAATACTGGGCTAAATTCTGTGAGATATATAAAGTTTATATAAAAGGTAGCTGGCCTTGTGGAATTTATATTTTAATAGGTAGATATGAAGTATACAAGTAATACATAATTAATAAATAAGAGAAGAGGCAAAATAAATGCTTTGTGAGGTCTGAAAAGGTAAAGAAAACTACCAAAGCAAGGGTTCTTAAACTGGAATCCATGGACCTCCAAGGGTCTATGGATAGACTTCAGGATTGGGGGGGTGGAGGGAGGAAAAAGGGGAAGCCTAGTTTGTAAACTTGAATAGAAAAAACTACATATTACTTTTCACTAACAACTAATTGAAAATTAGTATTTTAATTATGAATTTAAAAAGGATTATTATTCTGAGAGTGCATCTACATGTTTCACCAGAATGTTAAAGGGGTTCCCAACACAAAAAAGGTTAGGGAACTCCTGAGCTTGGGGAGCCAAAGACAGTTTCAAAATTCAATTCAATAAACATTTATTAAGTGCCTGCTATGTGACAGGTCCAGTGCTAAGTGCTAGGGATACAAAGAAGTGAAAGACAGTGTCTGCCCTCAAGGAGCTTACAATCTAATGGGGGAGATAACATGCAAACAAACATATAAAAAGCAAGGATATATACAAAGACAGGATAAATAGTAAATAATTAAAAGAAGGAAAGCACTGGAATTAAGGGTTAGGGAAGGTTTTTCTATAGAAAGTGGGATTTTAGGTGGGACTTAAAGGAAGCCAGGAAGGGCAGTAATCAGAGAAAAGGAGGGAGAGTATTACCAGAAAGAAGAACAGCTTAGAACTAAAAGGTTTCTTGTTAATGAATCAAAGAGTACATGTTGAGGAGTAAAGTGTAATAAGACTGGAAAGGTAAGAGGACTAGGTTACAAACGGCCTTGAATGACAAAGAGAACAATTTGTCCAAGAGGCAATAGGAAGCCACTGGAGTTTACTGAGTCAAGGAGGTGACAAGATCAGACCTGTATTTGAGGACAATCACTTTAGTGGCTGAATGGAGGATGGATTGGAGTGGGAAGAGACTTGAGGCAGACAGACCCCCCCCAGCAGGCCACTGCAATAATCCAGGCAAGAGGTGATAAGGGCCTGAACTAGAGAGGTGATAGTATCAGAGGAAAGAAAGGGGCATATTCAAGAAATGTAGCAAAAGTGAAATTGATAGGCCTTGGCAACAATTTGCATATGGGCACAGTTGGCATTCAAGTCGATAGGCACTAGAAGATGGCTTTGTGGAAACAAATTTGTCCTTTCTAGTTCTGACCTTCTATGACTAAATTTTTCTCCCCTGCTTTCTTTCTAGTGTAAAATCCTTTTGATTTGATTTATAAGACTCTAGTTACAAAAAAAAAAAAAGACTCTAGTTACATATATTTTCACTTAGGCATTCCACTCCAGCCAGGAGGCCATCATTCCTATATTTTAAGCCATTGTTTAGAAATCTAAAACCTCTTCTTAGACACCTTCTTACCTAGCTGTTCATACCCCAAAATTCTACAAATACCTTCTAATGTTTTAAATTTCTTACATAAGATTTCATAATCTTTAGCAAAACTTTCTAAATTAATTTTAAATGAAATCTAATTAATTCTAAATTAATTTTCCCCAGAACAGTCTGAAAAATAAACCAGGACTGCATGCAAAAGGAAAGGGGGTTGCCATAATAGTCAACAAGCTAAAATAAGCAAAAGGCTGCAGACACATATAGCCTACAAGATTCTGTCAGGAGAAAGCAAAAGTGTGATGTAACCAACAAGATGGGAGACTAGACATTTTTTCCAATTCTTACAACCTCTCAAACTTTTCCTAAATAAGAATGAAAAGACAAAGAATTGGTGCTGTCTCCCTAGGTTAAGACACAAAGAAACGAAACTCAATGAAGTAACAGCAGAGATGGGTAATCCCTAACACACATTCAGCATCCTCTCCTCCATCAGTCTCTGAATTGCACAATAGTACTCAAGGACTTATGCTTTGGAATCCACTAAGCAAATCTATTGCTGTTGCTATCTTCCAGCAACTCCCCTGATTCGCCCCACTACCCCACTGTGAGGAAAAGGAGTGAGGAGTAAAAGAAAGCAAGCCGCTTGCCTTGTGTAGAGTGGCAGTGCACACAATCATATAAAACAGTGCTCAGTCAGATTAAGCTTTTATATAATCTGTTCTAAATTATCAGTTTTCCTTGCCAATATTGCTTCCCTAATTTTTCCCACTCTGTATTTCTTGTTTCATTTCTTCTAGCTATTTCTACAATCTCTGTAGACCAGACATTTCTTTCTCTGAGATTTTACTAGGACTTCTTATAGGGCTGCTATTTTCTTCAGGGCTTATCCCTTGGGTGTCTCTCAAATCAATGTACTTCCTCATAGTGCTCAGCTTTTTCCTTGGCTTGTTCACGTATCACCTAGGTATCTAGTTTAAGGAAAATGAGAAGTGTAGGCAAGGTCTGCCTGGGTCTGAATATAGTGACTGCTCCAATAGTGGGCTCTGCCTGGGGAAGTCCCTGTTGTCACAAGATTACAGGGCCTTTCCCTGCTGTAGACTCTTCCTAGGGTCCCTCCTTTCTGCTGCTGGGCTCAGGGCCTCCTCCAGTGCGGAGTTCCACAGGCTTCAGAAACTGTTCAGGTTGGATTTTGCCTACTACTTTTCTCCCATAGTTAGGCTAGGTCACTAGCATCTTTTTGGACCTGCTCCAAAAGCCTTGAGGTTTCTCTCTTGCTAGGCTCTCACAGCCATGGGCTTAGGGAAGGTTCTAATTAGGTTGATCTTAGACACAAATTCAGGTAGGTCACAGGTTCAGAAACGGAGTGCATCTACTCAGGTGAAACACTTCATAGTTGCTCTCTCTGGTTGCGCTCCTGGAGCCATGTGGGCCTTGAAGAAGGACTGGCTCAAGTTCAGGCAAGTTTAAAGCCTCCAGGGGTCACCTGAGTTCTGTCCTTTGTGCTCAGTCCTCAATCTACCTCAGTTTGTCCATTCCAGAATTTCTGTAGGACCCTGAGGGTCCCTCTATGGATTCTTGGGTTTGGTAACAGAGTCAAGAGATGATTCTTTCTACTCTTAACAGAATGGTGAATCTCTGATTACAGATGGAATATTTTTGGAGGATCAGGGATTTCTCACCTGGTCTTACGAGGAGCTTCTTACCTATAAATTCACAGATCAGATAAAAAAAATACCATGGTTATTATAAAACAAAGTAAAAGCTAAATAAGGATGCTTTTTGGCATTTCTATATCATATCAACATTTATATCTAGGTCTATACCTGGACAAATAGATTAGAGAATTAAATTGTAAAATTTCAGAGTAACATAAAATGTAAACTACAAGAAGTTCCCCACTTCTGGACACTGTATTCACTTGACAAAAACTAATAAAAATCTTCATTTCCTGTCTCCATCTTTTTGCACTGGACATCCTTTATGCCTGGAATGCCTGTGCTTATTTCTGCCTCACAAAATCCCTCACTTATTTAAAAAAACCAGCTCAAACAACACTTTCTTTGGACCTTTCTGATAATGCCTTTTCTGATACCCCATATGGTATTGTTCTCCTTGTATTTAATATCTAACACAATGCTAGCACACAGTAGGTATTTAAAAATGCTTGATTTCCACTGGCTTTAACTGTCCATCAATGGCTTCTGGTCACACCTGAATACACAAAAACAAAAGCCTTTTCTTTTACAGTCTCCTCAACTTGCCCTCTCTCCATAATAAAACCTTGTATCTTTCTCTTGCCTTCAGTTCTTTGTCTTAAAACAATAAAGAAGTCACTATAACCAAAGAAACACTTTAAGTGGCAAAAGATAAGAATTTTACCACCTCCAGCAGACCCTTAAATTTCAAAGTAAAGGAGTGACTTCCACCTCAACATTTTTTTTACCCCCTCAACCCTTCAAAGTATGTGTAGAATTAGGATACGGCTAGGGTATCACTTAGTAATGCATTTTAAGGCATAGATTCTAGGACACTGCATCTAATACCAAGGACTGTCTGCAAAGAAAACCAAAAAAGATAAAATGCTAAATACCTGAGTGATAAGTTGCTTAGATGTTAGATTATTGATCCAACGAGTATAGCGCTCAGTAGAGTTTGGGGGTTCTCTCTTCACTTGGCACCCTATGATCTATATTTTAAATGGAATTGAACAAAAGAAAGTATATAGTCTGTGTATACTGAATCATATACAGATGGCAAAATATTTTAAATTAAAATCAGTGCAAAGAAATATTCTCATGCTTTCCAAAATTTTGTGATATTTCTCTGCTAGATATTATAACATAAAGAATGCTGCAGCTTCTGAATTTTATGGTTCATTAATAATGATTTTTATTATTTAGGAATAATTTATTAATAAACTTTTAAAATGCATACATTTTCAATGTCTTGTTAATATAATTTTTAAATCTGGTGCTCTCTTTTATGGAGTATGAAATTTTTGCAACCATGCTTTCAAAGTGCTATGGCTTTAAATCTATTTTAAAAAAACATTAAGACTGCAGCAAACCAGTCAATTTTACCGGATCCTCAAGCCAACTCCCAAGACCCCAATATATTATAGTTATGAGATCAAATGACATAGTACATGTAGGTTTTGCTTTTTTTTTTTTTGGAGGGCAATTGGGGTTAAGTAACTTGCCCAAGGTCACACGGCTAGGCTTTTATTTGTGTGTTTTAAGTGTCTGAGGCCGGATCCGAACTCAGGTCCTTCTGACTCCAGGGCCAGCACTCTATTCACTGCGCTACCTAGCCGCCCCAGTACATGTAGGTTTTGCAAAACTTAAAGCACTGGGAGCCATGATGGCAGCATAAATGAAGCAGATTCTGTGAGCTCCCTAACAACAACATCAAATACCTATAAAATATGACTCTAAACAAATTTTAGAGCCACAGAACCCACAAAGTGACAGAGAGAAACAAATCTCCTGCTGAAGGTAGCCTGGCAGGCCTACAGGAAGGGTCCATTGCAGCACGCTGGGAGCTGAGCACAGTCCCCTGTGAACCACCCAGTTTTGGCCTCAGGGTGGCCCCAACTAGTGGCTGCTGGAGCAGACTTCTGGAGAGTGAATCATCAGCAGCTGTGGTGGTTTCCGGACTCCTCAACCCATAAACACCAAAGAGCAAGTAAAAGGTCAGTCAGGAGCTCTGTTGGAAAGGAAGGGCTTGGTCCAGCCCCTGGCCCTTCAGTGAGAGGTTGCAGAGTCACAGAAGCCACAGCTGCTTCCCCACCAGGCTGCCTCCAGAGCTCCTGGCCTGCAGATCATAGGGGGACCAAGCTACCATTCTGAGGGTAATCACTCTAGCTTTAACCTCCTTGGATCTGGATTGTTGTTTTGGTCCTGGGGTATGTGACCAGTAAGCCACATTCAATGAAATAGAGGACTTCCAAGGATTCTTTTTTTTTTTTTAAAGCAATTGGGGTTAAGTAACTTGCTCAAGGTTACACGGCTAGTCATTATTTATGCGTGGGTGCTCATTTTCTGAGGCCGGATCTGATCTCGGGTCATCCGAACTCCGAGGCCGGCGCTCTTACTCACTGCGCCACCTAGCCGCCCCTTTAGGGCAATTGGGGTTAAGTAACTTGCCCAAGGTTACACGGCTAGGTTTTTGTTTGTGCGGATTAAGTGTTGGAGGCCGGCTCCGAACTCAGGTCCTTCTGATTCCAGGGCCGGCGCTCTATTCACTGCGCCACCTAGCCGCCCCCTTCCAAGGATTCTTGATGAAAAAAACCAGAGTTGAATAGAAAATCTGACATTCAAATATAAGAAGCAAGAGAAGCATGAGAAGGTAAACAGGAAAAGAAATCATAAGGAACTTATTAAAGTTGAACTATTTATATTCCTACATGGAAAAACAATAATTGTAACTCAGACTTTTCTCAGTACAAGGATAGTTGAAGGGAATATATATGTGTATATATACATACATACATACATACATATATATATATTTATATGAGGGTATATGTGCATATAAATATACATATGAGTGTGTATATATGTGTACATGTATACATAGACAGAGGGCACAGGATCAGTTGAATAGGAAGAGATGATATCTAAAAAATAAAATTAAGAGGTGAGAGGGGAATATAATGAGAGGAGATAGGGAGAGACAGAATAGGGTAAATTATGGCATATAAAAGAGGCAAGAGAAAACTGTTACAATGGAGTGGAAGAACAGGAAGCCAAAAGGGAATGGGTCAACCTTACTTTAATTGAATTTGGCTTAAGAAGGGAATAACATACACACTAAATTGGGTATTGATGGGGTCCTTGTGATGTATATATGTCTGTAGTATCAATCTGTAACATCAGTTTGTAAATGGGGTGCTTTGGGATTTATGTCTGTAAAATCAATTTGTAAAAGCAGTCTGTAAAATCACACTTCTTCCCACCCCCAGCCTCAGAGCATTGACTCTTCCCCTTCCCCCTTCCAGCACTCTGCCCAGCAACAACTCATGACCTGTTTATCTCTGCTTGAAACAATAAGTTATGTAAATGTTATCTCCCTTAGTTAGAGTGGCCAGCCCCACCATAAATTCTTCAATACCTTATCTATAGGGTAACTCCTTAGTCAATTATATACCCACACTGTCTCTGATGACCTTGGTGGGTGACAGACTGGGCACTCTTTAGTGATGTATCAGGTCTAAAACCACACCTCCAGCTAGCCACCCCTTGAGCTATTTCCCAGTGAATCATGGGCAATACACCTGTGCAGTTGATATTAAAAGTGTATGGTCCTTTGAGCACTGACCACTCCTTAACTCCTCCCTGATCCCACCCTTACTCACCTACTTAGCATAATTGACACCTTAAAACTATGCCTGTGGCCTCTGCCAGTTTGCAGGTTCCATAGGAATCTAGCCTGCTGTCCTTGTACAGCGTAACAATAAACTTTACAATTTTGGCTTCAAAGTTTGCTTGAGCCTGGTGAATTCCTTCCAGACTGGATGCCAGGGTGGATCCCTGCCAGAACCACTTTCCCTCCCCCCCTCCTTATCACCCTTCCCTCTTCAGGTATCTTATCCTACAGGAATGTAAGGGGGAAGGAGATAAGATGGGGGATGATAGAAGGGAGGGGAGATTGGGGGGAGGGTAATTAGAAGCACACACTTTTGAAAAGGGACAGGGTCAAAGCAGAAAATAGAATAAGTGGGAGGAGGAATAGGACAGAAGGTAATATAGTCAGTCTTTCACAATATATCTGCTATGGAGATGTTTTGCGTAACTACACATGTACAACCTATGTCGAATTGCTTATCTTCCCAGTAGGGGTGGTTGAGGAGGGAAGAACGGAAAGAATCTGGAAATCAAAGTTTTAAAATCAGATGCTAAAAAAATTATTATTATTATTTGTTATTATTTTTACATACAAATGGGAAATAAGATATACAAGTGCTGGGGTAGAGAAATTCATCTTGCCCTACTAGAAAGTCTGAGGGGGATTGGGGGAGGATATAAGAGAGAGCAGATTGGGGGGAGGGGTATTCAGTAGGCTTGTTATTTTGGGGTGGTGGGCAGGGGGAAGACGGGGAGAAAATTTGTAACTCAAAACCTTGTGGAAATTAATGTTGAAAACTAAAAATAAACAACAACAAAAAAAACCTTAAAACACTATGGTATTAGTTCTTATTATCCATTATGACAACTTAATAATGTATACATACAATATTTCTCAAAATATGAAATCTTTACTATAATAAAAAGCTGTTACACATAACGTTTGCCCCTGATATTTTCAAATTAACAAGCTTTACTTAAACAGTTGTAATTTTCTATTTCCCTTCCAAGAATTTTTTAATAATTTATCCCATGAATACCTAAAAGAATGTAAAAAAATATCAGGTCTAAGTACCACAGATATAACAAAAAGTTGCATATCTTTATGGCTCATGATTCTAAATAACTTTTTATTCATTCTTTTTTTTCCCCTAGAAGGACAGATTAGTCTATTATTATTGAAAAATAAAGTTCCTTGGTTTCAAGAGCTTCCCCTTGTCCATTCCTACTCATCTTCTGCCACTATCTCCTTTACTTCTATCTCATATGAAGAAATAGTTGCTCCTTGCCAGGCATACTCCTCTATGTAAGTGATTCCATTCCACTCCTTTTCTAAGAGATCACCCCCTTTTAACATCCCCATTGTTTTCAATCTCTCCCTATCTCCTTGCTGCTTTACTAGTGCCTGTAAACACACCCAAGTCTCCTCTATCCTCAAAAAACTCTCACTCGATCCATCCATTCCCACTAACTTTCATTATATATTTCCTCCCTTTTGTGGCTAACGTACTTGAGGAGACCATCTGCAATAGAGGCTTCCTTCTCCTTTCCCTTCAGTCTCTTAAATTTCTCCTGTCTAGCTTCCAATTACATCATTCAACTGAAACTGTTTTCTCAAGTTGCCAGTGATCTCTGCCAAATCAAATGACTTTTTCTTAATCCACATCCTTCTTGACTTCTCATCTTCTTCTCTTTGATGCTCTTTTCTGTAGGATTTCATGACACTACTCCATCCTAGTTCTCATCTTCAGACTATCAGACTTCTTAGTCTCTTTTGCTGAATGATCAGCCAGATTCTATCCTGGTTTCTCTTCTCTTTTCCTTCTGTACTATTTCACTAAGTGATCTCTTCAGTTTCCATGGATTCAATTAACATCTTTATGCTGATGATTCTCCTATCTACTTACTCAGCCCTAACCTTTCACCTGGTCTCTACTTTTGTATCTCCAATTGCCTATTAGATATTTCAAAACGGATGTCCTATATAGATATATTTGCTTTTTGGAGGTAAGGCAGGGCCATTGGGGTTAAGTGACTTGCCCAAGGTCACATGGCTAGTAAGTTTTAAGTGCCAATGCTCTATTAATTGTGCCACCTAGCCACCCCCTGTAGATATCTTAAACTCAACATATCCAATACTGAATGCGTCATCTTTAGACTTGAACCCTTCTATTACTGTCAAAGATATCACCATGTTCCCACTCCCTCAGGCTCTCAAACTAGGTGTAATCCTCAACTCCTCACTTTCTTATTTCATATCCAATCTGTTGTAAAGACTAGATTTCACCTGTATAATATCTCATATATGCTCCCTTCTATGACATTGCTACTACCTTGAGACAAGCCTTCATCACATCATGCCTGGTCATAGCCTGCTCATTGGTCCTCTTACCATGAATCCCACTCTAGTCCATCCTCCACTCAGACATATGAAATCTTCCTAAAGCCCAAGTCTGACTATTGTAATTCCCCTACTCAATAAACTCTAGTTTCCAATCATGTTCAAGATCAAATATGACATCCAAAACCTGACCACCCTCACTTTCCCAGTATTCTTATACAGTACTCATCCCCCTTCTACCCCTTACTCTTTGCCAGTGCTATTGGCCTTCTTGCATTTCCTCAAATAAAACACTCTATCTCCTAACTCTGTTCATTTTTGTTGGCTGTTCCTCATGTATGAAATGTTTTTCCATTTCATCTCTGCCACCTGGCTTCGCTAAACTCTTTCAAGTTCTAGCTAAAATTCCACCTTCTAAAGAAGCCTTTCCAAATTCTAGTGCCTTTCTTATTGTTTCCAAGTTATCCTAATTAGTCTGTATATAGCTATTTGCATATTGATTTCTCCATTAGGTTGTAAACCCCTTAAGAGCAGGAGACATCTTTAACCTTTCTTTGTATCCCCAGAACTCAGCCTGATACATAGAAGGCACTTAATGTTTACTGACTGAATGACTTGAAATTAGCCTTGGACTTCATGTTTTATCAAAACCCTCATTCCCTCTGATTGGACCATCTGACTGGAGGGCAGAGTCAAGGGTTCTTGGGAGGGGGACCAGCATAGTCTTCTCCCCGTTTCCTACCAGCTATACTGCTTTTAGAATTCACTATACTTCTCTCTCATATCACTGTATTAGATACCTTCTTTTCTTCCTTTCCCTGCCTTCTAACCTTCCTTTTATGTTTTCTTCCTCCTAGTAGATTTTGAGTTCCTTAAGAGCAGGAACAGTCTTTCTTTTTATTCATACCCCTAGCAGTTAGCACAAAGCCTGGCACATGGTAGACACTGGATGTTTGCTGACTATGAATTATTATTCACTAATAAGCTTTAACTGATGTTATTTGTTTTTTACAACATCAATAATTTCACCAGTATTGTTCACTTTTCCCCTCCAACTTTTGCAAAAGGCTAAGGTAGAAATGCTTGTTTCAGTTCTTATTTGTTCTTTTAAATTTTGCAATGCTGGTTTCTAAATTTTGGAGTATGTGGCTGATCTCTTTAAATTTGTAGAAAATGTGTATATTGGGTTTTTTTTTTTTAACTCTGCCTACTTCAATCTGCAATACCTCATGTAGCTCTTTCCACATTTCTTTGTATTCATTTCATTTATCATTTCTCACTACACAGTAATATTTCATTACACTCATGTACCATAATTTGTGTAGCTATTCCCCAATTGATGGGCATCTGGTTTGTTTGTATATAGGAACTTTCTTCTGTGTCAAAGGGTTTGTGCATTTTATTTACTTTGTTTGCAAATATACAAATTTCTTTCCACAAGGGTCAAATTCACAGCTCAAGCAACAATGTACTAGTGTGCATATTTCCCACAATCTCTCCAACATTACTTCCATCTTTTTTCATCTTTGCCAATTTGCATGGCGTGAAATAAAACAACAGGGTTGTCTTGATTTACATTTCTCTTACTATTCGTAACACAGTATTTTTTCATGTAACTATTAGTACTTTGCAGTTCTTTTAAGAATTTTTTTGTTCATATCTTTTGATCCTGTATCTATTGAGGAATGACAATTGATATATGTGTGTGTTTGTATGTATACACATTATATATAGTATGTATGTATACACATTAGATAGAGTTAATATATGGTATAAAGGATACGATTTTTCTCCTGAGAACTCTAGCTGCATTTCAGAAATTTTGGTCGCTGTTTCCTCATTATCATTTTCTTTCACATAATTATTGTTTCTGTGATTTGTCCTTTGATCCACTCTAAAGATTTCATTGCTAAGTCTCCATTTGGTTCTACATCTTTTGTCTTGCCCACTAAAATAATAACTTTTTATTTTATTTTAATCTGTAAAGGATGTATTTACTGCCTTTTTACACTTGTTTGTAATATCCCTATGTCTTAATAAATGGGCAATTTTTGCAAATGTTCTGTGTTGTGCTGAGAAATATGCATATTCTTTAACAATTTGAGTTAGAAGGTGCCATAAAGTCTCTTAGTTCTAATTTCTCTAGCAATTTGTTCAGGTCTGTATTTTCCCTTTTGTTTCTCTCTGTTACATTTATGCTTTATCCATTGTTCTTTAATAGCTTTTCTCCCTAATCAAATTTTCACTCTTTTATTCTTCACTCTTACTATATTTCTTTAGTTAATTTAGCTGAACAATTTTAGGGCAATCCTATGCCCACTGGCCCCCTTCCCCTAACCCTCAAGTCCACCATCTCACTTCTGTATTGTCCCTTTACCTAGTTCTGGAGTTTTGCTCATTAGTTCCTTTTCCTTTCTTGCTTTATCTACTTATTTAATTATCCCCCTCTTTTTTCCTCTCTGATAGTCAGGCAGAATCTATCTTTTCTCCTCCCCTTCAACTTGTTACTTTTTAAAACTTCTTTTTCTGTACCTTTTTCTAAAAAGGAGCTCTTTCCCTCATTCTATTCATGATTTTGTTATTCTCTACATTCCTAATGGAATTAAAAATCACTTTGGGCTTCTGACTAAACAGATTCTACATTATTGCCTTGTATCTAAAGCTGCCATTTCTCTTTTTTCTGTTGTGCCTCATTCTTAGAAATATTATTTCTATTCTTTTGGGTATCAGCAGCCTCCACAAACTCTGGTTCCCCTTCTCCTAAGTAATGATGAGTGGTCTAAACAGCAAATCCCTGCAAATAATACTTACTAGTATAATCTCCCTTTATAGACTATATATTTTTACCCACAGAAGCATTCATCAGTGGTACACCAGCCCTACCACTAAAATACAGTCTTCCCTCATTTTCATTTCCTATCTTTGCATCTTTACTCATTCTCCTGTAGGTTCCCTTCTCCCAAGAGACTGCAAGTTATTTTCTTTCATAGTTAGCCATTAACTTATTATAGTATATCACATATTCACTATTACCTTCCTCTCCTCCCCTCTCCTTTATGCACCCTCCATTCTGTAATTTAGTACCACAAGAAAATATCAATTTATCTATTGCGAGACCATGAAGCTTCTCCACTATCATGTCTATTTGATGTTCACTTTCACCCTTGTCTCCTTGTGTACACTTAGAAGGAAATTTGTGTTCTTATTTTGCTGTTTTATTTTCCTTAGCTGATATATTTGCTTACCCCTCTTGTATTTCTGTTATGTAAGATGTTTGAGAAGTAAATAATTTCTTCAAAGTCTGGTTTTCTTTCTAATAATGTTTCAAATGCCTCTTTTTTATTGAAGATGTATCTTCTTTCATTTATGCCTAGGTTCACATTTGTAGAGCAGGTCACCTTGGGCTGCATTTTTAGTTTCACTGTTCTTCAGAATACATTATTCAACTTCCTCCTGTGGCTTCTAGTAGATATAGAAGTCTTGTGCTGTTCAGATTTTCTTTCAAAGAGGATTCTGGGAAAATAGTGGAGTAGGTCAGAAAATTCCAAGCTCTCAAGATTTTCCCCCACAAAAGAATTAAAATAGGACCTTCGGAGAACAAAGTATGGGTGGAGATAAATAATAACAGGGGCATAACAGGGGTCCTCCTGGGATAATTTGAGAAGAGTGGAAGAAAAATCTCCAGACAAGGTTTGGTCCCTGTGAAGAGTAAACACCTCCATGCTAGGTTGCATTTTAATGGCAAGCCTCTTAAACTACAAGTGGCAAGCCCTGGGGTTAGTTGGTTGGAGAGGCTGCCTTGGCCCCAGCCACCTTAATTTTTCTTTTTCTTTTTTTTTTCTTTTTGGCTTTTTGGAGGGGGGAAGGCAGGACAACTGGGGTCAAGTAACTGCCCAAGGTCACATGGCTAGTAAGTGTTAAGTGTATCAGGCCAGATTTGAATTCAGGTCCTCCTAACTCCAGGGTTGGTGCTCTGTTCACTGCGCCACCTAGCCACCCCAACCACTTGAACTTTTAACCAGGGGATAGTGAGGGGAATTTACTATCTTAAGCCCAGGAAGATCAAGGGAACCTCTGCTGACAAGGACCCAGTTGTGCTGCCAAGAGCAGCAGAGGTGAGAATGAACCAGCTCAGTGAGTACAGAAGCAGTGGGACAGAAAGTCTCTGGTTGTGGGCACTTACAGGAGGTTGGAGGTTTGGCTTTGGTTACAGGCTAGAGTGGAAAACGGATGATCTGAGGCAAGAGGTACCATTTCCCATACCCCAGGGCTAGAGGTGATTACAAATAATTAAGTAATTACCACAAAAAATGCACAGGCAAAGCGGAAAGAATCCAACCATAGAAAACTATTATGGGAATAGAGATGAAGAAGGTTAATCTTCAGATACTGAAATAAAGGAAGCCCCAAAGAGTAATGTCAAGTGGACACCTGCCCAAAAGGAATTCATAGAAGACCTTAAAGACGTTAAAAATCAAATGACAGAGATGGAAGAAAAATTTAAAAAGAAAATAAGACTATCCAAGAAAAACAAGAAAGGTATGAAAGGAAAGACAACCAATTAGAAAAGGAGAGCCAGAATCTTAAGGAAGAAAATGACACCCTGAAAATCAGAATTGGGCAAAATGAAGCCAGTGAAATTATAAGAGATCAAGAAATGATTAAACATAATATGAATAACAAAAAAAAAAAACAGAAGAGAAAATAAAACATAAGAAAAACAACAGATTTAGGGAACAGATGAAGAAGAGAAAATATTAAAATAATTGTACTAACTGAAAGTTATGATCAAAAAAAGAATCTTGATACAATACTATAAGAAATAATCAAAGAAAATTGTACTGAAGCATTAGAACAAGGAGGGAAAGTAGAAATAGGAAAAATCCATCAATCACCACTTAAAAGAGATCCTATGAGGAAAACTCATAGGAATATCATAGTCAAACTCTGAAATCCCCAGTTCATGGAAAAAATATTAAAAGCATCAAGATTAAAACAATTTAAACATGGTGGTGCCACAATTAGAAGCACACAAGACCTAGCAGTAGAGACATTCCAGGTCTTGGAACACAACATTTCAAAGAGCAAAAGAACTGGGGTTCTAGCCAAAAATATCATACCCTGCAAAGATAAATATTATCCTGAATGAAAAAAAAAATAAACATTTGATAAACTCTCAGACTTTCAAGACTCTGTTAAAAAATACTAAACTTAATAGAAGATTCAACATATAAGAACCAAAAGAAATATAAGGCACATAACAAAGGTTGATTGTAATGGATATAGACATTTTACTTTTTATATATATGCAAGATGGATGTCTAAGATTTTTATCAATAATTGGGTAGCTTATAAGAAAGACTGGACTAAAACTGAGAATGACATGAATTTAAAAAGTAAAACCATTTAGGAACAGCTCAAAAGAGTAATTATTTGAAGTGCAAAAGGAAGAATTGATACAGAGGAATTAGATGAGGGAGGAGGGCTGGCAGTTATGGTAACCTACTTTCATTGGGAATGGGTTTAAGAAGGAAAAATACACACACACATATGTTTAGAAGAGTATAAAAGTCTTCTAAATTCAGAAGAAATAAAACAGTAGGGGCACAGGGAGTGGGAAGAGGACAAGTGAGTGGTCTTTAGGGAGGAAGGGGAGGGAATAGGTAAAATATGGGTATAGAAGTGTGTTTAGATTTATGGGAATGGTAGGATAGGAGAGGGATCCTTGAAGTGGGGTAGACAAGTTAGAGGAGGGCAAGGTAGTGGGTAGAAGTAAAGTAGAGGAGGTAGGAGGGATAGGAAACAAGAGATATAAACATACATAAAAAATAAAAATCAGGAGTAGAACAGGTTTGGGAAAGCATATGTCTATATATATATATATATATATATATATATATATATATATATATATGTATGTATGTATATATATGTATATACAGCTATAGAAAAACTTATCTAAACTTTATTGTAGCCTTCTGGGGAGAGGTTGGGGATAGGGAAAAAAAAGAACAAAATTAAAAAGTGCATAGCAGAGTACAAAAGAAAACTCACAAGGAAGCAAAGATGGACAGTTCTTTTTTTTTTTTTTTTTAGTTCCTTATGATTTATTTTCCCTGTTTACTTTCTCAAGCATCTCTTCATCCTTATGTCTGAATGTCAAATTTTCTTTTCAAGTCTGGTTTTTTTCCTCAAGAATGCTTGAAAGTCCTTTATTCCACTGAATGACCATATTTCGCCCTGAAACAAGATACTCAGTTTTGCTGGGTAGGTGATTCTTGGTTTTAATCCCAACTCCTTTGCCCCCTGGAATATCAAATTCCATGCCCTTTGATCCCTCAGTGTAGAAGCTGCCAAATCCTGTGCTATCCTGATTGTGTTTCCACAACATTCAAACTATTTCTTCCTGGCTGCTTGTAATATTCTCTTCTTGATCTGGGAATTCTGGAACCTAGATACAATATTCCTAGGAGTTTTCTTTTGGGGATATTTTTCAGGAGGTGATTGGTGGATTCTTTCAACCTCTATTTTGCCCTTTTGGTCTAAAACATCAGGGCAATTTTCCTTGAGAATTTTTTGAACGATGCTTTCTAGATTCTTTCTTTGATCATGGTTTTCAGGTAGTCCAACAATTTTTAAATTCTCTCTCCTGGACCTATTTTCCAGGTCAATAGTTTTTCCAATGAGATATTTCACATTGTCTTCTATTCTTTCATTTGTTTGGATCTGCTTAACAGCATCTTGATTTCTCATAAAGTCACTAGCTTCCATTTGCTCCAGTCTAATTCAGAAGGAATGATTCTCCTCAGTGAGCTTTTGAGATTCTTTTTCCATCTGTCAAATTTGGCTTTTTAAGGCATTCTTCTCCTCATTGCCTTTTTGAGCCTCTTTTGCCATTCAAGTTAGTGCATTTTTTATGGTGTTATTTTGCTCAGTCAGGCTGTTGACTCTCATTTCAAACTTTTCTTGCATCTTTCTCATTTCTCTTCCCAATTTTTCCTCCACTTCTCTCATCTGCTTCTTAAGGTCCTCTATGGCCTGTAGCCAGCTCATATTTTCATTTGGGGCTTTTGGTGCAGGATTTCTGACGTCACGGGAATTTTTCTGTTTATTTTGTTTCCTTTGCCTAAGCATGTTGCCACTCAATTGCTTGACTTTTGGGCTTGTTGCCACAGTAGGACTCTGCCACCAGCCAAAGGAGCTTCTGTCCCAAACACTGAGGTTTTCTCAGCTGCAGGAGGTATTAGTTGGGTGCCCTCTTTGCAGCTTCCACACGCTCTTACAGGCTGGTCACACACCCCAAGACCTCCACCCCAGACTGCAATCCAGATCCAAGAAGGTTAAAGCAAGAGCGATTACCCCCAAGACTGATCGCTGTGTCCCCCTACAGTCTGTAGGCCAGGAACTGAAGCTGCAGCGTGACTGCAGCTGCGCTAGATGGCTACTCAGCGGCTTCTTACCCCCAGAGGAAAGAGGCTGACGTGCTCTCCCCACTAATGAGTCCCAAAGTCCATACTGCACTAACCTCTCACTTTGTCCATGGCATCTATGTGTTGGTAAATCTGGAAACACCACAGCTGCTGGTGTTCCAGGGGCCCTCCAGCTGGCTGCTGGTCAGGCCACCCTGGGGCTAAAACCTCTAACTCACAAGGGCCTGGCCTTAGCTCCCCGAGCTCTGTGCTGGCCGCTGCCTGCTGGGCTGCCCTCAGTGGAAGGTTAGCTTCTCTGTGGGTTCTGGAGCTCCAGAGGTTGTTCAGAGTCCCCTTTTATATGGATTGGAAATGGTGTGGGCAGGAACACATCGCAAGATGGACAATCCTCAACACAAGTATTATTTGTCATACAGGCTTTCTTGAAATGAAAACCTATTGTTACATATTTTGAATCCTCTCATGTTCTGTGATGCACACGACATGCTTTTTTTCTTTCTTTGCATTTAAGTTTCAATATTTAAGTTTATGATCTGTTTTTCTTTATTCTATATTTCCTTTCATTTATTTTAGAATATTTCTCCTGTTCACTTAAAAAATGTTTTGCTTTTCACTGGAATTCTTAAGTAACAACTATGCATCTTTGGATTCTTTAGATTGGTACTGTTTTCTGTATTCAGAAGTTCTGGGTCATTCTCCTGTAATACTTCTTATATAACAGTCTTCAGGTTGTTTTATTTATCATGATCTTCTGGGAAATCTAAGGTCCTTGTGCTGTTTCTATTTATCCTTTCTTCGAGATCTGTATTTTTTTTCTTCTATGAAAAGCAAGCTTTCTTTTGATCATATTGCTTTTTTACTTCTCTTCCAAGTTGTCCTTTACTTCTGTGTATTTACATTCCCAATCAGTTACGCTTGTTTGTTTCTTTAGTGAATTTGCTACTGCACATTCACGTTTTTCTATTCTGTACACTATTTCTGCTGGGCAGGGTATAAATTCTGTATTCACAATTAGTATTCCCTTTAAATATTCATGAATATCCTATGTGGTTCTTTGTTCTCTTGTCCACAAGGTCTTCTGTCTCAGGTTTTAATTCATTTTTCTTTTGCCTTGAAAAACTTATTCATAAATGCATGAATTCTTTTACATGATTTGGAGACAATTTTCCCTTCTGTTACTAATATGTTCCCTTCTGGCTTATCCGCTTATGCTCTAGTTCCTTAACTGAATTTTCTTCCTCCTGTAATCTTTGGTAATTTTGATCTTTTCTCTTTATTTTGTCCTGTGGCTTACTTTCTGATTCTCTCCCTTTTGATGGCAATTTTTCTGGGGCTGGACCTCAAAGCTGTCTCAGCATCTTCCCACACTAGGTAACTGCACCAAATGACGTCCTAGGTATAGAACATTTGGATGCTGGGATCTTATCCTTAAGCTCAGTAGAATGTCATTTAGGCATACAAAGATATCTTTCCCCTTTTCCCTCTGTTGTTCAAATCTTTTTCTTAATTTTGCTGTGACATCAAGTGCTACTAACCAAACTGATCTAGTTTCTACTTCCTCTCCAATAACCAGTACCCTTCTGTTACTAAGAAACAAATCCAGGGAACTCACAGGTTGGCAACTGCCTCTGCCAATGTTCCCTCAACAACTGTTCTTCAATTTATAGTTTTAGCAAGTTACCTGGTTCAAACTGATACGTGCCAGGGGTGGGACATGAATCCAGCCAGGTATTCAAGCCAACTCTCTAGCTCTCTATCTACTATAGTATGTTGCTTCACAAACCTCACCCTTATCAAAGCTAACGGATAAAAAAGATGTTTTCCAATAGTCAAGAATTTCCCTTCTTATTCTGGATGGCTTTTTTTGTTGTTTCTTAAATGTGTATGTGCAAAGGCTTTTCAATTTCAAGTAGTCACAGGGGTAGCGACTGGGCAGAGGTAACACATGATGTCTAACTGATATCTACTCACCCTCCCTCACCCCTCCAGCCTACCCACATCATTCTCCTACCATTCTCATTCTCCTCTCCTCCCAAAAATTGTTGTCCTCATTCCTGTGCAACTTGGAGTTTGGACAACTAAACTACCCTTCCTGTAAACCTATGTAAACCTACGTCATCTCTGAAATCAGGGAAGTCTTAGAAATATTCTTCATCTTTTTTTTTTGGAATTAATTATCCCAGTCTTTTAGGATGCGAATCTACCAAAATTCCAAACTCCCACATTGAGGCTGAGTAATAAACGTGCAATACTCTTCCATGCTCCTCCTGGGGAAACAATAGGTGAATCAACAGAAGTAGTCCTTTAAGAAAGGGAGTGTCAAACTGATTGCCCTATTGAAGAACTCAACATACTTGTGATTCCTTAATGCAAACCTTTTTTCCATAACAACCACTCTCCTATACATGCTGTCTCCTTCTTTTAGGATGTAAGCTTCATGAAGACAGAGTTCATCTCAATTTTTGTATCTGTATACCCAGAATTTGGAACACTGTATGGGACACAGTAGGCTCTTGATAAGTGCCTATTCATTCATTCATCTATACATCCATTTTATCTTTTGTAATTTCTCTGTCTCTTGTCTGGGTAAAACTTAAAATTTTGGATTAAATGGGGACTGTAGAGAGTAAATAAATGGTTGTGAGAATAGAAAGTTAAATACTCTCAGTTCTACAAAAATTCTTCAACCTCATCAACTTTATTTCTATTACACAATATCACATAAGTATATTTCTCTAGACCAAATCATCTGATAGGATTTTTTTAAAGAGGAAAATCTCATTGGATAAATGATCTTTAAGAAAAGATGGAAGAATATCAAAATATAACCTAGGTGAATAAAAGAAGTTTTATAATAAGCACACGAAGAGTAATTAAAACTATACATGCTATATACAATCTATTGATAGACTGCTGTATATCATGTTTTCTTAGGTTTTCCACCTATTGTCACAATGATTTCAAAGAAACTTATGTACCAATTTAAATCAGCAATTGTTTTACAGCAACTCAGATCCACAAGTTTATCTTGTGTATTGAAGTCAATCTCAATATGTACTTATACTCCATGCAAGAAAAATGTTACTAAAGAGAATTTTCCCACTAAATCATTAATTAGGTAAACCCTATTTTGATTACTGCAAAAAATGAACTTAATTTTTAAAAAATCTTAGTAATCACAAAAAAGGATACTTACACTGTTTGGATGTTGAATTGCAGCTTTGTATTGCAATCTCACCCTCTGAGGCATCATCACATCATCCTATAATAAGTAGTATACTATTAAAAAAAAACCCAACATAATGCACTTATGTACACATTAAAGTTATTTATTTAGCCATCAGTTCATTAATCTCTCACACTTATAGAGCTAGTACTAACCTACATGGACCAAAGGAGTTTACTCACCAAGAATGCCCTAAATCAATTAAATAATAGATCCAGGACAACCATTTCATTATACCATAGACTAAACAAAAATTTTTAAATTGGGAGGGCGGAGCCAAGATGGCGGAGTAGAAACAGCTCATCCAAGGCACTCTGCCCCCAGATTCCCCCCAAACTATGTAAAAGGGGACTCTGAACAACTTCTGGAGCTCCAGCACCCACAGAACGACACAGAGAAGCTAACCTCCCACTGAGGACAGCCCAGCAGCCCTGTAGGAAGGACCAGCGCAGCGCTCTGGGAACCAGCAGCGGCAGGGTGCAGAGCACGGGGAACAGAGCCGAGCCAAACAGAGCCCAGGTCCCCATGAGCTGAGGTTTTAGCCCCAGGGCGGCAAGGCCAGCAGCCGGCTGGAGAGACCCCAGAACACCAGCAGCTGTGGTGATTCCAGAACTATCAACATAGACATGCCTAGGAAAAAGTAAGAGGTTAGTGCCCTATGGACTTTGGGACCAGTATTTGGGGAATGCATGGGCTGCCTCCCCTGGGGGCTAGGAGCCGCTCAGGAGACATGCCATTTTGCAGTTTTCAGAGGCAGCTCCAGCTCCTGGCCTGCGAACTGTAGGGAGATCCAGCGATCAGTCTTGGGGGGTAATCGCTCTTGCTTTAACCTCCCTGGATCTGGATTGTGATCTGGGGTAGAGGTCGTGGGTGGGTTTACAGCTAGCCAGAATCGGAAGCTGACCCCCTCACACGTTTGGAGCGAAAGTTCCTGTCTAGCACCAGGCCACAGTGTGGCAACAAGCCCAAAAGTCAAGTAATTAAGTGGCAACATGCCAAGGCAAAGGAAACAGAAAAATGCAACCCCAGACTCCTATTTTGCGGGCATAGAGCGGGAAAAGGACTGTGAGGTCAGAAGTCCTGCTCCAAAAGCCCCAGGGGAAAACATGAGCGGGTTGCAGGCCATAAAGGACCTTAAGAAGGACTTTAAAAATCAAATAAGAGAAGTGGAGGAAAAATTGGAAAGAGAAATGAGAAGGATGCAGGAAAAGTATGAAATGAGGGTCAACAGCCTGACTGAGGAAAACAACACCTTAAAAAATAGACGAACTCAAATGGCAAAGGAGGCCCAAAAGGGCAATGAGGAGAAGAATGCCTTAAAAAGTCGAATTTGCCAGATGGAAAAAGAATCTCAAAAGTTCACTGAGGAGATTCATGCCTTCAGAGTTAGACTGGAGCAAATGGAAGCTAATGACTTTATGAGAAATCAAGATGCTGTTAAGCAGATCCAAACAAATGAAAGACTAGAAGGCAATGTGAAATATCTCATGGGAAAAACCACTGACCTGGAAAATAGATCCAGGAGAGACAATTTAAAAATTATTGGACTACCTGAAAGCCATGACCAAAGAAAGAACCTAGAAATCACCCTTCAAGAAATTCTCAAGGAAAACTGCCCTGATGTTTTAGATCCAGAGGGCAAAATAGAGGTTGAAAGAATCCACAGATCACCTCCTGAAAAAGATCCCAAAAAGAAAACTCCCAGGAATATTATAGCCAGGTTCCAGAATCCCCTGATCAAGGAGAAAATACTACAAGCAGCCAGGAAGAAACAATTTCAATATTGTGGAAACAAAATCAGAATAGCCCAGGACCTGGCAGCTTCTACACTGAGGGATTGAAGGGCATGGAATATGATATTCCAGAGGGCAAAAGAACTGTGAATGAACCCAATGGTCACCTACTCAGCAAAACTGAATATTTTGTTTCAGGGGAAAATATGGTCATTCAGTGGAATAGAGGACTTTCAAGCATTCTTGAGGAAAAAACCAGAATTGAATAGAAAATTTGACATCCAGACACAAGAAGCAAGAGATGCCTGAGAAGGTAATCAGGGAAAAGAAATCAAAAGGAACTTATCAAAGTTGAACTATTTACATTCCTATATGGAAAAACAATAACTGTGACATGATATCTTTCTCACTATGAAAATAATGGAAGAAAGGTGTGTGGTCATATGAATACATATGTGAATGTGTGTGTATATGGTTACAGTTATATATGGATATAGGGCATAGGTTGAATTTGTTGGGAAGGGAGAATACTCAAGGGATGAAATTATGAGGTGAGAGAGGAAAGTGGCAAGAGGAGATGGGGAGAGACAGGGTAGGGTAAACTATCCCATGTAGAAGAAGAAAGGGGAAGTGGTTGCAAGGGAGGGGGAGAATAGGAAGGCAAAAAGGCAAAACCACTTTCTCATTGAATTTGGTTCAGGGAGAGAATGACATACATACTAAATGGGATATCTCAACCTATAGCAGAATAGGGGGATGGGGGGGTGAGAGGAGGGATGATGGATGGGAGGGCATCCTTGTGGGGAGGGGAGGTTGGAAGTACCCACTATAGAAGAGGGACAGGATCATGTAGGGAATGGACCAGGTGGGGGGTGGGATGAGTGGGAGGGAATTATAAGCAGCCTTGTACAATATATCTACTATGATAATGTTTTGCATAGCTAGACATGTACAACATATACTGAATTACTTATCTTCCTAGAGGGAATGGGTGACAAGGGAGGAAGGAAATGGATCTGAAATTCGAGGTCGTAACATTAAATGTTTCAAATATATATAAATACTATTATTACTACTCTTTTGCTTGTAATTGGGAGATAAGATGTGCAGGAATTGGGACACAAAGATTCACCTTCCTCTAATGGAAAAGTGGAAGGGGGTATGGGAGAAGGTATGGGAGAGAGCAGATTGGAGGAAGTGATATATTACGGGACTGCTATTCTAGGAGGGTGGGTAGGGGAAAAACAGGGGGGGAAATGATTATAACTCAAAATCTGGCAGAAATGAATGATGTAAAACAGAAGTTAATAAAGCATTTGTTTAAAAAAAAACAAATAAAAACAGTTCTAAATTAAAAAAAAGAAGTCATAGGGAAAAATAAAATAATAAAAGTTCATCATCAGATAAAAAAATTTTTTTAAAATCACTAAAGTTAATAAATTTAATCTCTCTGACCTCAGTATATTCATATGTAAAATAAAAGAGTGAGATTAAATAATCTTAAAAATCTCTTTCAGCTCTAGCATTATTTGAGTCTATGAAATATTATCATCACTTTGTGGTTAAAATTTTTAGATTTTTCCCTTATATTTTGAAACTTTAACTAACAAAAGAAACAATGCCAATGATTTCAGATATAAATGACTGAGCATATGCTTAACCTACTCTACTCTTTATTCAACTCATTTTTTCTGTTCCTGTGGACAAACAAGGAATTAAATACAGATTTTTTTAACTGAACAGCAAAGTATCTCTATTGATGTTTTATTCTAAATAGCCACAATACTATTGCTAAAATAGGATGGAACTGAATAATTAGGAATTCTAACATTTTTAAGATTACAATACTATCACAAGTATAAAATCTAGCATTGTTGTCCTAAAAACTATACCTTATCATAATGCCCAAATCTTGTTAAAATATCTGTAGGTATTCTATGTGGGAGGGGGTTGGGAATTCTATCTCCTGCTTCCCATCCCACAGAAGAACATCTTAGACTATCTATTGTTTGCCCTTAAGTTGTCACCTCCTCAACTTCAATGGAATTATGTACCCTCTGAAAGGATATCTGAATAGTGCCCAATGTTTTTGTTCCTTTTTTTGGAAATTTTTTCACTAACATTAACAAAAATGTGTTAAAAACTCCCAGGGTAATTTAAAATAATAGTCTTTTAAGTGTTAACAATAACAATAATTTTTGTCCACCAAAGCTCTGACACAAAATTAACATGATTACAATAAAATATAAAATTGTAGTCCATATAATTATAAATATTAAAAAAAACTAATTATAAAATAATTATAAATATTTTAACAATTTTCAAAAGCAATCTAGCAAGAACTCATATGCTTGACTTCATATTAAATTTCTTTACAAATTTTGTTGAACATAAGAAACAGTTTAAAAGAAATAATTAAAACTTGGAAAATGGGGGAAGGAGCCAAGATGGCACAATAAAAGCAGGAACTTGCCAGAGCTCATTTATATCTGAAATCATTGACATTGTTTCTCTTATTAATAAAACCACCTCCAATACCTGTAAAAAAATGACTCTAAACAAATTTTAGAGCTACAGAACCCAGAAAGTGACAGAGAGAAACAAATCTCCTTGTGGTGAGCCAAAGAGGCCTGAGCCAGGACTTCAGATAATTACCCTGATATCAGTGGACCTGAACAACAAAGACCTCTTCGAGATGCGACTTTTCACTAAGTCAGCTCCGGGGGTTCTTTTGAAATGGGTTACGCTTATAAGGATGGTATTTGAGTTCTGAGGCTAACAGGCTCTGCCCCAAGACATATCTGATTCTGTACTCAGGTATCTTTGGGTGGCCAGCTCTAAACGTGTTGACTTTTGAGGATTGCGCTTCAGCCTTGAAGTCTGCTCTCAATTGTATCTGTTTATGACTGTGGCTGCATTAGCAGGTACCTCAGGCCTAGATCAAAGGGCTTACCCTAAGACTTTAGTCTCCTAGATAAGAAATCCTTATCAAATTATCTATTCCATGCTACTTCCAGGATACAACAGACTAAGGTAATGATTAGAAAACTTGAGTCCCCGTCCTTTGTCTCCTTGCTCTATAAAAACTTTTTCCTGAGGATCAATAAACAGATTTCATGGTTCTTCCTTGAGCTACCCACATGGCCTGGTCATTTCTTATTCACATCTCCGAATCATGCTAAGTGCTGGATACTGAGCAGCCCATGGCATCTCCTGCTGAAGGAAGACTGGTAGGCCAATAGGCTCTCACTAGGCTGAGAGCCCAGACTCATGGCCCAGACTGGCCTGAGCAGACTTAAGAAGAGTGAATTACTGGCAGCTGTGGTGGTTTCCAGACTTCTCAACCCATAAACACCAAAGAGAAAGTAAAAGGTCAGCAGGGAACTCTGTTGGAACTAGGTGAGAAAACAGCATGGTCAGGCCTCAGCCCCTGGGCTACAGAGGAGGTGGAGACATGGAGGCTGCAACTGCTGCCATGTGGCTGCCTCTGGAGCTTCTGACATGCAAATTGTAGGGTGTCCAAGCAACCATTCAGAGGTCAATTGCTCTTGCTCTGACCTGCTTGGATATGGGTCAGTCTTGGGTGGTGGTCCTGGGGTGAGGAATGTCAGTGTGCCAAAGCTTGTGCTGGCTGTAGTGAGGGCACACTCCTCTGACTTCTGACAACTGCAAGAAACACAAGTAATTTGGGACACAGCTCGCTCTACTCTGGAAGCAGAGCTCTACCATGGCAAAGAGTTCAAAAGTCAAGTAACTGGCTGGCAAGATGAGTAAAGAGAGGAAGCACAATCAGACCACAGAACCAAAAGAAAACAACAAAGTCAAAACTTCTGCATCAAAAGCTCCCAAGAAAAATACGAACTGGTTGCAGGCACGGAGAAGCCCAAGAAGGATTTTGAAAATCAAGTAAGAGAAGTGGAGGAAAAATTAGGAAGAGAAATGAAAGTGATGCAAGAAAATCATGAAAAGCAAATGAACAGCCTACTAAAGGAGACCAAAAAAATACTGAAGTAAATAACACCTTAAAAAATAGACTAACTCAAATGGCAAAAGAGGCTCAAAAAGCCAATGAGAAGAATGCCTTAAAAAGCTGAATTTGCCAGATGGAAAAAGAATCTCAAAAACTCATTGAAGAGAATAATTCTTTCAAAATTAGACTGGAGCAGATGGAAGCTATTGACGTTATGAGAAATCAAGATACTGTTAAACAGATCCAAACAAATGAAACAATAGAAGGCAATGTGAAATATCTCATTGGAAAAAAAACTGACCTGGAAAATAGATCCAGGATAGATCATTTAAAAATTATTGGACTACCTGAAAGCCATGATCAAAAAAGAACCTAGAAATCATCCTTCAAGAAATTCTCAAGGAAAATTGCCCTAATATTCTAGAACCAGAGGACAAAATAGAAATGGAAGGAATTCACTGACTGCCTGTTCAAAAAGATCCCAAAAAGAAAACTCCTAGGAATATTATAACCAGATTCCAATGTTCCCAAGTAAAGGAGAAAATATTACAAGCAGCCAGGAAGAAACAAGTTAACACAAGATCTAGCAGCTTCTAGGTTAAGGATTCAAAGGGCTTAGAATATGATATTCTGGAGGTCAAAGGAGCTAGGATTAAAACCAAGAATCAGCTACCCAAGGGGCGGCTAGGTGGACAGTGAGTAGAGTGCCAGCCCTGGAGTCAGAAGAACCTGAGTTCGGATCCGGCCTCAGACACTTAACACACACAAACAGAAAACATAGCCATGTGACCTTGGGCAAGTTACTTAACCCCAATTGCCCTCCAAAAAAAGCAAAAAAAAAAAAAAAAAGAATCACCTACCCAGGAAAACTGAGTATAATGTTTCAGGGGAAAATATGGTCATTCAATGATATAGAGGACTTTCAAGTATTCTTGATGAAAAAGCCAGAGCTGAATAGAAAATTTGATTTTCAAATACAAGAAGCAAGAGAAGCATCAGAAGGTAAACAGGAAAAAGAAATCATAAGGAACTTATTAAAGTTGAACTATTTACATATCTACATGAAAAAACAATAACTGTAACTCATGAGACTTTTCTCAACATGAGGATAGTTGAAGGCACTATATATGTATAGATATGTATACATATATATGTGTATGTATAGGAGGGTGTAAATGTGTGTATAAATATAAGTGAGTGTGTATATGTGTACATGTATACATATAGACAGAGGGCACAGGATCAGTTGAATATGAAGGATGATATCTAAAAATTAAAATTAAGAGAGGGGGGTGGCTAGGTGGCGCAGTGAGTAGAGCGCCAGCCCTAGAGTCAGAAGGACCTGAGTTCGGATCCGGCCTCAGACACTTAACACACAGAAACAAAAACCTAGCCGTGTGACCTTGGGCAAGTTACTTGACCCCAATTGCCCTCCAAAAAGCAAAAAAAAAAAAAAAATTAAGAGAGGAATATATTGAGAGAAGGAGAAAGGGAGACATAGAATAGGGTAAATTATCTCATATAAAAGAGGCAAGAGAAAACTTACAATGGAGGGGAAGAGCAGGAAGGTGAAAATGAATGAGTTAATCTTATTCTCTTAAGAATTTGTCTTAAGGAGGGAATAACACACACAATCAATTGGGTATCTTACCCTACAGGAAAGTAGGGGGAAAGGGGATAAAAGTGGGTATGATAGAAAGGAGGGCAGATTGGGGGAGAAGGTAGTTAGAAGCAAATACTTTTGAAAAGGGACAGGGTCAAAGTAGAAAATAGAATAAGTGGGGGGATACAATGGAGAGAAATATAGTTAGTCTTTCACAATATAACTACTATGGAAATATTTTGCCTAACTACACATGTACAACCTATACTGAATGGTTTGTCTTCCCAGTGGGGGTGAGGAAGGAAGAAGGGAAAGAATCTGGAAATCAAAGATTAAAAACAAATGTTTAAAAGAAATCAGTTTTTTACATGCAACTGGGAAATAAGATATACAGGCACTGGGGTATAGAAATCCATCTTGTCCTACTAGAAAGTTAGCCCAGGATGGGGATATAGGAGAGAACAGATTGGGGGAAGGGGTATTCAATAGGCTTGTATTGGGTGGGTAGTAGGGGAAAGACAGGGAGAAAATTAGTAGAAAATCAAAATCTTGTGGAAATGAATGTTGGGGGTGGCTAGGCGGCACAGTGAATAGAGCACTAGCCCTGGTGTCAGGAGGACCTGAGTTCAAATCCAGCCTCAGACACTTAACATAAAACTAACCATGTGACCTTGGGCAAGTCACTTAACTGCAATTTCCCCTCCAAAAAGAAAAAAAAAAGGAAATGAATGTTGAAACCTAAAAATAAGTAAAAAAATAAATTGAGGAAAAAAAGCTTGGAAAATGTTTAATATGATAATCATACATTAACAATTTCAATATTGGCCTTTTTCATTTGAAGGAGGATCTGCAATATTTGGTTCAAATAGCAATACAAATCCCCAGGGAGTTCATAAATCACAAAGTGGAAATCACTGGACTAGGCAATGACAATGGAAATTATTTTCAGGCTAAGTAAAATGGCAAGAGGAAATCCAATTTAACTTGGAAGATGTTCTACTCAACACATTTAACAATGTTACGATGTGCCTTTTACTCACAAGGCATTGTATGATGTACTAGGGAAATAAGACGAAAATAAAACAGTTCCTGCAGAGCTAAGCAAGTTATTTATACTGAGTGAAAATCACCCATTGTTGTTATATTTTAAGCTATGATCTAGAAATACAAATCTTGTTTTTAGACATTACTTTCTTAACCAAACTGTTCACTAGAAAAATCTGCCTCAATCTTCTGAAACTACTGCCTTCATTCAGCAGCAGTGATGGAAATAATAGTTGTGCTACTGTTTTTATGCAGCACTTCATAATCTTTAGCAGAACTTTCTAGATTCCTTCTGGCAGAAACATTTCTAGTCCTGTGAATTACCAAAAGTGAATAGTTTTTTTGTTTTTTTTTAAAGTAACTGGGGTTAAGTAACTTGCTCAAGGTTATACAGCTAGTCATTATTTATGTGTGGGTGCTCATTTTCTTGAGGCCGGATTCCATCCCGGGTCATCCCAACTCCGAGGCCGGCGCTCTTAATCACTGCGCCACCTAGCTGGCCCAAGTGAATAGTTTTTAATCCAATTTGGCAAGTCTTGGGGATACATTCTGGATACATACTGCAGAAGACAGCTGATTTCTCTATTAACAAGTTGACAAATGGGTGCTTTACTATCCCCTCATACAAAGTCACCTACTTGTCTCTTTTTTTTTTTTAATTTTTAAAATTTTTTCCTTACTTATCTATTTTTTTATAGTTTACAACATTAAGCTCCACAAGCTTTTGAGTTCTGAATTTTCTCTCCCCAATATGACATGCAATCAGATATAGGCTCTATATATGCATTCCCAGTAAACATATTTTCATATTAGTCATGTTGCAAAGAAGGATTATAACCAACAGGATGAACCATGAGAAAGAAGAAAAAAAAAACACAAAAGAGAGAGTCAATAGTATGCTTCTATCTGCATTCAAATTCCATAATCCTTTCTCTGGATGTGACAGCATTTTCCATCACGACCTTTCTGGAGTTGTCTTAGCACCTTGCATTGCTGAGAAGAACCAAGTCTATCAAAGTTAGTCATCGCACAATGTGGCTAGAACTGTGTACAATGTTCTCCTGGTCCTACTCTCCTCACTCAACATCAGTTCATATAATTCTTTCCAGGTTTTTCTGAAGTCTGCCTGCTCAACATTTCTTATAGCACAATAGTATTCCATTACATTCATATACCACAACTTGTTTAGCCATTCCCCAACTGATGGGCATTCCCTCAAGTTCTAATTCTTGGCCACCACAAAGGGAGCTGCTATAAATATTTTTATACATGTGGGTCCTTTTCCCATCTGACCATTTATCAACTGGCAAATGACTTGTATTCTTATAAATTTGATTCAGTTCTTTATATATTTTAGAAATGAGGCCTTTATCAAAGACACTGGTTGTAAAAACTTCTTTCCCAGTTTTCTGCTTCCTTCCTAATCTTGATTGCATTGGCTTTGTTTTTGCAAAAACTTTTCAATTTAATGTAATCAAAATAATCCATTTTGCATTTCATCATGTTCTCTCTCTCTCTTGTTTGGTCATAAATTCTTCTGTTCTCCATAAATCTGACAGGCGAACTATTTTTTGCTCTCCCAGTTTGCTTATTATCAGTTTTTATATCTAAATTGTGTATCCGTTTTGACTTTATTTTGGTATATAGTGTAAGATATTGGTCTATGCCCAGTTTCTGCCATACTATTTTCCAGTTTTCCCAGCAGTTTTTTTTTGTCAAATAATGAGTTCTTATCCCAGACTTATGGAGTCTTTCAGTTGTCTCTTCTCCTTTTGACCACTCTTAGATAATTTTCAAATGACAGCTTCTATAGATTCACATCATCACTCATAAGAAGGCAAAAGACTAAAAAAATTTTTTGAGATGGATTAGGTACTTCTGTCTCTGGGAACAGCCTCATATCTGTTTTAAAAATATTATAGTGGTCCTTTTTCCCATCTCAAGTGTTATTCTCAGAAAACTTCTGCCAGAGATCAACACTGCCCCCAACTCTTTCTGTTTCTTCTTCTTTTTTTTTCCCTCACATATTGAAGCAAGCCAATTTCTTTTAAAGACGGAGTTCTTAACCTTTTGGTGTGTTATATAGTCCTTTGTCAGAATGGAAAAACTTATGAACTTATCAGAATGTTTTAAAATTAAATAGACAGGATTACAATTGAAACTAGTGGTTCAATTTATTCTCCCCAGTAAACTAAAGAACAGGAAAAACATTCTTTTTTCAGTTCTTCTATATAGAAGACCAGCCGGAACTTGGGAGCACAAACTAGCCTTGGGGTTTACTGCAAATTTCTTCCTTCTCTCCATACTTTCTAGAAGCAGTCTTTTATTGTTCTAGCTAGTGGCTCTGGTGACTAATTCCCATGAAAACCATTCTCATACAATTGGCACCTTCTTGCAGAACTCTCATTATTAGCACCTTAAAAATAACACCTACGTTTTGTCTTACCAACTTTTTTCTCTTTCTCATTCTTAGTCACTCATTGCCCCTCTTCTCAATCACCATCTGAATTTTTGAAAACTGGGTTCCAACCTCAATCAAAATTACTCTCCTCAAAGTTACCATTGGTGTCTTAATTGAGAAATCCAGGGGTCTTTTCCTATTTTGCTTACCTGATCTCTCTGTAGCATTTAACTCTGATGACCAAAATCTATTTCTATGACACAGTTCTCTCTATTTGTCTAGTCATCCCTCAGCTTTCTTTAATAGACTGAGACATGTCTAACTGCCTAACCATAGGTAACCCAAAAGGCTCTCTCCTAAGCCTTCTTCTCTTCCTACACTCCTTTGTGATCTCACCAGCTCTGTAGTAGAAATATACATTGTCATCTGATCCTTTGATATTTCCTAGACTACATCTTGCGACCTAGGATCTATCTTGTAACTCTGACTTGTGACACAACTTTAATTTGCCATAGAAACTTACCAATTGGTTTGCTGAGTCCCTACTCCCTTCTCCCTACACACACTTCTACCTTCCCTGACTGTATATCCTGATACATGACTATCCTTATTTCTTGGCATATGGCTATCATTGTTAAGAGGGCCAAGGTAAGAACACTGGGAGACAGGTTTCATTACTTGGAACTCTGAAGATAGGTAGATGAATTTCCTGAAAATCCCTATAAAAAGCCCATTCAAATCCCTAGTCAGCAGAGCAACCACTATTATTCCCTTTGTCCTTCATTTTTTTCTTTTTTTGGAAGGGGAAGGCAGGGCAACTGGGGTTAAGTGACTTGGCCAAGGTCACTCGGCTAGTAAGTGTTAAGTGTTTGAGGCCGGATTTGAACTCAGGTCCTCCCAACTCCAGGGCTGGTGCTTCATTAACTGCACGACCCAGCCGCCCCTCGTTCTTCATTTCTGAAGAAGGCCATGACATCAGGGAGTTGATGCCATGACATGCAAGTGAATTGGATTTAAATGAAGGAAAGCTATGCAAAGTCACCAGCCTCACTTTCTCCTCCAGAGACACCTGTATCCAGTGGCAAGATATAGAAGAGGATGACTGGAGACGGCCCTCCATTCCCTACAAAGAATGGTTGTCTCCCACTTTCTCTTTCCATATAGTCTTCCCCCATTAATTATGGGCTCCTTTGTATCTCTAGCATTTAGCACAATGTAACACATAGTAGGCACTTAAATGTTTACTTAATAACTGACCATTACCTTTCAGACCCTGATGGGGACAACCCAAGAGCCCTGAGAATAACTATGCTTCCAGCACAGTTTGTTAATGAGGAAATGAAGCCTAGCAACTCCTTCTGCAGTACTACAGCCAGAAAATAAAACCAAAGTCCTTGCAGTGTCAAATGGTTCAACATCAGAAAATGATATGATTTTTATCAGTGGAAATGACATTAAAGATGAGGCATTAACATCTGTTGGGTATCTAGTCAGCAAGGGGATAGAGCGTCAAGCCTAGAGTCAGGAAGCCCTGGGTTTACATGCGGCTTCAGACACTTAGCAGTTGTGTGACACTGAGCAAGTCACTTCACCTGTCTGCTTCAGTTTCCTCAAATCTAAAACGGAGATAATAATAGCACCTACTTCATAGAGCTGTTGTGAGGATCAAATGAAATAGTAGTATTTGTAAAGCGCTTAGCACAGAAGATCAATTTTGATAGACTTAGCTCTTCTCAGCAACTAAATGGTCTAAGACAATTAATTCCAAGGGATTCATGATGGAAAATGCTGCTCACCTCCAGAGAAAGAACTATGGAGTCTGAATGAAGACCAAAGCATACTGTTTTCTCTTTTTCTGTTGTTTTCTTTCTTGTGTGTAGCAGCAAGCACCCCAATATCCCCAGGGTGACTGCCAACACAGGTTCTTAGATCTGCTTTTCAAAAGGAAAGCAACTCAAAATGGGTTAACAAGCTTACTTTAATCAAACAAACACACATTACCTAGTTCAGGGGAAAAAGGTCAGCACCCCAAACTTCAGAGTTACAGAACTTACAGATCAAACAGACAGGCTTCCAAACTGTCCAACCATTATATCAATACCAAATCACAGTTACCAGAGAGGGAAGCATCAACATCTGGGTTTTCAAAGCCGGGGGCTCTCAACGGCTTCCCAGAGTCTCATCTGGTCAAATCACACAACACTTCTCAAAGTGAGCCCCAAAGCAAAGCCTCTCATCAGAGTTTATATAGCCTTCTCCTAGCTCAAAGAATGTAACAACCTTCTGGACCCACTGCCCAATCACAAAAGTATCAAGGTTGGGCTTCCCTGAAAAACAAGCCTCCCACCACAGGCTCCAGGTGCACTTAAGCTAGGGGCAGGGAAGATCTTTAAATTTGCATTTCCATTACATTGTGTTTTTTTCCTTTTGTTCTGATTCTTCTTTCACAACATGACTAAGATGGGAATATGTTTAATATGACTGTATATGTAAAGCCTATATCAGATTGCAGGCCATTTTGGGGAGGGGGAAGGGGAAGGAGAATAAAGTTTGGAATTCAAAATCTTGTAAAAGTGAATGCTAAGGGGAGGCTAGGTGGCGCAGTGAGTAAGAGCGCTGGCCTTGGAATTGGGATGACCCGAGATCAAAACCGGCCTGAGAAAATGTGCACACACACATAAATAATGACTAGCCGTGTAACCTTGAGCAAGTTACTTAACCCTAATTGCTTTAAAAAAAAAAAGTGAATGCTAAAAACTATCTTTAAATGTAATTGGAAAAAAATAAAATACTATTAAGTGAAAAAAAAACCCAAAGCACAGCACCCTTTACAACTGTTTTTAACACACTTCTTTTTCATTTTTAATAAATACCTTTGTACCTTGTAAAAATTATTAAATTGTACTTGCAAAAAAAAGCACTGACAAAAATATTTACAGTAGCTCTTTTCGTGGTTGCAAAGAACTGGAAATTAAAGGGGTGCCCATCAATTGGGGAATGGCTAAACAAGTTGTGGTATATGCATGTAATGGAATACTATTGTGCTATAAGAAATGAGGAGCAGAAGGACTTCATATTTACCTGGAGAGGCTTATACGAACTGATGCTGAATGAGAAGAGTAGAACCAGGAGAAATTTGTATACAATCACAGATACAACATATGTGTGATGATCAACTATTACAGACTGGACTCTTCTCAGCAATGCAGTGATATAAGTCAATCCCAAAAGACTCATGATGGAGAGAGATGCCTACATCCAGAGAAAGAACTAGAAAGAACTGAGTTTGAATCCTGATTAAAGCAAACTACTTGATCTTTTTCTTTTCATTGTTTGGTTTTATTTCCTCGTTACCATTTTTCATTCCATCTTTTCATTCCATCTAGTACAATACGCTTTTGTAAGCTGACTAATGTCTAATGGGAAAGTATTTGCAAATCCTATACTGGATTCTATGCCGTCATGGGGGGTGGGGGAGGGAGGCAAGGGAAATATGAAACTCAAGGAACTATGGAATTGTATCTTGTAAACTAAAAATAAACAAAGAAATTAATTTTTAAAAAAAGCACTGAGCACAATATTGTGTACATAGTACATAGTAGCCACTTCATAAATTCTTGTTCCCCTCCCTTCTTTGCAAACCTATTAATTTTACAATAACCAAATGTCCTATGAAATAATATTAGCTTTTGGGTATATGATAAAATCTACTACACCAACTTCATTCTTTACCTCTCCAAAGTATACCTGTGTACCATTCTTACATTTCTCTGCAACTTCCTTCTTTTTTTCAGGTTTTGTTTATGCCACAAATGTTAAAATGCATATATTTCAAGTCCTCCATCAATTTTCATTAATTGATCATTGGACAAGGAACTCACATTTAGGGTACCCACTGTCAAATATTTAAAAACTGTATAATTAATTCTTAGCACTCCAGCTCCTTCACCCACCACTTTCAACATCACAAAAGTTATCTCAGCAATCACACATGCCAGTTATTTCAGGATCAGAGGATGTAATTCATCTGGGTCAGGTGACTTGATTATTCATAAAGGGCAGCTTACTTTACTTTGCTATCTCTTTACGATCTTCTTATTTATCTCAGGAAACAGCTCCCTAGTAGTCATTTTTGTTCTGTCATTCCCAGTGTAAAGGTCATTCTCCTTTGCTAAGAAGATGAGCAAAATAAGAGTTCAGCAACTCTACCTTCTCTCTGTTGTCAGTTCTTTCTAAGGAAAGAACCTACTCTTTTTTTGGTCCTCCTTTCTCACCTAATATGGCTTTTTAAAATCTACTTTTTGTTGTTGTCCTTAGATTCCCTCACAAGCCTCATTTGATTGATCTTTAGCAATCCTGATAGTACCCTGCCATGCTGTTATATAAATTTTCTGTTACATGGCATTGCCTCTATTATCTGTACATTTCTTTTGAAAAATCTAAGTTGGTTACTGTGTTCCCTATGTATATACATTAATTTCTTCAGTCAAAATTTGATTTTTCCTCCTCAACAGAACAGTTTTCAATTAGTCTATAAACATTTATTAAGTGCCCATAAGTGCCAGGCACACAGTAGCTTAGTACTAGGGATATAAATTTTCAGTCAGTTCCTGACCTTAAGGAAGTTCTATTCAAATGGGAGATGACAACAAAGCTGGAAATCAGGGGGAAAGGGCGTAAGAAGGTGAGGAGGTACTGGTTCAGGAGAACAATGCAATTCAAAGGAGTGCAATCAGGTGGGAAATGAAAAGATGGTGGGCCTCTTTAAATGGAAGCTTTGTGATGAGCTCTTTCCTCCATCTTCCAGCCCTTCAACAGAATGACACTGATGAAGTGTAAGTACCAAAGTTGGTGCAATCTCACAGAAATGATTTTCCAGATGAAGAGGTTACTGGCGGCATGATAGACTCCAAAGGAACGAAGCCAACAGCACGCCCATTACTCCTGGGCTGATTTATCTGGAATCCTTTTAACCCTACCTTTTTCTCCAAACATTTTGAAATCTGCTTTCCTAAAATCTCTTGATTGTCAAATCGAATGGTCTTTTCTCAATCTCCATCCTTCTTGAGCTCTCTGCAGCCTCCCACACTGTGATCGTCCTCTTCTCTCCATGTTTTTGTGACTCTGTTCTCTCCTGGTTCTCCTCCTACCCATCTGACCGCTGGCCCTTTGCTCAATCCTGTCCAGCTCACGTGTGCTGACCTTGGTTTTCCCACAGGGATTTGTCCTGGTTCCACTTGTCTTCTCCCTCTACACTTTCACTGGATGATCTCATCAGCTTCCATAGATTCAATTATCATCTCTATGCTGATGACTCTCAAATCTACTTATGGTCCAACTGTCTATTGGATTTCTCAAGCAGGTTGCTTCAGAGACATTCTAAAATCAGCATGTCCATCTTTATCTCCAAAACCTCCCCCTCTTCCAAATTTTCCTATTAATTGTCGAGGATGCCACCATTCTCCTAGGTACCCAGACTCCCAAACTAGTTGTCATCCTTAACTCTCCATTCTGTCTCACTGCCCCACCTTTTTTACCCAATCTGTTGGCAAAGCCTGTCACTTTTTTCTTCAAAATACTTCTCCCATATGCTTATTTCTCTCTTCTAACACCCCCACAACCTTAGTACAACCCCACGTCACTTCACTCCTAGACTGCTGCAATAGCCTGCTGGTTGGTTTCCCTACACAAGCTTCTTCCTACCCCAGCTCACCCTCTACTCAACTGTCAAAGTGTTAAAATCCCAGGTCTAACCATATACTTCAGAGGTTCCCTAATACCTCCAGGATCAAATATAACACTCTCTGTTTGGCTTTCAAAGCCCTTTATAACCTGCCCCCCACCCTACCTACACCTTCCCTGCCACATACTCTGCTATCCAGTGACATTAATATCCCTGCTGTTCCTTACATAAGACTCTCCATCTCCCAACTGTGGGCATTTTTACTTGTTGTCCCATATGGCTGGAATACTCTACTCTTTCGAAAATCTCCTCCTCCTGGCTTCCCTGGATGTTCAGTTAAAATCCCCTTTACTACAAGAAGCCTTTCCAGATCTCCCCTAATGATAGTGCCTTCCCTCAGTTGATTATTTCCAATGTATTCTGTAAATATTTTACTTTTACATACTTGTTTGCATATTATATTCCCCATTAGATTGAGCACCTTAAGAGCAGGGGTTGTCTTTTGCCTTTTTTTGTATACTCAAAGCTTAGCATACACTTTTAAAATATTTACTGATTGTTTTCCCTGAAATATCAACTTTTTTCCTTTAACAATCAATAAATTGTTTGGGAATGGACCAGAAGATGGAATACTGCAGGAAAAATGTGTTTTGTAGGTGGGCTGTTCAAGTGTTTCTTTGACTAATATCTTGTATAAAAATAAAATGTCATTTTTTTCCAAAATCATGGCAATGATTTTTTCATAAGACATTTTAACTAAGTAACTAAAATAAATAAGTGCTTAATTCACAAAACAAAAGCTTACTCACCGAATCCAAAAAACAAAGGTAAGACCCAGAACTCTGTGCTATTGCCTGATTTTTAGAAAATCCAACTGTTGAGAAAAAGATAAATATTTCTTATTATTGGATTTCAATAGCTGTTTGCTTTCAAAAAGTTAAATATGTCATATAGAGAATATCAAATTAATATATCTGGTTGAAAACAGGAGAGGGAACAGAAGGGAGAAAAAGAAAAAGAAAAAAGAAATACTAGGTTTTCTTCTGGTTGGTTCCTCCCAGAACCTCCATTTTAAGGAAAGTGACCAGACCAGTCATGTCTTCATTCTCTCCAAGTTCTGCTCCTGACATTCCAAACTTTCTGTACCATGCCAGCACCTGACTACGATCCCCTTCCTCAATCCCTCCACTTCTCAGTCTCCTTTTATGTTGCCTTTCCCAACCACCCACCCACCCACCTACCCCCATTAGTATGTAAACTCCTTCTGGGGGGATTGTGTTTCTGTTTCTTTTTGTAAGCTTAGCACTTGGCACAGTGCCCGCTATTTAGTAATCACTTAATGTTGTAAAGTAAATTAGGATAAGTAAAAATTACTAGATTGAATCAAGTACAATTCATTTTCTCATTTAATCAAAATTATTAAGCAACTATTATGTACATAGCACTACACTAGGCACTATTAAAGAACACAAATAGAAAAAAGGAAATTTAGAACCTCAAGAAATTTATAACCTAAAGTAAAGCACATTTTTAGAAAAGTTAAACAAAAACAAGGCAGCAAGTGATTAAGTATCAAATGTTGATTAATAATGCTACATGAGTTCATAGGGAAAAATAACTATGGGATAGAATAACAATAACAATAATAATAATTGCTAGCATTTATATAGTGCTCTAAAATTTGCAAAGTGCTTTACATATGGTATCTCATTTGATCTATACAACAACTCCGAGAACTAGATGCTATTATTATTTCCATTTTATAGATGAGAAAACTGAGGCTGAGAAAGGTTAAATGACTTGCCCAGGTCATACAGCTAATAAGTGACTAAGACAAGATTGAAGTATGGTCTTCTTAATTCCAAATTTAGCACTCTATATCACGCTTTCCCCAAAACATTATTCCTATTTCAAGAATTCCTAGAAGAAGTAAAACTTGAAATGGGAAAGATATGAAGAAGCAGAAACAAGGCAGGGAAAATGATTCAGATCAGGATAACAACTTGAGCAGAGGTGTGTGTGTGTGTGTGTGTGTGTGTGTGTGTGTGTGTGTGTGTGTGTGATAAACAGACTAATTTTGGCTGGAGTAGTAATTAAAGATTAAAAAAGAGAAGCAGATAAGGACACAGACTGTCAAATGTCTTGAATGCCAGGCAGGACTTTTATCCTGTATGTTATGGGGAGTTATTAGATATTTTTATGCAAAGAAGTGACATCAACCAATCAACAAGTGCCTACTATGTACCAAGAACATGCTAATGCTGAAAATATAAAAAATATAAAAGAAAACAGACCCTGATCTCAGGACATTTATATTTTAATTATGGGAGACAACATGAGTGAAAATTCCCCCTTTACCCTCTCCTCGAATGTGACACCTAACAATTAACTTAGAAGAGATTAGTGTTACCAATCTGATTCCTTTCAATGAAACAGAGGACAACGAGGTCTTACCATTTACCCCACCACTATCTCATATGGTTGTCCAGATCTTATCATTTTCTCTGCCTCTACATGTAGACACTTGGCACTATCATTGTATCTTCAGGTCTTCTGGGCTTTCCATCTGCCTTGCCACTCAAACTGTCTTTTGAGTGTTGTCTCCCCAATTAGAGTGTCAACTGTTTTTATTTCTAGTACTTAGTGGAGTGCTTGACACACAGTAAGTAAACATGCTTCATCATTCACTATTCATTCATTGATAGTAACAATTCTGTTTATAGCACTTAAGAATTATCTTGTCTCCTTGTCTTTCTAGATACAGTGATCTAAATTCCCCATAGCTGAACTGGCAGATAACTAGAACTGTCTACACTAAAAAAAGGGCTTGATATTGATTTGCCCATATTATCTGAAGAGTCCTCAACACATTTTTCTGCTTACATTTAACAGGGTGAATTACCACTGTTAAATTAGGACAGAAGAAGCAATGTTTGGGTGAGTTGTGGGTTAAATCAAGAATGCTATCATCTGGTTCTAGCTTTGTCACAGTTGCCTTTATGATACACCCAGTTGCCAAGACTTGTTGATTCTGCCTTCAAAACAACCCTGCTGTCCTCTGCTCTCACTCACATAGCCAATAATGCAATTCAGAGTCTTATGACCTTTATCCTAAGACTCTATCCTATGCTCTCTTCTCCCCCTATATTATCTCACTTGGTGATCTCATCAGATACCATGGTATAAATAATCTTTTCTACACACATGAAACTGAGATTTACTTGTACAGTTTTGACCTTTCTTCTGACCTCTAGTTTCACATCTCCAACTGATGAATAGACACCTCAAACTTGATATCCCATAGATAGCTTAAACTCAATATATCCAAAACTGAACTCAGCTATCCCCAAAGAACCTTCCCCTTATCCTAATTTCCCTATTCCTATTGAGGGCAACACCATCTTCCAAATTACTCAGGCTCCCAATCTGGGTGTCATCCCGTATTCTTCACTGTCTTTCACCCCTCTAACCAATCATTTCTCAAGTCCTATCATTTCAATCTTTCCAACATCTCTCGTATACGCCTCCTTCTCTCCTCTGACACTGATACGCCTCCTTCTCTCCTCTGACACTGATACTATCTTACAGAAGGCCTTCTGGGATCCTGCTATTGCAATTGTCTTCTTGTCATTTTCCCTACCTTGCCTCTCTATTCCAATCCATCTTTCACTCAGCTATTAAAATGAACTTAAAATACAGGTCCCCTAGTCAGTAAACTCTAGTGGTCCCTTATTAACTCCAGGATCAAATATAAAAACCATGCCTTTTGAAATCCTTTACCTTCCCATTCCCCCTCCCCTATTTTAGCATTAAAGGCCCTCTCTAAACTGACCTCTAATCTCATTTCCTATAACTTAAAATAAATACTCTACCCCAACTGAGCTAGACCCCTCAATATTTGTGAAAAGCATCAAGTTCATTCCTCCCTCAAATGCCCTAACCTCCTTATTCCTACCAGAATCTTGAACCAGAGGTCCTTTATGCCTCAGCTCAACCTTTACTTTCTTCATGACACCTTCTGAACTTGATGTGAGGAATCTCTGGTTTACAATTCTAGTCAAATGAATACTTGAAATACAATATTGATAATTATACCTTTACTAAGATCATCAAAAGATATAAACAGCTAAGTGGCAAAGATAACAAAAAGGAGCAATAGCTAATGTTAGATAAGTCACGGGATGACAGGCATATTGTTTTTTGGTTTTTTTTTTTAAACAAATGCTTTAATTTCTGTTTGACATCATTCATTTCCGCCAGATTTTGAGTTACAATCATTTTCCCCCCATTATTCCCCTACCCAACCTCCCAGAATAGCAGTCCCGCAAGATATCGCTTCCTCCAATCTTCTCTCTCCCATACCTTCTCCCATACCCCCTTCCACTTTTCCATTAGAGGAAGGTGAATCTTTGTGTCCCAATGCCTGCACATCTTATCTCCCAATTACAAGCAAAAGAGTAGTAATAATAGTATCTATATATATTTGAAACATTTAATGTTAAGACCTAGAATTTCAGATCCATTTTCTTCCTCCCTTGTCACCCATTCCCTCTGGGGAGATAAGTACTTCAGTATATATTTTACATGTCTAGCTATACAAAACATTATCATAGTAGATATATTGTACAAGGCTGCTTATAATTCCCTCCCACTCATCCCACCCCCCACCTGGTCCATTCCCTACATGATCCTGTCCCTCTTCTATAGTGGGTACTTCCAACCTCCCCTCCCCACAAGGATGTGCTCCCATCCATCATCCCTCCTCTCATCCCCCTTCCCCCTATTCTGCTGCAGGTTGAGATATCCCATTTAGTATGTATGTCATTCTCTCCCTGAACCAAATTCAATGAGAATGTGGTTTTGCCTTTTTTGCCTTCCTATTCTCCCCCTCTCTTGCAACCACTTCCCCTTGCTTCTTCTACATGAGATAGTTTACCCTACCCCGTCTCTCCCCATCTCCTCTTGCCACTTTCCTCTCTCACCTTATAATTTCAGCCTTGAGTATTTTCTCTTCCCAACAAATTCAACCTATGCTCTCTGCCCATATATAACTGTAACCATATATACACACATTCACATATGTATTCATATGACCACACACCCTTCTTCCATTATTTTCATAGTGAGAAAGATATCATCAGTCACAGTTATTGCTTTTCCATATAGGAATGTAAATAGATCAACTCTGATAAGATCCTTTTGATTTCTTTTCCCTGGTTACCTTCTCAGGCATCTCTTCCTTCTTGTGTCTAGATGTCAATTTTTCTATTCAATTCTGGTTTTTTCCTCAAGAATTCTTGAAAGTCCTCTATTCCACTGAATGACCATATTTTCCCCTGAAACAAGATACTCATTTTTGCTGGGTAGGTGACCCTTGGGTTCATTCCCAGTTCTTTTGCCCGCTGGAATATCATATGCCATGGCCTTCGATCCCTCAGTGTAGAAGCTGCCAGGTCCTATGCTATCCTGATTGTGTTTCCACAATATTGAAATTGTTTCTTCCTGGCTGCTTGTAGTATTTTCTCCTTGATCAGGGGATTCTGGAACCTGGCTATAATATTCCTGGGAGTTTTCTTTTGGGGATCTTTTTCAGGAAGTGATTGGTGGATTCTTTCAACCTCTATTTTGCCCTCTGGATCTAAAACATCAGGGCAATTTTCCTTGAGAATTTCTTGAAGGGTGATTTCTAGGTTTTTTCTTTGATCATGGCTTTCAGGTAGTCCAATAATTTTCAAATTGTCTCTCCTGGATCTATTTTCCAGGTCAGTGGCTTTTCCCATGAGATATTTCACATTGCCTTCTACTCTTTCATTTGTTTGGATCTGCTTAACAGCATCTTGATTTCTCATAAAGTCATTAGCTTCCATTTCCTCCAGTTTAACTCTGAAGGAATGAATCTCCTCAGTGAACTTTTGAGATTCTTTTTCCATCTGGCAAATTCGACTTTTTAAGGCATTCTTCTCCTCATTGCCCTTTTGGGCCTCCTTTGCCATTTGAGTTAGTCTATTTTTTTTAATTGATTAAACAAATGCTTTATTAACTTCTGGTTTACGTCATTCATTTCTACCAGATTATGAGTTACATTTTCCCCCCATTTTTTCCCTACCCACTACCCCAGAATAGCTGTCCCACTAGATATCCCCTCATCCAATCTGCTCTCTCCCATATCTTCTCCCATACCCCCTTCGACTTTGCCATTAGGGCAAGGTGAATCTCTGAGCCCCACTGCCTGGACATCTTATGAAACATTTAATTTTAAAACTGTGATTTTCAGATCCATTCCCCTTCTCCCTTGTCACCCACTCCCTCTGAGAAGACAAGCAATTCAGTATGTGTTGTACATGTATATCTATGCAAAACATTATCATAGTAGATATATTGTAAAAGACTGCTTGTATTTCCCTCCCACCTGTCTCACCTCCCACCTGGTCCATTCCCTACTTTGATCCTGTCCCTCTTTGATAGTGGGTACTTCTAACCTCCCCTCTCCCCAGAATGCCCTCCCCTTCATCATCCCCCCTCTCATCTCCCTTTCCCCTACTCAGGAGAGTGAGGGTAAGATATTCCATTTAGTATGTATGTGATTCTCTCCTTGAGCCAACTTCAATGAGAATATGCTTTTGCCTTTTTGCCTTCCTGTTCTTCCCCTCCCCTGCAACTACTTCCCCTTGCCTCTTCTACATGAGACAGTTTGCCCTACCCTGTCTCTCTCCATCTCCTCTTGCCACTTTCCTCTCTCACCTCTTGACTTCACCCCTTAAGAATCATCCCTTCCTTGGGGCGGCTAGGTGGCGCAGCGAGCAGAGAGCCAGCCCCGGAACCAGAAGGACCCGAGCTCGGATCTGGCCCCAGACACCCATCACACAAACAAAAACCCAGCCACGTGAACCTGGGCAAGTCACCCAACCCCAATTGCCCTCCAAAAAAAAAAAATAATAATAATCATCCCTTCCCATCAAATTCAACCTGTGCCCTTTATCCACGTATACCTGTGAACATATGCCATGTACCCTTCTTCAATTATTTTCACAATGAGAAAGGTTTCATCAAACACAGTTATTGTTTTTCCATGTAGGACTGTAAATAGTCCAACTTTGATAAGTTCCTTTTGATTTCTTTTCCTTGAATGCCTTCTCAAGCATCTCTTGCTTCTTGTGTCTGAATGTCAAATTTTCTATTCAACTCTGGTTTTTTCATCAAGAATGCTTGAAAATCCTCTATTCCACTGAATGACCATATTTTCCCCTGAAACAAGATACTCAGTTTTGCTGGGTAGGTGACCCTTGGGTTCATTCCCAGCTCTTTTGCCCTCTGGAATATCATATTCCATGCCCTTCTATCCCTCAATGTAGAAGCTGCCAAGTCCTGGGCTATTCTGATTGTGTTTCCACAATATTGAAATTGTTTCTTCCTGGCTGCTTGTAGTATTTTCTCCTTGATCTGGGGATTCTGGAACCTGGCTATAATATTCCTGGGAGTTTTCTTTTTGGGATCTTTTTCAGGAGGTGATCTGTGGATTCTTTCAACCTCTATTTTGCCCTCTGGATCTAAAACATCAGGGCAATTTTCCTTGAGAATTTCTTGAAGGGTGATTTCTAGGTTCTTTCTTTGATCATGGCTTTCAGGTAGTCCAATAATTTTTAAATTGTCTCTCCTGGATCTATTTTCCAGGTCAGTGGTTTTTCCCATGAGATATTTCACATTGCCTTCTATTCTTTCATTTGTTTGGATCTGTTTAACAGCATCTTGATTTCTCATAAAGTCACTAGCTTCCATTTGCTCCAGTCTAACTCTGAAGGAATGAATCTCCTCAGTGAGCTTTTGAGATTCTTTTTCCATCTGGCAAATTCGACTTTTTAAGGCATTCTTCTCCTCATTGCCTTTCTGAGCCTCTTTTGCCATTTGAGTTAGTCTATTTTTTAAGGTGTTATTTTCCTCAGTCAGGCTGTTGACTGTCATTTCATACTTTTCTTGCATCTTTTTCATTTCTCTTCCCAAATTTTCCCCCATTTCTCTTATCTACTTCTTAAGGTCCTCTATGGCCTGTAGCCAGCTTGTATTTTCATTTGGGGCTTTTGGTGCAGGAGTTCTGACCTCACAGTCCTCCTCCATGCTTTCAGCCTCTTTGCCCCTAAAATAGGAGTCCAATGTTGAACTTTTCTGTTTATTTTGTTTCATTTGCCTAGGCATATTGCCATTTAATTACTTGACTTTTGGGCTTGTTGCCACAGTAGGACTCTGCCACCAGACGGGGGAGCTTCCACCCAAACGTGGGGTCTTCACAACTTCCGCCAGCTGGGTGGCCTCTGTAGAGCCTCCACCCACTCTGGCAAGTTGGATACCCACCCCAAACTTCCCCCCAGACCACAATCCAGATCCAGGCAGTTTAAAGCAAAAGCGATTAACCCCCAGACTGATTTCTGGATCTTCCTACAGTTCGAAGACCAGGAGCTAGAGCCACTGCTGATGTTGCAAAATGGCTTCTGTGCAGCAGTTTCTTCAGCAGCTTTTTGCCCCCAGGGGAGGAAGCCATGTGTTCCCCAAATACTGGTCCCAAAGTCCATAGGGCACTAACCTCTCACTTTGTCCTAGGCATATCTGTGCTGATAATTCTGGAATCGCCACAATTGCTGGTGTTCTGGGGTTCCACCCGCCAGCTGAAGGCCTGGCCGCCCTGGGGCTAAAACCGCGGACCTGGGCTCGGCTCTGCGGGCTGCACTGTCAATTCCCAGCACGCTGGGCTGCCTGCTCTCAGAGCACTGGGCTGGCTGCTCCCTGCAGGGCTGCTGGGCTGTCCTCAGCAGGAGGTTAGCTTCTCTGTGCCGTTCTGTGGGTGCTGTGGCTCCAGAAGTTGTTAGGAGTTCCCTTTCACATTGTTTGAAATTTGTGTGGGGCAGAGCACATTGGAAATGCTGTTTCTACTCCGCCATCTTGGCTCCGCCCCGAGTTAGTCTATTTTTTAAGGTGGTGTTTTCCTCAGTCAGGCTGTTGACCCTCTTTTCATACTTTTCCTGCATCCTTCTCATTTCTCTTTCCAATTTTTCCTTCACTTCTCTTATTTGATTTTTAAAGTCCTTCTTAAGGTCCTCTATGGCCTGCAACCCGCTCATGTTTTCCCCTGGGGCTTTTGGAGCAGGACTTCTGACCTCACAGTCCTTTTCCCACTCTATGCCCCCAAAATAGGAGTCTAGGGTTGCATTTTTCTGTTTCCTTTGCCTTGGCATGTTGCCAATTAATTACCTGACTTTTGGGCTTGTTGCCACACTATGGCTTTAAGGCCAGATAGAGGAATTTTCGTCCCGAACGTGTGGGGGGGCAACTTCCGTTTCTGGCAAGCTGTAAACCCACCCATGACTTCCACCCTAGATCACAATCCAGATCCAGGGAGGTTAAAGCAAGAGCGATTACCCCCCCCCCCCAAGACTGATTGCTGGATCTCCCTACAATTCGCAGGCCAGGAGCTAGAGCTTCCTCTGTAAACTACAAAATGTCGTGTCTCCTCAGTGGCTTTTAGCCCCCAGGGGAGGGAGCCGATGCATTCCCCAAATACTGGTCCCAAAATCCATAGGACACTAACCTCTTACTTTGTCCTAGGCATGTCTATGTTGATAATTCTGGAGTCGCCACAGCTGCTGGTGGTTCTGGGGTCTCTCCAGCCGGCTGCTGGCCCTGCTGCCCTGGGGCCAAAACCTCAGCTCACCGGGACCTGGGCTCGGCTCGGTTCCCAGAGCACTGTGCTGGTCCTTCCTGCAGGGCTGCTGGGCTGTCCTCAGCGGGAGGTTAGCTTCTCTGTGTAGTCCTGTGGGTGCTGGGGCTCCAGAGGTTGTTCAGAGTCCCCTTTTACATAGTTTGGGGGGAATCTGGGGGCAGAGTGGCTTGGATGAGCTGTTTGTACTCCGCCATCTTCGATAGGCATATTGTTGTTGGTAGAACTGTGAATTGGTACAACCACTCTGGAAATCAATTTGGAATTATGGAAATAGGATGACTAAAATGTCCATATCACTGAAACTGCTTTCTCCAAAGTTACTAATGATCTCTTAGTTGCCAAATCCAATGGTCTTTTTTTAATCCTCATTTTCCTTGGCCTCTCTGCAACCTTTTACACTATCAGTCACCCTCTTCTCCTTGATTCTCTCTTTTCTCTAGGTTTTTGGGACACTACTCTCATCTGGTTTTCCTCATATCTATTTGGCTGTTCCTTCTCTCTCCTTTGTTAGATCTCCCTTCTGATCATGCCATCTAATTGTAGATGTGCCTCTGGATTCTGTCCCAGGCCCTGACTTCTATTCTCTCTATATATTTCTTTACTTGGTGATCCCATTGACTCCCATGGATTTAATTACTATCTCTATGCTGATGATTCTCAAACCTATCCATACTACTCCAATCTCTCTGCAAACCTCCAATCTCACATCCCCAACCTGCCTTTCAGACATCTTGAACTGGATGCCAGTAGACATCTTAAACTTAATATATTTAAAACAGAACTCATTATATTTCCCACTAAACCCTCCCCTCCTACCCCAGTCCCTCAGGCTTACAACCCAGGAATCATCTTTGACTCTTCATTATCTCTCACTCCCCATAGCCAAACTGTTGACAAATTTTTAGTTGGGACTTGAAAGAAGCTTTGGGGCAGCTAAGTGGTTCAGTGGATAAAAATGCAAAGCTTGAGTTCAAATCTGGCCTCAGACACTCAGCTGGGTGAGCCTGGGCAAGTCACTTAACCCTGTTTACCTTAGTTTTCTCATCTGTAAAATGAGCTGGAGAAGGAAATGTTAAACCACTCCAGTATCTGCCAACAAAACCCCAAATGGGGTCAGAGTTGGACATGACAACAAAACAACAACAAAAGGAACCTTGGGAGGTCATTTAGTCAGATCAGGAGAGGGGAAGTATTACAGGGAATATGGATTCAGTCAATTTCACCTTTGCCATATTTCTCACATATATCCCCCATTTGTCTCTGCCACCACTCATTTCCTCATGCATGGACTATTGTAATGACCTGCTAGTAGGTCAGTCTGCCTCAAGTGTCTCCCCATTCCAATCCATCCTCCATTCAGCTGCTACACTGATTTTCCTAAAACACAGGTCCAACCATGTCAACCCGCTACTTAATAAACTCCAGTGATCCTCTAGGATCAAAAGCAACATCCTCTATTTGACATTCAAAGCCCTTCACGATCTACCTCCCTTCTTTGAGTCTTCTTAGACCTTATATTGCAACATGTACTCTTCAATCCAGGGACACTGGCCTCTTGGCTGTTCCATGAACAAGACACTCTATCTCTTGGCTCTGGGCATTTTCTGTGGCTAGCAGCCCAAGCTATTCCCTGGAATGCTCTCCCTCCCCTGATTGATTAAATGACCTCCCAAGCTTCCTTTTGTTGTTCAGGTATTTTCAGCAGTGCCCAACTCTTCGTGAACCCATTTGGGGTTTTGTTGGCAAAGATATTTGGAGTGGTTTGACATTTCCCTCTTCAGTTCATTTTACCAACAAGGAAACTTAGGTTAAACAGGATTAAATGACTTTTCCAGGGTTACCCAGCTAAGTGTCTGAGACCAGATTTGAACCCATGAAGATGCGTCTTCCTGACTCTAAGCCTGGCATTGATCCACTGTGCCATTTAGCTGCCTCAAAACTTCCTTTAAGTTCCAACTAACATCCCTTCTTTTATTGGAAGCCTTTGCCAAACACTCTTAATTCTAGTGTCTTCCCTCTGTTAATTATTTCCCATTTATCCTGCTTCTTTTATATATAGTTGTTTGTATGTTATCGTCCATTTTAGACTGTAAGTTCCTTGAGGGCAGGAATGGTGTTTTGCCTCTGTTTGGAAGCAAGTTGTAAGCACAGTGCCTAGCATATAGCAGGCATTTAATAACTGATTAACAAATTAATAATTTACTGGGGGGGGGGAGGAGTCAAGATGGCGGAGTAGAAACGGCACTTTCACAGGGCTCCTGATCCCACCACTTGCAATTTATGTAAAAGGAGACTCTGAATGACCTCTGGAGCCACAGAACCACAGAATGACACAGAGGAGCTGACCTCCCGCTGAGGACAGCCCGGCAGCCCGGCAGGGAGCAGCCAGCACAGCTCTCTGGGAGCTGACCCCATCCCCACTTAAGCCAGAGGTTTTAGCCCCATGGCAGCCTGACCAGCAGCCAGCTAGGAGAACTCTAGAATACCAGCTACTGTGGCGTTTCCAGAATTATAAACACATAGATGCCAAGGACAAAGTGAGAAGTCAGCGCAGTATGGACTTTGGGACTAGTGGGGAGAGCACATTGGCCTCTTCCCCCCAGGGCAAGAAGCCTCTGAGGAGCCACAGCACAGCAGCAGCCACGAGGAAGCTTCAGCTCCTGGCCTGCAGACTGTGTGGGGACCTGGTGACCAGTTTGAGGGTTAATCACTCTTCTTTAACCTGCTTGGATCTGGATTGCAGTTTGGGGTGTGGGACCAGCCTGTAAGAGCGTATGGAAGCTACAAAGAGGGCACTCAACTAATACCTCCTGCAGCTGAGAAAACCTCAGCATTTCGGACAGAAGCTCCCCTGGCTGATGGCAGAGTCCTAATATGGCAACAAGCCCAAAGGTCAAGTAATTGAGTGGCAACATTCCTAGGCAAAGGAAACAAAATAAACAGAAAATACAACATTAGACTCCTATTTGGGGGGCAAAGAGGATCGAAGCATGGAACAGGAGGAGGACTGTGAGGCCAGAAATCCTGCACCAAAAGCCCCAAATGAAAATACAAGCTGGCTACAGGCCATAGAGGACCTTAAGAAGCAGATAAGAGATGTGGGGGGAAAATTGGGAAGAGAAATGAGAACGATGCAAGAAAAGTATGAAATGAGAGACAACAGCCTGACTGAGGAAAATAACACCTTAAAAAATAGACTAACTCAAATGGCAAAAGCGGCTCAAAGAGGCAATGAGGAGAAGAATGCCTTAAAAAGCCGATGGAAAAAGAATCTCAAAAGTTCACTGAGGAGATTCATTCCTTCAGAGTTAGACTGGAGCAAATGGAAACTAATGACTTTATGAGAAATCAAGATGCTATTAAGCAGATCCAAAGAAACAAAAGAATAGGAGGCAATGTGAAATATCTCATTGGAAAAACTATTGACCTGGAAAATAGATCCAGGAGAGACAATTTAGAAAATTATTGGACTACCTGAAAACCATGATCAAAGAAAAAAATCTAGAAATCATCCTTCAAGACATTCTCAACGAAAACTGCCCTGATGTTTTAGAACCAGAGGGCAAAATAGAGGTTGAAAGAATCCACCGATCACCTCCTAAAAAAGATCCCAAAAAGAAAACTACTAGGAATATTATAGCCAGGTTCCAGAATTCCCAAGTCAAGGAAAGAATATTACAAGCAGCCAGGAAGAAACAATTTCAATATTGTGGAAACACAATCAGAATAGCCCAGGACCTGGCAGCTTCTACACTGAGGGATCAAAGGGCATGGAATATGATATTCCAGAGGGCAAAGGAGCTGGGATTAAAACCAAGAATCACCTACCCAGCAAAACTGAGTATCATGTTTCAGGGGAAAATATGGTCATTCAGTGGAATAGAGGACTTTCAAGCATTCTTGAGGAAAAAACCAGACTTGAATAGAAAATTTGACATTCAGATACAAGAAGCAAGAGATGCTTGAGAAGGAAAACAGGGAAAAGAAATCATAAGGAACTTATCAAAGTTGAACTATTTACATTCCTACATGGAAAAACAATAATTGTGACTGATGAAACTTTTCTCAGTATGAAAATAATGGAAGAAGGGTATATGGTCACATGAATACATATGTGAATGTGAATACAAGTATACATAAATAGAGGGCACAGGTTGAATTTAATCGGAAGGGATGATACTTAAAAGGTGACATTAAGAGGTGAGAGGAATATAACGAGAAGAGATAGAGAGAGACAGAATGGGGTAAACTATCTCATATAGAAGAGGCAAGGGAAAATGATTACAAGGGAGGGGAAGAACAGGAAGGCAAAAAGGCAAAACCTTATTCTCATTGAATTTGGATCAGGGAGAGAATGACATACATACCAAACAGGCTATCTCACCCTACAGGAGAAGAGGGGTGAAGGGGATGAGAGGGGGGATGATGGAAGGGAGAACAGGCTGGGGTGGGAAATTGGAAGCACCCACTTTTGAAAAGGGACAGGATCAAAGTAGGGAATAGACCAAGTGGAAGGTGGGATAGGAGGGAGAGAAATATAATCAGTCTTTTACAATATATCTACTTTGGCAATGTTTTGCATAGCTACACATGTACAACATATACTGAATTGCTTATCTGCCCAGTAAGGGTGGGTGACAAGGGAGGAAGGGAACGAATCTGGAGTTCGAAATATTTAATTTAAATAAAAATTTTAAAAAATAATTTACTGAACCAGATTCTATTGCTTGACTTATACAAGGGAGCCAGTGATAAAAAGAAAAGTTCCGGGAGATAAGATGTGCAGGCATTGGGACACAAAGATTCACCTTCCTCTAATGGAAAAGTCGAAGGGGGTATGGGAGAAGGTATGGGAGAGAGCAGATTGGAGGAAGCGATATCTTGTGGGACTGCTATACTGGGAGGTTGGGTAGGGGAATAACGGGGGGGAAATGATTGTAACTCAAAATCTGGCAGAAATGAATGATGTAAAACAGAAGTTAATAAAGCATTTGTTTAAAAAAAATTAAAAAAAAGAAAGTGTTAAAAAAAAAAGTTCCATGTAATCCAAAATATTTGAAGCTGAACTTTTTGCAGTAACTAAAGTAACTAAGAAATGAAGAAAAAAATAGATGCCCATAGATTTGGGGATGGCTAAACAAACTGGTACACAGATGTAATGAAATATTACTGTGCTGTGAGAAATTATGTATGTGATGAATATAGAGATGCATGGAAATATCTAAATAGATGGATGGATGCAAAGTAAACAGAGCCAAGAAAACAACATACAAAATGACTACAACAATTTAAATGAAAACCAAAAAACACAAAAAGTCAAAAACGAATGTTATACATTGTGCTATAACCAATTTTGATAGACTTAGCTCTTCTCAGCAATACAATGATCTAAGATAATTCCAATGATCTAAGACAACTCATGATGGACAATGTTATCCACATCCAGAGAAAGAACTATGGAGTCTGAATGCAGATAAAAGCATACTATTTTCCCTTTTTTTGTTTTTCTTTCTCATGGTTTTTCCCTTTTGTTCTGATTCTTTTTTCACAACATAACTAATGTGGAAATATATTTAATATGATTTTATGTATATAGCCTATATCAGATTGCATGTCATCCTGCGTAAGTGTGGGAAGCTAAGCCCACCCAGGGACCCCTGTCCTTCTGTGGCAGTGTCTGAGATAGTAGTCGAGGAGCCCTGCCAGCCAACAGCAGAGATGAGAAGGAAATGTTAGGTGGAAAGGATAGACTTAAAAAGAGTCACTTACCCAAAGCTTGACAATCATAAAACAGATGGGACTCTAGTGTGATGGATAACAGAGTCAACTTTATTCAGCTCAGAGTCCAGTATATATAGTGTAAAACTGCATAGTCATTATAAGCCACTATCTTTGGGATTACACCATTGCCCTAATTCCCATGCGCCTCATATGTGATGGCTGTGTATTCTATCCTTGTTATCAGGGTAAGAGTATGGGGCAGGATGTTCCAAAACCTCCCTAAACCCCCCAGAACAGGATGGAGTGGTCCCAAGGCTTCTAGTTAATACTACATTGCTACATTATGCTAGTTTTCCCTGAGAACACTGCAAGTGTCCTTGTTCCCAGGCCGGGAGCCCATACCACGCTTCTCACGGGGATGTGAAGCCCATGCCAGTGAGCCTTCCTGGGGGATGGGGAACTTATCTGGGACTGGTAAGTGAGGTCTTATGCTGAGAGAGCTTATTCAGCCATCAGGGTCAGAGCCCCACTGGCCATGGTCCTCTACAGGGAAGAAGGGGGAAAAATTTAGAACTCAAAATCTTATAAAAGTGAATGCTGAAAACTAAAAATAAACAAAAAGAAAAAATTAAAAGAAAAAAATGAATGTTGCAAAATTATAAAGACCAAGCATGACTTGAAAGACAAGATATGAGAGGAAACTCGCAAGTCAACCTCATAGAGGTGGGGAGTCCACAGGTATTGTTAAACACTGCAAATTTTTGAACTTTTTCAATATACAGATCAACTGTGATGATTTTTTGTCTTCTTTTTTCTTTATTTTTTTTAAATTAAAAATACTATGTATTTTATATAGGATATATATATATATATATAGGATATCTTTTTGGCAAAATCGTGATGATGTAAAAAACAAAAGACATCAATAAAAATTATTTTTTAAAAAAGAACACAAAGATAAAAGCATAAGTACAATACAACGCCAAGAAGGTATTATTCCCCATGCTTCTGTTAATATCTTGCAGAAGTCCTGCTGGGGAGGGAGGGAGGAAGCATTGTAGGAGAGAACTAAGATGGCAGAGTAAACGCAGGGACTTGCCTGAGCTCTCCTCCAAAATCCTTCAAATACCTTTAAGAAACAGCTCTAAAATTCTAGAGTAGTAGAACCCATAAAAAGACAGAGTGAAATAGATTTCCAGCCCAAGATAACTTAGACAGGGTCTGTTGCACCAGACTGAGAGAGGAGTGTAGTCCAATGCAGGCCCTGCCAATACAGCCCAGCTCTAGCAAGCCAGAGGCAGGGTTTGGGAGTGACTGAATCATTAATGGTGGCTTCTAGGGCTCCCAGCCCACAGACAGTAAGGGAGCTGAACACCTGGTAAGAAGGAGCTTATAGGGGTCACTTTGCTAACACTGAGGCAGGACTTTGCTGCTTTGCCCATACTTGGATTTGGGTCCCAGTCCCGGGACAAGGAGAAGCACTAGCGTAGCAGAGCTTGTGGCAGCACGGGGGCCCTCCTCATAGTTCCAGGGCAGAAAAGAGTGTTTGTGGTCCCTTATAGGCCAGGAGAGTAGTAAACACACCTCTCCTTAGATCATACCACCTTGAAAGAATGGAAAACTTACAGGTACTTAGAAATATCTCTGAAGTGAGTAGAGCGCTGGCCCTGGAGTCAGAAGGACCTGAGTTCGGATCTGGCCTCAGACACTTAACACACACACACACAAACAAAAACCTAGCTGTGTGACCTTGGGTGAGTTACTTAACCCCAATTGCCATCCAAAAAGCAAAAAAAAAAAAAAAAGTATCTCTGAAAACAGTTGCACAAACCTCTGAAGCTTGGAACAGTGAACCTTCTACCCACTTTAACAAACAGTTAGAAGTCAAGTAATCTGCAAAATGAGCAAACAACAGAAAAAAAAACAACAAAACAACCTGATTCTAGAAAGTTATTATTGTGACAAGGAAGATCAAAACACAGACTCAGAAGAAGATAAAAGAATCAAAGTTCCTACATGCAAATCCTCCAAGAAAAATATGAATTGGTCTGAGGCCATGGAAGAGCTCAAAAAAGATTTTGAAAATCAAGTAAGAGAGGTGGAAGGAACACTGAAAGAGAAATGATAGGGATAGGAAAAAATGAGAAAAGAGTCAATAGCTTGGTGAAGGAGACACAAAAAAATACTGAAGAAAATAACACCTTCAAAAACAGAGTAGGTCAAATGGCAAAAGAGTTCCAAAAAGCCAATGAGGGGAAGAATGCCTTAAAAAACAGAAATGGCCAAATGGAAAAGGAAGTCCAAAAGCTCACTGAAGAAAATAATTGCTTAAAAATTAGAATGGAGCAAAGGGAAACTAATGACCTTATGAGAAACCAAGAAACAATAAAACAAAATTAAAAGAATGAAAAATAGAAGACAATGTAAAATATCTCAATGAAAAAACAACTGATCTAGAAAACAGATCCAGGAAAGATAATTTTAAAATTATTGGACTACCTGAAAGTGATGATCAAAAAAAGAGCCTAGACATCATTTTTCAAGAAATTATTAGGGAAAATTGCCCTAGAACCAGAAGGTAAAATAGATATTGAAAGAATTTACTGATCACATCCTGAAAGAGATCCCAAAATCAAAACTGCTAAGAATATTACAGTAAAATTCCAGAGCTCCCAGGTCAAGGAGAAAATATTGCAAGCAGCCAGAAAGAAACAATTCATTACTGTAGAACCACAGTCAAGATAGCACAGGATTTAGCAGCTTCTACATTAAAGCACTGGAGGATTTGGAATATGATATTCCAAAGGGCAAAGGAGCTATAATTACAAGAATCACCCACCCAACAAAACTGAGTACAATCCTTCAGGAGAAAAACAGACATTCAATAAAATAGAGGACTTTAAAGCATTCTTAATGAAAATACCCAAGCTGAATAGAAAATTTGACTTTCAAATGAAAAGACCCAAAAGAAGTATAAAAAGGAATATAAACAGTTTAACCTTATTAAGTTCCTTATGATTTCCCTTTTATTGCTTTTATCTGTTCACAACTTCAAATGGGGAGGAGTTGCTTCAGTATTTGTCCAAACATAAAAGAAAACATGAGGCCATGTATCTCAATGATCCTTCTAGCTTTCAAAGTGCTTCCATGACTTAAGGACTTTATTCCCTTCCTGTTCTCTACACAATTTAATTTTCCTGTCCACAGTCATCAGGAAACAGCTAGTGTTGCAGAAGATAGAGCACCGGACCTGGAATCAGGAAGATCTAACCAAGTTCAAACCTGGACACAAACACTGTGTGACCCTGGACAAGTCACTTTATCTCTGTCAGTCTCAGTTTCCTCAAGTGTAAAATGGGGATAATAAAAAGCCTCCCTCAAAGGGCTGTATGAGAATCTAATGAGATAATATTTGTAAAGTGCTTAGTACAACACATAGAAGGCGCTTAATAAATGCTTGTTTCCTTCTTTCCTTTGTGATTTTTTTTAATCTGTCACAGGTAGGGCTTAGTGAAAGTATATAAACAAATTACTATCATATTTCCAGCACCTTATGTTTTCTTCTCCTGAACTCCCATGAAGTCCTATAGAAATAGAAACAAGGATGAGGATTGGTCCAAACTCTTGATTTCATCTGTAGGAAATGCCTAAATCCCCTCTCCACAAAAATAGATAAGCAACTGGTGGTAACTCAAAATCTTGGAGTTGCATGGGGCACTGAGACATTCAGTGACTTGCCCAGAAACACACAACTATTATGTATCAGAGACAGAACTTGAACCTAGGTCCTCCTGACTCCAAGGTCAATTTTCTGTCCATTCTGCCCAGGTACTCATTATTAAAACATTACCAGACAGTTCTTTTCCCATCTCCTTCTATCTATAACATATGGGTGTGTGCATGTGTATATATGCATATGCACACACATATACATATTAAATACAGAATTCATTTGTTCAAAAACCTTGAGGGAAGGAAATCATCATCTTAAAACATAGGCCAGATACATATCATAAGACAGGTATGACTGATCTCACAAACAGAAACTCTAAAAGACGATTCAAGAGTAATGGGAGGATTTTAAGAAACTGGGTCCACTCATCTTTCAGAACATATTTTTTTTAATGAAAATTTACATAAGAACCTATCAGACTCCATTAATGGAAGCATGCATATATAAAATAAATATATGTGTATGTATATATATATACATACATACACACATATCATTATAAACATTATAACATACAAAATAATAATACTACTGTTTTATATGTTATAATGTTTGTAATTTCATTTATTTTTTATTTCTGTTATGTTTATTTTATGCTATAATATTTATTATGTTTTTCTGCATATACAACCAGTGCTTAACAAATATCTGATGACATAAAATGCTCCCCTATTAACAAATGTTTAAATACAATCAACTGATATACAAATAATCTATACATACCTCCTCGGGGAGAAGGAGAATCATGACTTCCAATGATTACTCTGATGCCTAAAGTTTCTAACCTAATCTTCCATTTGTTAATTATATTCATTGACTTGTCCTGAAAGATAGCAACAATAGCAGCATAATGAAATTCATAAAAATTATATAATTTGAAAAAGTATAATAACAACAAATGATGAATTAATAAGTACCTTACTGGCATCATTAAAGATGGAAAGCTCCAAGGTGCCTTCAAAGTCTTGTTCCAAAACAGACTGCAAACAGTCATCCAACCAGCACTCAGCATTGTGAACAGGAAGAATGATGGACTAGAATTTTTTTAAATTAAAGAGAGGAAAGTATGAATATAAATTCCTCCTCCACTACTCAAATACATTCCTCATTTCAAGGATAGAGAATCTAAAAATAGAAAAATGTTATTATATATTTGGTAATCCCTAGATTATAAAACAATGGGGAAAGGAATCATTATTTAATAACAATTACTGGAAAATTATAGCAATATCAGGAGAAATCACTTTCCTTAAGTTATAGAGTTAGTAAGAGCCCTTATGTGAACATAGCTCTTTTGACTCCAAATCAGGAGTCTTTTCATTACAGTACAAAGGGGAAAGGTTTAAATAAAGTGATGCAAAACAAAGAAAGTAAAATTAGAAACACACACACTGTAAAGCTATACATATACATATTATATATATATATATATGTATGTATGTATATACATTTTATGCAAAAAACTTTCTAACAGGCAGAAGAGGAATCAGAAAGGAACAAAAAGCAGATAACTTATTTTTAAAGGTTTATATTTTTCCTTTACCAAACAAAACATTAGCAATTCAAATGTTATGTGATCTTATTTTTTATTTAGTTTATCTGTATTTGTTGAAATTGTTGGTCTGTCATTTTTATGATTCTGCAAATCATAAGAATAATATAACCCTTTATTTCTGTGACTTTCTGTTCATATTTTTTTGGTAGGAATACCCAGTAACATTAATATATCCAGCAAACAACAAAAAAAACCACACCCACATTAGCTCTGAAACCAAATGGGGTTTGAAAGACAGAAAGAATGAAAGTAAGGCAGAAAAAACCCAGTTCCAAGAGTAAGTCTTAAATATCAGCACCAGTTTACAAAGTAAATTTCTTTGTGAACTACAAAGTTTATTAACCTGTACTTTGTATTACTATTACTTAAGAAAATGGTTTTTAAATGGTTCACTACTTAGTCAAACTAAAACAATTCACCTTAATTCTAATTTTTTAACTATAGTAGTACTTTTCTATTTCTCTATAATGTACTTACTATAAGGATCTTAAAAGATACCAGTTTGTCTTTTCTCACTTAGCAATGTTTATTAACCCATGTTGCTAAGGGAACTTAAATTTCAGCTTGGCTAAAAAAAATACTTTCCTTATTTGTAAACCAACCTCATTAAAGAGCTACAGAACAGTCATTAATAATAGTAATAATTAACAGCTTAATCTTTTTCTCTTCTTTGTAGAGGTAGGGGACTATGAGGATAGAACACATTATATACCTGCAAAGTTAATACTTTGCTTAGTTTTACAAACTTTCCCCCCCTCTTCTTTATTATAAAAGATAGTAACAGAAGACGGGTGGGATATACTAGGAAATAAAGATGATATAAAAACAAAAGACATAAATATACATTTTTAGCAGTTTGCACCAGGGTACCACACAGATTCATGGTAGCATTTTTCAGGAGTATGCCCCAAAAGCCCAGTAATAAAGTCCTTTTTTTTTAAGCTTTTATTTAGTATTTTATTTTTCCCTAGTTATACGTAAAAAATAATTTTAAATACTCATCTTTAAAACTCTGAGTTCCAAATTCTCCCCCTTCCCTTCCAAACCTACCCCCGACTTTGAGAAGACAAGTAATTTAATACAGTAATCCTGAACAACCTATGGCCCTCAGTCTACCTGCTGCACACCAAAGAATTTCAGGCAGCCCATAAATAATGTAGAGAATGTTTTCCTTTACATTTTTTACAGGCCACCAGAAATCCTTTGGTGGGGCCCCAGTTGTACAGGTGTGTGATACAGGTTATAGATGTATAATGATGCAAAACATATCCATAATAGTCATGCTGTGAAAGAAAACATAAAAAAAAAAAACAAGAAAAGTAAAGAAAGTAAAAAAACAGTATGCTTCGATCTGTATTCAAACACCATCAGTTCTTTCTCTGTGGATAGCATTGAAAGTTTATTTAAATTTTTATACTTATTTCATTTTGTAAATTTTAAATAATGAATTCTTACTTTTAATAAGGCAGGTCACCTTATCGTTATGCTTGAGTGTGTGACAGTTTCTGTTGCTTCATTATGCATATTTGTTACAAGAGTTTTTTCTCTGTCTTCCTAATTTGGGGAGGGTTATGTCAGAAGGATGTGAAAAGGAAAGGAAAGGAAAGGAAGGAAGGAGGAAAGGAAGGAAGTCACTGAGGCATCTTTCTTTTAATGTAGAGAACAGAAGTAAAAACAAACAGGACAACTTTGAAAGCTATTGGTTACAAGGTGTACTTATGTACAATCTTTTTCTATTATATTAAGTATATGGAAAATCCATTTAATTTGTTTTTTGTTTAGAATAAAAATAATTTTAAGATAAAAGAATATGTCATATTAACCTCATTTCCTTTTTTGACAGGATTACTAAAGTAGTACATGAGAGAAAAGCTGTGAATATAGTTTATCTAGATTTAAGCAATGATTTTAACACAATATTTTATTCTATTATCCTATGTACTAATCAAATGTACTAAGAATTGGTTGGATGGCTAGGCTCAGAAGAGTTGTTAGTGGTTTAATGCTAGTATTTCAGGAAGTCTCCAGTTCAATACCCCAAGGATCTGTGCACAATCCTATGTTTAACTTTTAATCACTGATTTGGAGAAAGGCAGAGATGGTATGCTTATTCAAAATGCATGGGATACAAAGCTATAAAGAATAAACTAATGCACTAAATAAGAATTAGGATCCAAAAAGATCTTGATAGATGAAACTCAATACAGAAAAATGTGAAGTCTTGCAGCTGAGTATAAAAAAAAAATCAACTTCATAAATACAAAAATAAGTACAAGATGTACATGTATGTACAAGGTCTAAGAGTTTTAGTGAACAGTAAATCCAAATGTGAGTCTGCAGTGTAATGAGTCAAGCCCCAAAAAACCCAACCCCACAAAAAACTAATGCAATTAAAAATTATCCATAAGTGAGGTTCATATCCTTGATGGCAGAGCAGAGGCAGTATTCAAGCTGAACTTTCCCACCATTCCCGCCAAACAACTTTAAAATAATGAGTTGAGTCGAATACCAGAGGACCATAATCAACAAAAGGTTAGGGTGAAACAATTTCCCAGCCCAAGACAACTTAGGAAGTTGGAAGAATAGGTCTATAACACTGGGGTAGGGGCTGGCCTGAAGTACAATGTATTGAAAACAGCAGTTGGGAGCCTTGGAGGCTCCAACAGCAAAAGCAGCAGCAGCAGCAGCAGCAGTTTCAGAAGCTCTAACCACTCAGAAATCCTAAGAGGACTGGACAAGTAGTCAGAAAGAGATTACAAGAGACCCTGTGCATTAGACAAAGGATCTAGCACAGTTTGGTAACACCATTTCCTATTATTTAGTTCCAGGTCACAGTTCTAAGACTGAGAGGAACATTTGCTGTTGCAAGGGAGCAAACTGTCACAGTCCCATGGAGAAGAGTTTCGATTGCAAGGGCCTCTACCTGGGTAAGGACAAGAACTCAGACTAGGAGAACAGTGACCATACCTCTCCCCAGATCACAGGACCTTGGAAGCACAGAAAACTTATAGACCCTCCAGAACTAGTGAAAACAGCACAGCAAAGAAGCCTGAAGTTTGGGCCAGTGACACACCCTCCTTCCCACCCAGCCAGGGGAGCCCAACTCTAACCTAAGTTCAAAATGAAGAAAGAGGCTAGAAAAATAAACAAAACCACTGCCACCACCATCATTCCCCACCCCCTCCCCCCAAAAAAAAACTCTTGGCTGCAAAAAGCTACTATGGTAACAAAGGTCAATACATAAACTCAGAAGACGACAATAACACTAGAATATCTACAAGCAAAGTCTCAAAGGAAAAAAAAGGCTGACCATAATGCTTGTATGGCACTTCCTCATCTTCACATTCTAGAACTTCTAGTTTCTTTCAAAGCTCAGCTCAAATGCCAGCCACCTCCTACCTCAAAAGTCTTAGCTGATCACCCCCAGATATTAATGCCCTACCCTACCGAAAATTCTTTTGTATATATTTAGATATGTACATTAGAACGGAGGCTACTTAAGGGTATAATGTTTCATTTCTTTGTATCCCTAAAACACTCAGCACATTGAAGAAGGTTAACACAAGAGGACTTTCCTGATCTCCCCCTGGATATTACTGACCACCTCCAAAATCACCTGTTTTTAATGTTGTATATATTTGTTTATGGATGTATCACTCCCTGTCTAGAAGACAAGCTCTTTGGGGGCAGATAATGTTTTCCTTTTGTCTGCCTATCCTCAGATCTAGCATAGCTCCTAGCACACTTAGCACACAGTAAACACTAACTAGGTGTTCACTGAACTGAAATCATCCTGAAGGAATCAATCCTATGAAGAAAGCCAGGCACATATTAACAGTACAATGTTTTTAAAAATAGGTTATAAATTATAATAATCAAACTTGGTACCAGAAAAGAGTTAAGAAAATGTACCTTCCTCACTATTTTATAGCAGTGGGGAGGAATGGGCTTGGAAGATCACATATATTGTCACACAGCTGACAGTTGTTGGTTTTGTTGGGTCCTTTTTTTTTTTTTCAATCCATGCAACAAAGGATGGCTGGCAGAGCAGAAGAGGGACAAGGGCTATATTTGGAAATGAAAATGTCAAAAAAAAAAAAACCAAAATAATAAACAATAAAAATTAAAAATCAAACAAACTGAGAGGTTATGTGAACTGATCAGATTCATCTTAGGAACAAGGCAGCCATTAGATTCTAGCTATCCTGATATTTAGTTTAAATGGTTCTAGGTTACAGTATTGGCAGTCCAGGAAAAACCTCCCTGTCCTCTAGCATCTTACAGTCTCAGAGGAGACAAAGCTAAATTGACAGCTATAAATATGGCACATATGTGTTAAATATCCTCACAAATACCCTCCAAGTCTAATTACTCAACTTGACTTTAAAAAGCCCCTACCTTTTCTGGAAGGGCTATGCTTTACAACTCTGTCAGGTCCTACCAATACAGAAAGACTTTTAGTGCCAGTTTATCATCCCAGAAGATCTGACAGCTATAAATTTGGAGCTGATCACAGTAATAAATGTTACAGTCACAGCAATTCTCAAAATGTAAAGAAGTTGTGATTTGTGGTAGAGGGAATAGCAGCAGCAATGCAATCAGGTATTTTTCAACAAGCTGGCTGATGTGGTAGGAAAAAAAAGCACTGACTGGACTTGGGAGTCAAGTGATGTGGGGTCCAAACCCACCTGATACTAGTTCATGAGAAAGCCACCCAGCATCCCTGAGGATCGTCTCCACATGTGTGCAGTGAGGATGACCACTGCACCTCACCTCACAGGGCTGCTAAGGACTACAAGAGATAGTAAGTAATGGCCTCATAAATATTAACGATTACTGCGTATTTTCAGAAACACGTCATTACATTCAGAAATATATCAGTACTAGTTCTTCTAATTCACTAAAGCCATCCTTAAACTTTATTTATTACCTTCTTTATCTTAAGGGAAAGTATATTTGCTTAAAAATAAAGGGCAGGAGAGAACAGACCGCAGTGGATAGAGTGCCCAGGGAAAAGAAAACCAGAGTTCAAATCCGGCCTGAGACATGAGTTGTGCGGCTTTGGACAAGTCACTTGAACCTGTTTGCCTCAGTTTCCTCACCTGTAAAAGGAGCTGGAAAAAGAAATGGCAAATCTTTGCCAACAAAACCTCAAATGAGTTCACAAAGGGTCGGACACAACTGAAACGGCTCAACAGCAAAGTAGCAGGAAAAGTCAATATTCAGTAAGTGATGGGAGGCAAAAGATCCACTGTCGAACCAAAGAGAAAGGAAAAAAACCGACAGGCTCTTTCATTTCTTCATCTGAACCCCAAGAAACAAAACGCTGGACCAAGGAAACGTACCACGTGGATGTCAGAGTCAGTCTCCCGGCTCTGTACGGCTGGCGGAGCCCCGGGCGGGGCAGGGCTAAAGTCTCCTTCTGCCCTGGACGCCTCCGGCGCAGCAGCTCCGGCCCCGTCACTGCTCCACATTATGGGAAAAGCAAGGACGGCGAATTCTCCCAAGGAGAACCTACACGAGGTGGGAGGTCAAACCTGGCTGGGCGCCGGGAGAAGGGAAATAAGGAGGACGAGAAACGCTTTCGGCACCCGCCGCCCGCAGCGCCTCCAGCCGGCGACCGCGAAGCCAGAAAGATGTCACGGCCTTGGATGCAGTCAGTTCCCTGCCCAGCTGCGGTTTCTGCCTCGTTCCGGCTCGCTCGAGCTGACCATTCACTCTGAATTCTTTTTTAATCCACTTGCACCACAGCCGAGGAACATCTCTCACTGCCCTCCCTCGCTCAGCGGAGGAGCTCGGTGGCACCGGCCACCACCCCACTTCTTCCGCCACAACTGGCCAGCTCGCTGCTCCAAGAACCCACGTGACTCGGAGGCGCGGCAGTGAAATTTCGACCTCAAACCAGTCCTAAGATTGGTGAACCCAGACACCGGACTCAGAGAGCTTTCTGGGAAAAGAGAGCGGCTGTCGGGAGGAGTAGAGAAGAGCGGCCTAGAGGAGCCGGAAGTAGAGCCATGTTTCCCTCTGGCGTGGGCGGGCTCAGCTAGCGAATCTTTTTGAGTTGCAGAAAACTGAGGGATGGGGACCATAGCCTAGGGGAACCCGCACAAGGACAGTGGGCTAGGATTCTTAGGGAACTTGCAAACTTGCAGAGCTCACAGGCATAGTTTTAAGGTGTCCATTATGCTAACTAGGTGAGTAAGGGTGGGATCAGGGAGGAGTTAAGGAGTGGTCAGCGCTCAAAGGACCATACACTTTCAATATCAACTGCGCAGGTGTATTGCCCATGATTCACTGGGAAATAGCTCAAGGGTGGGGCTAGCTGGAGGTGTGGTTTCAGGCCTGACATGTCACTAAAGAGTGCCCAGTCTGTCACCCACCAAGGTCATCAGAGACAGTGTGGGTCTATAATTGACTAAGGAGTTACCCTATAGATAAGGTATTGAAGAATTTATGGTGGGGCTGGCCAGTCTAACTAAGGGAGATAACATTTACATAACTTATTGTTTCAAGCAGAGATAAACAGGTCATGAGTGGTTGCTGGGCAGAGTGCTGGAAGGGGGAAGGGGCAGAGTCAATGCTCTGAGGCTGGGGTCGGGGGGAAGTGTGATTTTACAGACTGGTTTTACAAATTGATTTTACAGACATAGATCCCAAAGCACCCCATTTACAAACTGATGTTACAGATTGATACTACAGACATATATACATCCCAAGAACCCCATCAGTGCTCAGTATAAAACTTTTAAAAATATAAAATGTCATAGGACTGATGTGAGAAAAGCACTTTGTAAAGAGTAAAACACTAGCAGTATGCTATTAATCTAATCCCTTTTAAAAAATGAAAAAATATATCCCATTCGTACTCAAAAGGTCCACTGCATCTGGACTGATGTCAAGAATGTATTAAGATCTTAGTTTTGCCAAACTGCAAAGGGTTGGGGACACAGAGGTGTGTGCAACAGCACAGTAAATGAGTTCAGAAACTGCTTAAGAAAGTAGAAAAAAAGTTCATTTATTCTTTCTCATGAGAAAGTCCTCTGACCCTGTCCCTCAAATGGCCTCTGCCTGGGAGAGAGCAACAAGTAGAAGCAAGCCCATGGTTATATAACCTTCTAATGCAAAAACCCAACCCCCCAAATGGCCTTCACTCTCATTGGTAGGGAGACCTGTCCACAACCTAAGCCCGGGAATCTGTCTTGGAGACAAAGGACACAGAAACGTGTGGGTGTACAATGCAAGGCCAGGAAGGCAGTTTTATCCTTATTTGGCATATCTTGTGCTGAGGTGGCACTGGGGAGAGTTTCCATTGCTCTAAGTCCCAAATGCCTGTAAGGTCAGGTGACCTCTAAACTTAGGCCTAGTGGATACTTAAGCCACTCTAGATTTGATTTTTCAGAATGGGGAAGCTTCACAGCAGATTATCACTCACAGAGGCAAAACAGTGGCTGCCTCCATTCTCTTCTGTGCTTTTGAAACACTGCATTTTTCTTTTTTCACTTGCTACCTCCCCACTTTCTTAATCACCCCACTTCACCAAAGAAAAAGAAAAAAATACAGTAAAAAAAAATGTTAACAGGATTTTTATAGAGGCAGTTTCTAATCTGAGAATGCTCAGGGCTGTACAAAGCAGACCTAGAAACTGGAGTGCCAGTAATCAAGTCGTTTAATTGATCCATTTCAGAGTGAGGAATGTTAGCTTGGCTGAAGTAAAAACACCCCTTGTATGCTTAAATCACAGATGAGGAATTAGTGGGGAAAGGTGAATTATGAACATCATTTAATGATTTCCCTCAAGAAAGCCACAAATCCCACAATATAACAATTCTGGAATCAAAACTAGAGTATAGAACCAGAGTCCTGTGATGCGAAAATCTTTGATTCACTTCACTTAAGGTCCAGTGATTGTGACCATTGCCAAGCTACTTCAATCAGACTGAGAGAACAGTAAAAAGGAGGAAAAAAAGGCTTAGTTCATAGAAGGAGTAACTGCAAACCTTAGCCCACATCCAGCTTCTTGGGTTAGTGGTCTTTGGGAACAGCTGTTGGATGCTTTGGACTCCGTTTAATCTTTAGGGTCAGGTCACCTGTGGGTTTTGAAATTCAAGTTCGGGGTACTGCCCTTTTAAATATGACAGGTGGATCCAGGCCTCCACTCCCCAGAGTTTGACTGCAGTGGAGGTGATAAGCAGGACTTCAAAAAGGCCTTTTCACCATTATTTGAGATGATGTTTCTAGTAGACCCAGTCATTGGCTTGGATCAGGGGCTGAGTTTCTGTTTCAGTTTCTAAAGAATGGGACTATAAGTAAGGCTCTGATTTCTTCTGAGCCAGACCAATGCAAGATTGTAGGAGGAAGCTTTTGGCTGCTGCTGTGCTTCCCATCCCATCCCATCCCAAAGCCCATAGAATGGCTTTGGGCATCCTGTTACTATCGCATAGGGATTAAGCTTAGGGAACATTTGGCCTCAAACCCTTGAGGCCTAAAGTTCCCCACCCCTAGTCTAGAACTAAAGCTTAGCAGAGCTAAAGGAAGGACTTTGGGACAGGGGATACCTAACTCCTCAGAGAATTTAGCAAGGGAAGTTTTAAATATCCCATTAATTCTTTCGACCATTCCTGAGAAAATAGCTTAGCTAATGAGGTTCCTGTGAAATGTGAACCTTTATCACTATGTATATCTTTAGGAACTCTCCCCTCATAATTCATTATGGAATGATTTTTTTTTTTCTGTAAGGGGAACACTTCTAACCCACCTAGAAAATACACAGACCATAACCAAAGCATATTTGTATCCAAGGACAGGTGGCAGTTGAATAAAGTCGATCTGCCAAGTTTGAAAGGGCGGATGTGGGAGAAGAAACTGCCTGGGAGCAGACTTCAAAGGCTTGGATGCATTGTGCTTGGGGGCAGGTGGGACATATCTCATAGGTAGAGACAGCAACCCTGTGAAAACTCCCAACCCATAGTCCCACAATCTTATTAAGTTCGCATCCCTCCTTTTGAATCTTTTTCTGTTTTTTGATAAGCATTCTTTTCTGGGGAGTGTCTATTTCTTCTCTTGTTGAGCTAAGAGGCTTAGGCTGACCTTAAGAACAAGATGGATAGTTGTACTTAGGGGCTTATACTTTAGGAATCTGAGGAGTTAAAGCTGTGGTTTTAGCTGTTTGGTCAGCCAAGTCATTCCCACAGGCATGCATGCTGTCTTTTCAACTGTGCCCTGGAGTTTTAATTATTGCTTCAGCCTGAGGGAGCAGTAAACAGTCTAATAGATGGGAAACCTGTTTCTGATTTTTAATGGATTGTCCTGAGGATGTAAGGAAGCCCCGATGTTTTCATAACATCCTAAAGTCATATGCCAAAGTCTCATCCTCACTTCCCATCTCAATAGGTGGCAGGATTAAATGTGTTGCTTACACCAACTATATTCCCTTCTTTCTCAGAGGTGAATAAATCAAATGGAAGAGCTAATTGTACAACAGGTGGGGCATTGATAACTGACCTAATATCAGTAACATCTGAAACCCACAAGCCAGAGGGAACTTGGTTGAGAGGCAGATGGTCAGAAGAGGTTAAGGGGAAAGAAACCTAAAGAAATGGAGACACAGATGTGGAGGGTGTCTGAGATAAAAGATACAAGGAAATTGTCCTTCCTGGGTCAACTGAAATAGCTGCCTATAATTATGGAGCAGATCACATCCTACTAAGTCACTGGGGGCCTCAGGGACCAGGACTAAAGGATGAAAGGCACTGATTCCCTCCAATAAAAAGAGGGAATGGTTCTGAGATATGGAGTGTAATGGTCTTATTAGCAATCCACACAACTGAGACACTCTCTTCACTAGGGGGAGGGGAGTGGGGAAGGCAGAGGGGTTTAAAACTGAGAGTGTGGTAGAGTCAACTAGTCTAGTCTCTTGTCAACTAGAGAAGATACTTCTTGCCCTATGAGCAAGGAGATATCTCCAGCAGAAAACATGAGGATAATGGACATCGTCTATATATCCCTCTCCTTTTGCCACTCCTCCTGCCAGCCTTCCTAGGAGCCTACTCATGCTGAATGATTGAGATTGCTGGGGTTTAATGCTTTCTGGAGTCCTCTCTGGCACCAATTTCTAGTCTCCTTTCCTGACTGAGACAACTATGAGTTGATACAGATACAGATACTGGGGTATCTGGTCTGCTATTATATTATTTTATATATCATTATCATTATTATTATTAGCAGACCATAGTACCTGGGTATAGCAGAATATAAGGTGAGTCAGAATTGCTCAGCAAAACCTATGGGATATCCCTTGGGGTTGGGATACTCCTTGGCAGTAGCCTGGAGTTCTCTGTGCTGTCAAACCTTGAAAGCACGGGTCTTGATCTCCTCAGGGCTCTCCTCAGGGTTTTCCTGGAAGAACATAGAAACTGGGGCATTGGTGGACTCTTTTGGTAAAGGTGGGTATATTTAGGTAGTTGGGTAGTTTGGGGATTGTTAAGGAGAAGGTTTTCAACTAATTTAATCCTTTCTTTCATTGATTCTAATTCACAGGTATGGTCTCTTCCTTGCTTCTGAGTATCATTTATTATAGCTGTCCCATTCAAGAGGCTGAGTTTCCTTATTCATCAGTCTCTACCTTAAATATTCTAATTTGCTCTTATTAAAGCTGCCCCAATGAAGCCAACAAAGTTTAGCGTCATCGCTAGTCAAATCAACTCAATCCTGGCAATATGAGGGACAATCAAGGCCACATTTCTTTTAATTATCATTATCATTATAATTATTAGCAGATTTTCAAAATTAAATTATTTATTCACTTTGTAATATTTATTTATATATTTGTTTTTAGTTTTCAACATTCACTTCCATAAGTTTTAAAATTTTCTCCCCCTCCCTTGCAATCTGATATAGGCTCCACATATATATTCCTATTAAACACATTTATCACATTGGTCATGTTATATAGAAGAATTTTAATGAATGGGAAAAGCCACGAGAAAGAAAAAAACAATAAAATAAAACAAAACAAAAAAGAAAGTAGTCTGCTTCATTCTGGATTGAGACTCCATAGTTCTCTCTCTGGGTGTGGCTGGCATTTTCCATCATGTGTCATCATTAGCTGAGAAAGGTTAAGTCTATCAAAATCAATCCTTCCACACTGTGGCTGTTACTGTGTACAATGTCCTCCCAGTTCTGCTTCCCACATTCAGCATTAGTTCATATAAGTTTTTCCAGGTTTCTCAGAAGTCCATCTATTCATCATTTCTTATAGCACAATAATATTCCATTACATTCATATACCACAACTCGTTTAGTCATTGCCCAGTTGATGGGCATCCCCTAGATTTCCAATTCTTGGCCACCACAAGAAGAGTTGCTATAAATATTTTTGTACGTGTGGGTGTAGCGGCAAGCACCCCAACATCCCCAGGGTGGCTGCCAACACAGGTTCTTAGATCTGCTTTTGTAAAGGAAAGCAACTCAAAATCGGTTAACAAGCTTACTTTAATCAAGCAAACATATAACATTTACCCAGTTCAGGGGGAAAAGGTCAGCACCCCGAACTTCAGAATATACAGACAGATCAAACAGACAGGCTTCCAAACTGTCCAACCATTATCAATACCAAATCACAGTTACCAGAGAGGGAAGCATCAACATCTGGGTTTTCAATGCCGGGGGGCTCTCAACAGTCAAATCACACAACACTTCTCAAAGTGAGCCCCAAAGCAAAGCCTCACATCAGGGATTATATGACCTTCTCCAGGTTCAGAGAATGTAACCACCCTCTTGAACCACTGCCCAATCACACAGTATCAAGGTGTGGTCATTCCTGAAAACCAAGCCTCCTACCACAGGCTCCATGTGACCACATTCAGCCTATTAGGGAGCAGAGTATATTTTCAAATTAAAGAAGGTTCTCAGAGTCACTTAAGCCAATCAAAGAGCCTAGGGGCAAGGAAGATCTTTAAATCTGCATTTCCATTACAGTGGGTCCTTTTCCCATTTTTATGATCTCTTTGGGATACAGCCCTAGAAGTGGTGTTGCTGGGGCAAAGGATGTGCACATTTTTATAGCCCTTTGGGCATAGGTCCAAATTGCTCTCCAGATCAGTTCACAACTCCATCAACAATGAATTAGTGTTCCAATTTTCCCACATCTTCTTCAACATTTATCACTTTCTTGTTTTGACATGTTAGTCAATCTGATAGGTATGTTGTGATACCTTAGAGTTGTTTTGATTTGCATCTCTCTAAACAATACTGTTTTAGAGCATTTTTTCATATGACTATAGATGACTTTAATTTCTTCCTTTGAAAACTGCCGGTTATATCCTTTGACCATTTATCAGTTGGGGAGTGACATGTAAATTTGACTTAGTTCTCTATATATTTTAGAAATGAGGCCTTTATTAGAGACATTGGCTGTAAAACTTATTTCCCAGTTTTCTGCTTCCCTCCTAATCTTGGTTGCATTGGCTTTGTTTGTGCAAAAAGTTTTCAATTTAATGTAATCAAAATTATCCATTTTGCATTTCATCATGTTCTCTGTTTCGTTTGGTCATAAATTCTTCTGTTCTCCATAAATCTGACAGATAAACTATTCCTTACTCCCGTAATTTGTTTATGTTATCAGCAAAAATATTACTACAACTATAACATAGATAAACATGTAAGGAAGAGACTGGTCAAGAGGGTTCAATCTTTAGAAAATATGCATAATATCCATGTGGAGGGCTGATGAGATTATTTTTCAAAATGAGGGAGGCATTTCAGAGCATGTGCCAGAAACCTTTATTGTTTCCTGTTGGCTTACTACAATAGTTATGAAAAATCTTTTAAGGACGTTTGCCAACCTCAGAGTAATCTAGATTCATTCTATATCTCTGCAAGTCATCCATGTCCTTGCCAAGGCTATGCTCAGTAACCCAGATCTCAAGAAGGTAGACCAGTGGTGTTACAAGGAGTTCAACCTGCAGAGCATTTTCAAGACAGACCATTACCACTTCAGTCACTTCAGCCTGAATCTCAACACCAGAAATGGACAGACCCTTTTGGAATAATCCAAGAACTTCATTGCAGAAGATGTTAGATGAGGCCAAATCCTGAAGAGTGGAATATGTTGGGGGACAAATGTCCAAGGGGAAGAAGATCAGTTTCACAGATGACCAGACTATGCTCCATGCGACACTGTAGGAATCACTCCAGTACAATCATGCTGCTGGAGGGTAAGGACATGGAACCAGAGGTGAACAAAAATAGGTATTCTGTCAGCATATCTGTGGTGGAAAGTAGAAAAGCTACACCAGGAAGACAACTACGGATGTGATTAATATTGGCACTGGAGGTTCTGGCTGAGTCTCTGCTGGTGACAGAAGCCCTGAAGTCCCACTCCAGAGAAAGTCCTCATATCTGGTTTTTCTCCCGTGATGGTTATGGTACCCACATTGCCAAGACCCCACTGAACTTAACCTGGAAATTTTCCTCTTCATCATTGCTTCAAAGATATTCACCACCCAGGAAACCATTACCAATATAGAGACAACCAAAGAGCAGTTTCTTCAGACAGCAAAAGTGGCAAAGCACTTTGTGGCCTTGTCTATCAATAAACCAACAGCTTAAGAGTTTGGATGCTCAAAACATGTTTGAATTCTGGGAGTTGATGGATGTTACTTGTGGTGTTCAACTATTGACTTCTTTATCACCCTGCATATTAGTTTGGATAACTTAGAGTAGCTGTTGTTTGGGGTTCACTGAATAGAAAATCAGTTCCTCACCATCCCACTGGAGCAGAATGCTCCCATACTACTTGCTATGTTTACCATCTGATACATTAACTTTTTTGGATGTGACTCATGTCTTGCTGCCCTAGAACCAGTATATGTACTGCTTTGCTGCCTACTTTCAGCAGGGTGACATGGAATGTAATGGAAAATACATCACGAAGTCAGGAACCCAGATTGTCTACAATACAGGCCCCATTGTGTGGTTAGACAATGTGCTTTCTACCAGTTTATTCACCAGGGTACTCAAATAATTCCTTGTGACTTTCTCATCCCAGTTCAGACAAGTATCCAGTCCAGAATGGCCTTCATCACAAGATTTTTCTAGTCAGCTTCCTAGCTCAGACTGAGGTCTTGAGGAAAGGGAAGACAACAGAAGGCATGCAAGAAGCTTGAGGTAATAGGCAAGAGTGGTGATACCCTGAAGAAGCTGATGCCTCTTTAAGTCTTTGAGGGAAATCATTCTACTAATTTTGTTGTCTTTACAAAGGTCATTCTATTCATTTTGGAGCCTTCATTGCCATATGTGAGCACAAGATCTTCGTTCAAGATGTTATCTGGGATGTCAACAGTTATAATCAGTGGGAAGTGGAACTGGGAAAGCAATTTGCTAAGAAAATTGAGCCTGAGTTGGGTTCTGATAAACCTGTGAGCCTCCACCAACTGATCAACTTATCAAACAGCACTGGGCCCATGTCATGAGCTAGATGCTTTTGTGCCCCTGTGACCCAATCTGTTGTGCTATGATCTGATCTGTACTGTAGTTCTTTGATCTTTCCTGCCCTGTCACAAAGAGACCCACTTGTTATTCTAATTAAGGCAAGGGGGCTCTTTCTTCTTTGTCAGGAAAACAAGTTCCACCTCAGGTTCAGTTCAGTCTGGTGGGGTTTAAAAAATTTTTTTTCTGTTACATGTGAACTCCCACTATCCTTCTTCTACACTGATACAAGTGTCCAGCCTTTCTACACTGTTCAGGGCTGATCTAAAAAAATAAAAATGGATGGCAAGAAAAAAATTAGTCTTACTGAGGCAAAACTGCATGTGCGTACAAGAGGAATTTTCTTTCTCCTCTGATGGAAAGCAAAGAATTGGGTGGGTGGATGGGATTTTGTCCTCTCTCCCCACCTAGCAACCAGGTGGCCATGAATGCATGACAGTGCTATTTCTTCTGTTTTTGCTGTTTTTCATTTTCCCTTGTCTTATGTGAAAATGAATATCAATGATGGAATGGATCAGGTAACCTCTTGTGAGTTTTAAAAGGTTCTCCAAGCAACTGTTGCCACTAGAGGAAGTCTTATGCAAGGACCAAATGGAAGAGGTATCGATGTAGACCTCCAAATATTCTTATTTGCAAGTGTTATTGTGCAGAATGCATCAAGAATATTACAGTGGCTTACCTCATAATAGCAATGATTGCTTTAGCTTAACAATTCATGACAGAAAAGTTAAATGGGTGAAAAATGCCTATTGTCCAGACTATAACACGTTGGTTGGTAAATCCATTAAGGTTATATTCATTATTCTACCTCCCCACCCCTGTCAGTTTCCCTATATTTATCAAGGCCATTTCTATCCTTCCAGTCATTTAGGTTTGCAAACCTAGTTGTTGTTTCTTCTCATTTCTGATTTCATCAAAGCTTTCATATCCATAAGCCTCTTTCTACACACACACACACACACACACACACACACACATACACACACACACACACACACAGAGCTACAAACTTAGTTTAAATCCTCATTACCTCTTTCTTGGTAATTATACTAGTCTCCTAATTGGTCCTTCCTCTCTACAGCCTCTACAGAAATGACAAAGAGATACTCCTAAAGCAAATCTGATCATCAATCAAGAAACATTTGTCAAGTACTTTTTTGTGATAAGGAACTGTGCTAGATGCTAGAGATACAAAGGCAAAACTGAATCAATTCCTAACCTCAGGGAATTTGGAAGGGGGCATCCTGTGAGCAAGGAAGATAGGCAAATCACTTAACCTTTCAGTGTCTCAGGCAACTCTAGAACTATAAGTTGAAGAAAAATTACAGATCAACATTAGTAGAAGGAGTTTCTACACCAGGAGATTCCTGATTCTGAATCTGAGCAGTGACAGAAACATAAACATTACCATCTCCAGGCAAGTCACTATATAATTCACCCTTACTCTCCATTATAGTTGAGATTTTCATGCTTTTTTTTTTTTAAGGACTTATACACGCTTACATTCGAATTGTAGGCACATGGTTAAAACTTTTTATTATGAAATATTTTACATTCTCTTCTATTTTTTCAGTCTTTTGACTTTGTTTTATTATTTCTCAATGTCTCATGGAGTCATTAGCCTCCACTTGACCAATTTTAATTTTTAAGGAGTTATTTTCTTCAGTATTTTTGCACTTCTTTTACTGAGCTGTTGTAATGGCAAGCATAGAAGTCGTTCACACATTGTTTCAGCTATTGAATTAACACCTTGTTTCAGTTCAAGTTTCTTTTGATCCTTGTATCAAGTCTGTTAAGAAACAGAACATATGAACCCCACAACTTGTGAACCCTAGATCTTATGAACTCCTGCAACAGGAAGGGGAGGAGCTAATGACCATATATAAGGAGAGGTCCAGGCTAGAGACAGCAGAACTGAGAAGAGGACTCTTATGGTGGCAGAGTCAAGAAGGAGAAAACTTGTGGTATCCTGGCACTCTGTTTGTCTGCTCTGTCTGTGTTGGTGTTGGTTTGTGATACTTTGTACAGAAGCCCTAAGACCTTACTGGAAGCCCTGAAAGAGGATTTTCTGGTTGTATGTTTACAGAAGTCCTGGAGGAGGGTTTTGGAGGTCCTGGGACTTTACTGATGATTTGTGCTAACCTCTTGGACCTTGTTTGTGGGTCTGTGTTGATTTCTATGTTGATGATTTGTGTTGAGTTCCCAGACCTTGTTGGTGGGTCTGGGCTGGTTTCACAGGCAGATAGTGAATTGATGATGGTACTGGCAATGTGCATGAATATTATTGTGGCTCTGTCAAGCTTTGTCTTCCCAGAAACAGAAACTGTGAAGGACTTGAGGTGGACTAGACACTGTGAGGTTCAATATGGAATGGGAACTGGATGAAGAACTGGATAAGGAGCTGGACAAGGAACTGGGAGCTGCCTGCCTTTGAACCCAGGTGACAGTTGGAGCTGGGACCATGGAAGAGGAACCATGGAAGCTGAGAGTCAGATTTGAGTCAAGCTGAAAGAAGACTTTACTTGGACACTGTGTACTGACTGAGAAGATTATGGTTTACTGTGACCTAGGGGTGGAGAACTTTGACTTTTGTATTTTGTGATTGAATTAAGGATTTTGTGACTGACTAAATGAATGTACTTTGTTTAAAACTATGTGACCATTTTGGTAAAAACTATGTGACCATTTCCATGATAAGTTCTTGAGTTGTGACATGGTGAATGCTGTATTTTGATTTTCTGTGATAAGCTGTAACACTGTGAATGCTGTACCTTGATTTTCTGTGAATGTTTTGCTCTTATTTGTTATTGAATAGAGAGCTCACTGTACTATGTAATCAGAACATTAAAAGCTGTTTTCATATCAGCAGTCCTCTGGAAAGCTGCTTGTTTGTATTCTCTTTTCATAATTTTCTTGCATAGTTCTCATTCTTTTCTCTGTTTTTCCTCTGATCCAGATGGCTCCAGGGAGAAAGTGAGGCTGGTGAATTTGCACAGTCTTCTCTCACTTAAATCCAATTCACTCACATGTCATGGTGTCACCTCCCTGATGTTATGGTCATCTTCAAATACAAAGTACAAACAACAAAAACAATTCTTATTTTATTTTAAAAATAATTTTGTACAAATAACTTTTTTTCATCCAAAATAAATTGTGTTCAATCTGGATTTTTCTTTGAAGCTTTGCTTGTAGATGTTTTGAAGTCATTTTCTTCTTCTGAGTTTGTATCTTGATCTTCCCTGTTGTAATAGAAATGCAAATTTAAAGACCTTCCCTGCCCCTAGGCCCTTTGATTGCAAATTTAAAGATCTTCCCTGCCCCTAGGCCCTTTGATAGGCTTAAGAGACTCTGAGAACCTTCCTTGATTTGAAAATATACTCTGCCCCTAATAGGCTGAATGTGGTCACATGGAGCCTGTGGCAGGAGGCTTGGTTTTCAGTAATGCCCACACACACCTTGGTGCTTTGTGATTGGGCAGTGGATCAAGGGGGTGGTTACATTCTCTGACCCAGGAGAAGGCTATATAATCCCTGATGTGAGGCTTTGCTTTGGGGCTCACTTTGAGAAATGTTGTGTGATTTGACCAGATGAGACTCTGGGCAGCCATTGAGAGCTCCCTGGCTTTGAAAACCCAGGTGTTGATGCTTCCCTCTCTGGTAACTGTGATTTGGTATGGATGTAATGGTTGGATAGTTTGGAAGCTTGTCTGCTTGATCTGTTTCTCTGTTTTATAACTTCTGTCTGTATACTCTGAAGTTTGGGGTGCTGACCTTTTTCCCCTGAACTTTGATTGATTAAAGTAATCGTGTTACCCCATTTTGAATTGCTTTCCTTTAGAAAAGCAGACCTAAGAATCTGTGTCAGCAGCCACCCTGGGGATGCTGGACTGCTTGCTGCTACACCTGTCCCCCTAGCACCTTTTTATGGTCAGAATATTTTGTTGTTGTTGTTATTTGCTCATTTTTCCAGGCTTCTTATTGACTTTGGACTTTATGTTGTGTTGGACTCTGCTCATATCTGGGAGTAAATGACCAACCTGAACTTTTGTCTTTTATGTCCTACTGCTTTCACAGCTCAGGACAGGGGCCTATAAGTTTTTTAGTGCTTCTAAGATGGTGTGAATTCAGGGGCAGCTAGGTGGCGCAGTGAGTAGAGCATCGGCCCTGGAGTCAGAAGGACCTGAGTTCAGAAACAAAACAAAAAACAAAAACCTAGCTGTATGACCTTGGGCAAGTTACTTAACCCCAATTGCCCTCCAAAAAAAAGGCAAAAAAAAAAAGATGGTGCAAATTCATTACTCTCCTAGTTTTTTCTCTGCTCATAGGTAGGGCCCCTGCTCTCTTTGAGATTGTGACCATTTCTCTCTGCCTTGGAACTAGGATCTGAAACTGGGCAATGGGTGACAGAGCTGCTCTATGGCACTCATTTCGGTTCCAAGTGCGACTACAGGTCTTCTCTAGGATCTCTGCCAAAATATTCAATCTCCTTATCATCCTTGGGCATTAGGCTCCTCCACATCACTGCTGCCATTGCCAGAGGAGAGTGCCAGTTCCATTGCTGCACAATGCTCCTGGTCAGCTGTCTATCTTCCTAAGCTGGCCTGGGATGGAAAAATGACTCATTGTAACTTTTCCTTGGCTTCTCACTCAGTTTTTTTTTTTTTTATTGTTGTAGAAGAGGTTTTTAATAATTTGACAACCCCATTCAAATCTCTTTCCTTTATTCAAACAACTTCATAGCCATACCTTTATCCCCTTTAGCCTTATTTCAGGCTCCTATACATTTCATCAGTTTACCCCATTTATTAACCACTCTATCAATTTGCTTAATACTCTAATCCACTTGCATTTTCTTTCTTTACCTTGTCACCTACCTACTCTGTTACTTCTTTATTCTCCTTAATCCATTTATATCCATGTGTACTTAATCTTCCTTGGTCTTGCTTTTCTTGCAAACTAAATGTAGAATCTAGACTAGTTTCTGGGCCTGGAGATTTGGCAGCTCATTTCTGTAGAGGTTGTAGAGAGGAAGGACCAATTAGGAGGCTAGTGCAATTGCCAATGAAGAGGTAATGAGGATTTAAACTAAGTTTGTGACTCTGTGTGTGTGTGTGTGTGTGTGTGTGTGTGTGTGTGTGTGTGTGTGTAGAAAGAAGTTTATGGATATGAAAACTCTCATGAAATCAGAAATGAGAAGAAACAGCAAGTTTGTTTGCAAACCTAAATGAGCGGAAGGATAGAAGTTCCCTTGACAAAGGATGTTTTTTTTTTTTTTTGCCTTTTTGGAGGGCAATTGGGGTTAAGTAACTTCCCAAGGTCACACAGCTAGGTGTGTGTGTGTGTGTGTGTGTGTGTGTGTGTGTGTGTGCATTAAGTGTCTGAGGCCGGATCCGAACTCAGGTCCTTCTGACTCCAGGGCCAGCGCTCTACTCTCTGCACCACCTAGCCACCCCCAACAAAGGATGTTTTACAGCTTGATCAGGATATTCAGATATTCCAAGGTTACTCATATTTCTGACAGTAGTTTTGATATAATTTTGTATAGTGGAAGATAAATGTTAATTTAGGATGATCAACAACATTTTGTTTTAGGCCTTCATTTTTGTGACTGAGTTAATTAAGTTGTTTCTTTGTATTAAGGACTTAATGTAGTTTGGCAATGATATATGTTCTGTATGCCCCATACTCCCATTTTGTTAAACAACTATTGATATATGCATGTTCTTTAAACTTGGAGAATTGCTAATGATATATATTTGTTTCTTAAATCTGATAAACATTTGCCAATGACATTAGGAAACTAGAAATTTGATTGTTTCCTTTCATCATAAGATTAAATAATCAATCACTAATTTGCATTTAGATGTAACTTGTCAATGTACTTAGTTAAGGGGAAGGGAATAAGCACTTATTTGGTGTTTACAATATCCCAGGCACTTTTGCAAGTATTGTCTTATTTGATCCTCAAAATAATGCTCCCATTATTATCCTAATTTTGCAGTTGAGGAAACTGAGACAAAAAGGTTAAGTGACTTTCCCAGGGTCTAGTAATTATCTAAACTGGATTTGAACTCAGGTCTTCAGACCCAGTGCTCTCTCCACTGCACCACCAAATACCTCTAGGCAAAGCAATACTAGAGGCCCCTTTCATCAATCTCATCCTGGGTCACAAGGAGGACAGACGCCTGTTTCCTACACTTAGGGATTTGAACATTCCATGTTCACTTGAGAGCAGAGCTAATTGATGGAGATTTGCCAGAACACTGCATTGTACATTAAACATTGAAAGAAAAAATGAGTTTCATTAGTAAAAATTACTTTTATTTTTCCATCAAGTCTTTGTATGATCTTGTTGATAAATGTTTTTTTCCTCCTCATATTAGGTTTGTTGCTATCTTTTTATTTGTTTTCTTGGTGTTCTTCCAACTTCAAGAAGCCTATGGCACTTTGTAGAGTTCATCAGTTCTTGTTATGTTGTATTTATTTTTACCACACTTTCCTTAGTACCTGGGTGTAAATGATATTGTTTTCTTTTTTTTTTTATTAAACAAATGCTTTATTAACTTCTGGTTTACATCATTCATTTCCACAAGATTATGAGTTACATTTTCCCCCCATTTTTTCCCTACCCACCACCCCAGAATGGCAGTCCCACTAGATATCCCCTTATCCAATCTGCTCTCTCCCATATCTTCTCCCATATCCCCTTCGATTTTGCCATTAGGGCAAGGTGAATCTCTGAGCCCCAATGCCTGGACATCTTATGAAACATTTAATTTTAAAACTTCGATTTTCAGATCCATTCTCTTCCTCCCTTGTCACCCACTCCCTCTGAGAAGATAAGCAATTCAGTATGTGTTGTACATGTATAGCTATGCAAAATATTACCATAGTAGATATGTTGTAAAAGACTGCTTATATTTCCCTCCCACCCGTCTCACCTCCCACCTGGTCCATTCCCTACTTTGATCCTGTCCCTCTTTGATAGTGGGTACTTCCAACTTCCCCTCCCCCCAGAATGCCCTCCCCTCCATCATCCTCCCTCTCATCCTCTTTTCCCCTACTCAGGAGAGTGAGTGGGGGTAAGATATTCCATTTAGTATGTATGTGATTCTCTCCTTGAGCCAACTTCAATGAGAATATGCTTTTGCCTTTTTGCCTTCCTGTTCTTCCCCTCCCCTGCAACTACTTCCCCTTGCCTCTTCTACATGAGATAGTTTACCCTACCCTGTCTCTCTCCATCTCCTCTTGCCACTTTCCTCTCTCACCTCTTCACTTCACCCCTTAAGAATCATCCCTTCCTTGGGGCAGCTAGGTGGCGCAGTGAGCAGAGCACTGGCCCCGGAGCCAGAAGGACCCGAGTTCGGATCTGGCCCCAGACACCCAACACACAAACAAAAACCCAGCCACGTGACCCCGGGCAAGTCACCCAACCCCAATTGCCCTCCAAAAACAAACAAAAAAAATCATCCCTTCCCATCAAATTCAACCTGTGCCCTCTATCCATGTATACCTGTGAACATATGCCATGTACCCTTCTTCAATTATTTTCATAATGAGAAAGGTTTCATCAAACACAGTTATTGTTTTTCCATGTAGGACTGTAAATAGTCCAATTTTGATAAGTTCCTTTTGATTTCTTTTCCTTGATTACCTTCTCAAGCATCTCTTGCTTCTTGTGTCTGGATGTCAAATTTTCTATTCAACTCTGGTTTTTTCATCAAGAATGCTTGAAAGTCCTCTATTCCACTGAAAGACCACATTTTCCCCTGAAACAAGATACTCAGTTTTGCTGGGTAGGTGATCCTTGGCTTCAATCCCAGCTCTTTTGCCCTCTGGAATATCATATTCCATGCTCTTCGATCCCTCAGTGTAGAAGCTGCCAGGTCCTGTGCTATTCTGATTGTGTTTCCACAATATTGAAATTGTTTCTTCCTGGCTGCTTGTACTATTTTCTCCTTGATCTGGGAGTTCTGGAGCCTGGCTATAATATTCCTGGGAGTTTTCTTTTGGGGATCTTTTTCAGGAGGTGATCTGTGGATTCTTTCAACCTCTATTTCCCCCACTGGGTCTAAAACATCAGGGCAATTTTCCTTGAGAATTTCTTTAAGGATGATTTCTAAGTTCTTTCTTTGATCGTGGCTTTCAGGTAGTCCAATAATTTTTAAATTATCTCTCCTAGATCTATTTTCCAGGTTAATGGTTTTTCCCATGAGATATTTCACATTGCCTTCTATTCTTTCATTTGTTTGGATCTGTTTAATAGTATCTTGGTTTCTCATAAAGTCACTAGCTTCCATTTGCTCCAGTCTAACTCTGAAGGAATGAATCTCCTCAGTGAGCTTTTGAGATTCTTTTTCCATCTGGCAAATTTGACTTTTTAAGGCATTCTTCTCCTCATTGCCTTTCTGAGCCTCTTTTGCCATTTGAGTTAGTGTATTTTTTAAGGTGTTATTTTCCTCAGTCAGACTGTTGACTGTCATTTCAAACTTTTCTTGCATCTTTTTCATTTCTCTTCCCAAATTTTCCCCCACTTCTCTTATCTGCTTCTTAAGGTCCTCTATGGCCTGTAGCCAGCTTGTATTTTCATTTGGGGCTTTTGGTGCAGGAGTTCTGACCTCACAGTCCTCCTCCATGCTTTCAGCCTCTTTGCCCCTAATATAGGAGTCCAATGTTGAACTTTTCTGTTTATTTTGTTTCATTTGCCTAGATATGTTGCCACTTAATTACTTGATTTTTGGGCTTGTTGCCACAGTAGGACTCTGCCACCAGAAAGGGGAGCTTCCGCCCAAACGTGGGGTCTTCACAACTTCCGCCAGTTGGGTGGCCTCTGTAAAGCCTCCACCCACTCTGGCAAATTGAATACCCACCCCAAACTTCCCCCCCAGACCACAATCCAGATCCAGGCAGTTTAAAGCAAGAGTGATTAACCCCCAGACTGATTGCTGGATCTCCCTACAGTTCGCAGACCAGGAGCTAGAGCCACTACTGACACTGCAAAATGGCTTCTGTGCAGCTGTTTCTTCAGCAGCTTTTCGCCCCCAGGGGAGGAAGCCACATGTTCCCCAAATACTGGTCCCAAAGTCCATAGGGCACTAACCTCTCACTTTGTCCTAGGCATATCTGTGCTGATAATTCTGGAATCGCCACAATTGCTGGTGTTCTGGGGTCCCTCGAGCCGGCTGAAAGCCCGGCCACCCTGGGGCTAAAACTGCTGACCTGGGCTCGGCTCTGCGCTGCACTGTGGGTTCCCAGTGAGCTGTGCTTGCACTGTGCTGCCTGCTCTCAGAGCGCTGCGCTGGCTGCTCCCTGAAGGGCTGCTGGGCTGTCCTCAGCAGGAGGTTAGCTTCTCTGTGCCATTCTGTGGGTGCTGTGGCTCCAGAAGTTGTTTGGAGCTCCCTTTCACATTGTTTGAAATTTGTGTGGGGCAGAGCACATTGGAAATGCTGTTTCTACTCTGCCATCTTGGCTCCGCCTCCAGTGATATTGTTTTCTTGTGGATAAATTATTTGGGTGGTTTTTTTTTTTTTTGGTCTTTATTAATTTGTTTGTTTAATTTTCGTTTACAGGATTCAGTCCCACAATTCCTTGAGTTTCACATTTTCTCCTCCTCTCTTCCCTCCTCCCCCACCAACCACATGGCGACATATAATCAAGTATAGGATCTGCAAATACTTTCACATTAGACATTAGTCAGGTTATAAAGAAGGATTGTATCGGATGAAATGAACAATGGGAAAGAGGAAACAAAATCAAACAAGAAAAAGAACAGGTAATTTGCTTCAATCTGCGTTCAAACTCTGTTCTTTCTAGTCCTTTCTCTGAATATAGACATATCTCTCCATCATGAGTCTTTTGGAGTTGACTTATAACCCTGCATTGCTAAGAAGACTCCAGTCTATCAAAGTTGGTCATCACACATACGTTGTGGCTATAATTGTGTACAAATTTCTCCTGGTTCTGCTCTTCTCGCTCAGCAGTGGATAAATGATTTGTGAAGTATTTAACTGCCCACACCAACAACCAATGCAATATCTAGCAGTTGCTGAAGTGTGCTCTTTAAGATCTATAACTTTTGAAGTTTTCTCAGGGTAATATTCATTCTTTTAAATGAAAGAATTAAAAGCACAACCAAAAAGAATAACGAAACACATGTGTATGACACAAAATCTAGTACACAATTGATGGAAAACTAAGGGGAGAGGGAAAATAATTCAATCTTGTTTTATTTGGTCAAGGTTAGATGTTCTAAGTCTAGTGTCAGTAGAAGTATACACACAAACAACTGCTGTCATCATATGGAACCATGTCAGAATTATTAAGTCGTTAGCACACCGCTGTACTGGGGAAGTCTCATTTCTCCTTTGGTAGGCCACTGTATAGCAGGTAAAGTTATTCCTATTCTCTTTTCTAGGCAAGAAGTCTATGTAGCGCACTAATTCTGAAAGCTTTCTTGTTTATGCTCTAGATCAGGAAGGTCAAGCTCAAATAGAAATGGAGGCCAAAAATTGCCTCATAATGATCCTTGAAGGCCACATATTGACTTAGTTTTAAAGTGTGATTTTATTTATGTTTTATTGTATTTTTATTTGACTATACTAGGGAGTTTTGTGGGCCACCTTTGGCTGGCAGGGTACCAAGTTGGACACCTCTGCTCTAAATTAAACCTGCACTTTCTGTTGAATAAAAAATGTCATTTTAAGCATGTGCTTTACATATGCTATTTTATTTCAGCCTGACAACTCTGTGAGGTAGCTATTACAGGTATTATTATCCTCATTTTATAGATGAAGAAACTGAGCTTGGAGCTGTTAACTGACTTGTTCATGAGTACATACATACATAGTCAGTAAGTGTGATGGGTAGGATCTTGCTGACACCAAATCTAGCACTGTATTTTTTTTTTTAAGCAACTGGGGTTAAGTAACTTGCTCAAGGTTACACGGCTAGTCATTATTTATGCGTGGGTGCTCATTTTCTGAGGCCGGATTTGATCTTGGGTCATCCCAACTCCGAGGCCGGCGCTCTTACTCACTGTGCCACCTATCCACCCCTTTTAGGGCAATTGGGGTTAAGTAACTTGCCCAAGGTCACACAGCTAGGTTTTTGTTTGTGTGGATTAAGTGTCTGAGGCCGGCTCCGAACTCAGGGTCCTTCTGACTCCAGGGCCGGAGCTCTATTCACTGCGCCACCTAGCCGCCCCTATCTAGCACTGTATTTACTACATTGCACTGTCTTTCCGTTGAACACACAGATATGGTTTCTTTCTTCATATATCCATATTCATATATTCAATCTCTATATATCTATTGTTGCATCTGGAACTCGTTGTACCTGTTTTATACCAAAACCAACCAATCGATCAATATTTATTAAGCACTTAACTATGTGTTTATACTCTGATAAGGAAGACAACATATACACAAACTAAAATATTGAGAATAAATACAGAGTAGATGGAATGTAAATTTAGTAGGAAGCTGTTTTATTTTTCCTGACCCAGATGACTAGAATCATAGTGAAATACTACCATAGCCATCAACCATCAAGCTTTAGCCAAAATGGTTCTGTTTTATTCAATATAAAATTGGTTATACTACTATATAGCACTCTAAGATAAAATTCTGACTTCTGTCACTCTCAGGGAAGTTAAGGCTTATTCCTAATGACCTTTCTTGGTCAGTATCACTGTTCTCAGAACCTCATCCTGCAACTGAACTTTCCACCATCAGACAATGGTTAATATGAGCAGAAAGAACTGGTTCAAAGCTACTACATCTACTTCCACTAATGGTTAATTCTCCAGAGGAAATCCTAAACTCTTAGCTAAACTTTTTATTAGGAGTACTGCTCCTTCCATGTCACTATGGTAATCATGATGGTTTCAGATGAATGGAGCCTACTGGACAGGGTAGACTTCTGTATCTGTCTCCATATTCATCCTTTGTGATTCTATAAGTTTTCATTGTATCTTCTAGTAGCCTTTACTTTTCACACTGAAGAATCCTTTTTAAAACACCAGTCCCATATAGAAGTCAAATATTTAAACTGCAATTCACTAAATTTCCCCCAGAATTGCTCCTCTTTTGAGAGACATCCTGATGCAGTGTAAAGAATGTGAGCCTAGGAATAAGGAGAAATTCAGGTATATATATTCCTTCTGACACTTAGTAGTGTGACCATGGATTTAAGGTGTGTGATCAAATAACCTCAATTTCCTCATCTGTAAAATAAGGAAGACAGGTAGACAGCATGGAGTTTATCTGGAGGCAGTAAATAAAGGATTTCCTTAGATTCCGGAGGACCTGGGTTCATGTTCTGACTGACATACTAGCTGTTAAGTATTTGAATTCTCAGCATTCTCTCTGATTTTAAGTTACAAAAGAGGCCTGATTTTTATCTGTATAAAAGGAGGGAATCTCCACAAAGGGAGTTCCCCACTCTGTAAATTCCCTCCCCCCCCCACAAAAAATTTAAGTGGGAATAATAATACCTGGACTACCTACTTCAAATGGTTGTTTTGAGTATTAAATAAGATAATTTCTCTAACATAGTTTTGAAAATTGTATACGTAAATATCAGCAATTACCTTCAGAGGTATAGGGGATCTTAGAAATCATCTAGTTCAATTTCTTCTGTAAGTACAGAAGATGAAACTGAAAAGATGAAATGCCTTGCCCAAGTTCATACAGATATAGCAGAAACCCAGATTTGAACCCCAGGTCTTCTTAATCTAAATCCAGGAACCCCCACCCCCACCCCCGTCCCCTTCCATAACTTCCGTCATATTGGTGATACAATTATCACGGCTTTCCAAAGACTCTGCTAGCCAGTTATAGATCTGAAGTAAGATTTAAATAGAGAATTCCTGAAGCTTTCAGTGGAGAAGGATAGTGTGGAAAGGGGGTGGGGGCCAGGAAGAAAGGGAAAAAAATGGGATTCGATAAATTCTACCTTCTGATGCCAAATAGAAGAGGGGAATTATTCATAATCTTCCCTCCGGGTTCCAGCTGGTGACGTGAAGTGCCCACTGGATTTAGCTAAGTAGACTGCCTGAGGGAGGAGACTAAGCTGGGCGAAATTGAGAGAGAAGGAGAGAGAAAGGGACGCGCTAGGGGAGGAGAACTCTCAGTGAGCCTCCGCCCCTCTTCAGCAGTCTGGCTTTAGGACCTCAAAAAGTTCAGTGGAACTTTGCTGCTGGGAGAGAGTGAAGCTCCTGATCCGGCCACCTGGATGGGAAGGTTAGATCTGACTGGGGGAGCCCTGCTGTCCCAAATCCTGATCCCATCTTTCTGCTCCACGATGTAGGCGGACTTTTTCTGCCTTTCTGGATTCTTCACTTATTTTCTCTTGCCAGACTCAACCGCCCTGCCTGAATCGAGAATTATAGTTGTTTTTAAAGGGGAAGCAGGCGGACTGGAGGGCTGGGGGCTGGTAAGGCAGCTCGGAGCATGGTGGGCCTAGTGCTGGCGGTCCGGGGACCTGCCAGGCAGCTGTGGCCGTCCTCGCCACATCTGCTGTTGCTGCTGCTGTTGCTGCTGCTGCTGCTGCTGCTGTGCAGAGGGGCCTCGGGACAGTACTCCAGCAATATGTGCAACTGGAAAGGGAGGTAAGGAGCTGGCCCCCATGACGCTCTTAAGTTCACCATTCTACCAACTTCTTTATCTTCCAACCCCCTCTCAGATGGGGATGGGAAAAGAATTTACCCTTCTCCCTTTCACTCCTGAGGGAGGAGAATGCCCCCTTCTCTCTTTTCCTGGCCATTTGGCCCAGAAAAGAGGGAAGGATGAGTAGTCAACTGTGTTCCCGAGCTGCTCCTCCCCTGCATCTCCCTTTTCTATTTGGTAGAGTCTGAGTGGGAATGAGGTGGTTTGGTTGGAATTTCGGTGGGATGGAGGTGGCCAGGATGCACAAAATGAGTCCGACCAGCTGGTTCCCGCTCTCTTGGCGGGCGAATTCCTGCAGACCCTCAAACACCCGGGTTTTAACTAGAACAAAAGAAGCTCTTCTGGGAATGTAATAATTATAAAGCTCTTAGGAATGCCATGTACATAGTAAGCTCTATGTAAATGTTAGCGATTATTATTATTAAATCTCATCATCATCGTTATATTACTGTGACTGCCTCTAGTTTTGTTCAGTTCTGCTATCCCTCTGGGTTCGAGGTTCTGCTCAGTTCCTATGCTGCACCTAGTTCTGGCCTGCTTCCCCAGCCTATGTTTATTGCAGTGCCTGGGACTCATGGGGAAGGATAGGGCGTAGGGGATAGAGATTTGCATTTCTTCGAAGAAGTAGTTGAAGTAATGTTGACTTAAAAAAAAAACTGAGTGGGTTGAGAAAGAAAGGTGACTTTTGTCAGACGAAAGTGCGGCAGGCACAGCACTGTCTCTGCATCATAACTCCACCCCGCTCTTCCTCCCCTTTCTCTCCTCCCCCCCAGGACTTTGCTAGGAGAGTGGTGGAGCTGGAGACTTGCTGATTTCCATTTTCAGAGCAGAGTTAAACGCCTCATTTCCAGGCCCCAAACTAAGATTCTTCATCGACGAATTCCACAAAAGAAACAAAAAGTTTTTGCTCCCTCTGAAGAGCCAGCTTTTCCAGTTTAGCCTCTTTTAGAGACTATCTGATGGGACACCTGGGGAAAAGGGTTTTTGGTCGTTGTTATAATCGGATTTAGCGAGGATCCTGTAACCACTAAGTCAAGTGTCATATCGTTCCTTCTTGACTCCACTCTGCCAGCAAAAATTTAGTAAGTGTGACAACTGACTCATGCGCTAGCAAGTTCCAAAAGGCTTGAGATTCGGCGAACAAGATGGGGGATGGACTGGGATGAGATTTGCTTTGAACGCTCCTTCAAATTTCTTGTAATCTAAAAAAAAAGGTAGGGTGGCTAGGCGATGCAGTGAGCAGAGGCCTGGGCCTGGAGTCTGGAGGGCCTGAGTTCAAATTTGACCTCAGACACTTAACACGAAATCTGCCCTACCTTCCCCCTTCCAAAAAAAAAAAAGGTAATAAGGGGATGACTTTTTGGCATACGTATATGTTGTATAATGATATGTTTCTATACACATATACATAATATCTATGACTATGATATAATTATATATGTGTAGTTATGAGGAAAGTATTATTACACCACTGTATAAACTATTATTTTTATTTGTTACGAGATTCATCATAGCTGGGGCCCTAATACTTTAGATATGGAAGGAATCTTAAAGTGTTAGAATGCAATAAGCCCATAGCAACTGTATTTCTTTCCTTCAGTCTCTTTTTCTGGTCAGAAGATTTGTGAAAATATGAGTGGATCAATATATGTGTATTTGTGTGTGTCTCTGTATGTGTGTGTACACATATATATGTATTTATGTATACACACACACATATATATATATATATTTGTATGTATGTATGTATGTATCATACGATTGATTTTTGGTGAGCTTTAATTTTTTTTTTTTAATAAGCTCACACTGACCTTAAAGAAAGCAACTTCCTAGTGCTGCTGTTGTCCAGTAGGACAACCCCTGGCTATTTCTTTTTTTTTTTTTTGGAGGGCAATTGGGGTTAAGTAACTTGCCCAAGGTCACAAGGCTACATTTTTGTTTGTGTGCTTAAGTGTCTGAGGTCGGATCTGAACTCAGGTCTTTCTGACTCCAGGGCCAGCACTCTACTCACTGTACCACCTAGCTGCCTTGCCTGGCTATTTCTGATAGTAATAGAATTTTGAAAAATCAGCACTACTGCATTTTTCCTAATAAACTTACCATAACCCCAAACAGTGTTACTTATATTTTAAAATTTAAAGTGACTGAGTAAGGGTAAAATTAAGAGTTAGCAGTAAAATTCTGTTCCTGGGATCGGAGTGACTGTTGCCTTCAGGTTCATACCTGACCATTGATATTTTTAGGATATTGGGGGTTTTCTTTGTTCTAAATTTTTAAACAAGACCTGATTAGAGAAATTTAAAACCATTTTCATATACTCAAAATGTATTTTTGGTTTGTATAAGAAAATTATTACTCTTTAAAAAAAATAAATCCTGGACAAATGTATAGGTAGAAAAGAGTCTACATAGATATTTCCCCTACCCCCTGAAACCTAGTCTTAGTGATCAGTAGTTGGCTAAAGTTGACTACTTTGAGAAGTTATTTAGATCTTCCACCAATAAAAAGATTCAAGCTTTGCTCCCCAGACATATGATCCTTAGCAGAATTGTGAATGTGTAACATGTTTCCTATTTTGAGTATGAAATGGATGGGAAGCAAAAAAAGTATGACTATGACTCTGTACAACAATAGATCACAAGGGAGAGCAACTTTGCCCAAATGAAAAGGGGTTTTTAGAATCCTGTGGGAGTCAGCAATGTTCCTGTCTCTTAAATTGAGTTTATGGATCTTTGGATATTTTTCTTCCTTTTCACAACTAGAAGCTCCATTTGGGTGACTTGAAGGCTACTCTATCCTCTGCAGTTCTAGTGGTTTGGACCTACATGACTTCATTGGTGATGGCTTCTGAGGACCAGAGTAGGACTGGACATTGAAAATTGGAAACAGATTTCTAGAGGGTTCTTGGTCCAAAAAAACTCCATTTTTTTCAAATGAGGTTCTGTCCCTGGCTCTACTTCCAGAATTTATGCTGCTTACATCTGGGCTAGGTACAGTAGAAGATCCATGAGTAAACCAGTCTCTGGACTTCTGTATGGGTGAAGAATGGAGACTGATACTTGGAGCAGACCAGGCTGAAGCAGGCTGTCTTTTTTTGTCATCTCTCTGTTTTTCAGCTTTAATTTATGGACTGCCTCTGTCATTCTGTACTTGGTTTTTTCTGTGATCTTTATGGGAAATGTATGCATTGTATTTCAACCCTGTTTTCTGCTCAAAACTGTAGCTGTTCTCGTGTCTGTTGTATTATTAATCAGGTATTTTTCTCGATAGAATGACACTAGCCAGAGTAGCGCCTGGGAAGCGCTCTGTAAATATCAGCACAACTCTGAGGTAGCTGCTGTTGTTATTGCCATTTTACAGCTGAAGAAACTGAGGCCAATGACTTGCCCAAAGTCACCCAGCTAGTAAACATCTAAGACTTGACTTAAACTCAGGTCCAGGTCTAGAGTCAATGTTACCTAGCTTAAAAAGCCTAGGATCCAACTCCTGCACCTGCCACTTACTACCCGTATAATCTTGGATAAAACATTCAGAGTCCATTTTCTTTACCTCTATAATGAGAGCCTGGATGGTACTAAATTATCCCTAAGGTCCCTTCCAACCCTTAAATCCTATGGCTACTATGTCAGAACAGGTATAGTGTGAGAAATGATATCTGTCCTTCCAGTTTTAGCCCAGAAATAGAATACATTTTAAGGGTGTGCTAGAAATATTTCTCACACTATAGTTGTCTGGACATAGTTGCCATAGAATTTTAGGGCAACTCATACCAATCAACTGTTAAATTTTTAATGTGACCATATATACTGTGGAAATCAGCAAATACTACAAATCAAGACTTAACTGTTTATTTTGTTGATTGTCTAGATCTCTAGACTTAAGAAAGTAGAGAAAATGCTCATGTAGATTAAACTTAAAATGTGGAGCATAAAAATTTTTTTGGGGGGGAGAGCTGGTTGTTAAACAATTATCAGCACACCCCTGAATACATTTCTATTCTTAAAAAAAAATTTTTTTTTTACATTTCTATCCTTAACAAAGAAAAACATGAAAAAGGTTTGTATTTTGTTTTTTTTTTAAACCTTTTGGGGATATGGATAATCCTGACATTGCAATTTTTATTCCCCAGTTATTTTAAATGGAAGGTCCTTTAGAAGCTTGTCAGTGTATTGGCTGCTTACTTAAACATTTTCTTTACTTCCTGAATGACTGGAATTGACAGCCAACCTGAAAGCCTGGCATCAAGGCAATTTATGTTAGTATAATAGAGAGAGCATCAGGCTATTTCTTTTTTTTTAAACAAATGCTTTATTAACTTCTGTTTTACATCATTCATTTCCGCCAGATTTTGAGTTACAATCATTTTCCCCCCGTTATTCCGCTACCCAACCTCCCAGAATAGCAGTCCCGCAAGATATCGCTTCCTCCAATCTGCTCTCTCCCATACCTTCTCCCATACCCCCTTCGACTTTTCCATTAGAGGAAGGTGAATCTTTGTGTCCCAATGCCTGCACATCTTATCTCCCAATTATAAGCAAAAGAGTATTAATAATAGTATTTATATATATTTGAAACATTTAATGTTAAGACCTCGAATTTCAGATCCATTTCCTTCCTCCCTTGTCACCCATTCCCTCTGGGGAGATAAGTAATTCAGTATATGTTGTACATGTCTAGCTATGCAAAACATTATCATAGTAGATATATTGTACAAGGCTGCTTATAATTCCCTCCCACTCATCCCACCCCCCACCTGGTCCATTCCCTACATGATTCTGTCCCTCTTCTATAGTGGGTACTTCCAACCTCCCCTCCCCCCAAGGATGCCCTCCCATCCATCATCCCTCCTCTCATCCCCCTTCCCCCTATTCTGCTGCAGGTTGAGATATCCCATTTAGTATGTATGTCATTCTCTCCCTGAACCAAATTCAATGAGAATGTGGTTTTGCCTTTTTTGCCTTCCTATTCTCCCCCTCCCTTGCAACCACTTCCTTTTACTTCTACATGAGATAGTTTACCCTGCCCTGTCTCTCCCCATCTCCTCTGGCCATTTTCCTCTCTCACCTCATAATTTCATCCCTTGAGTATTCTCCCTTCCCAACATATTCAACCTATGCCCTCTATACATATATAACTGTAACCACAAACACACACATTCACATATGTATTCATACGACCACACCCCCTTCTTCCATTATTTTCATAGTGAGAAAGATATCATCAGTCACAGTTATTGCTTTTCCATATAGGAATGTAAATAGTTCAACTTTGATAAGTTCCTTTTGATTTCTTTTCCCTGATTACCTTCTCAGGCATCTCTCCCTTCTTGTGTCTGGATGTCAAATTTTCTATTCAGTTCTGGTTTTTTCCTCAAGAATGCTTGAAAGTCCTCTATTCCACTGAATGACCATATTTTCCCCTGAAACAAAATACTCAGTTTTGCTGGGTAGGTGACCCTTGGGTTCATTCCCAGCTCTTTTGCCCTCTGGAATATCATATTCCATGCCCTTCGATCCCTCAGTGTAGAAGCTGCCAGGTCCTGGGCTATTCTGATTGTGTTTCCACAATATTGAAATTGTTTCTTCCTGGCTGCTTGTAGTATTCTCTCCTTGATCTGGGGATTCTGGAACCTGGCTATAATATTCCTGGGAGTTTTCTTTTTGGGATCTTTTTCAGGAGGTGATCTGTGGATTCTTTCAACCTCTATTTTGCCCTCTGGATCTAAAACATCAGGGCAGTTTTCCTTGAGAATTTCTTGAAGGGTGATTTCTAGGTTCTTTCTTTGATCATGGCTTTCAGGTAGTCCAATAATTTTTAAATTGTCTCTCCTGGATCTATTTTCCAGGTCAGTGGTTTTTCCCATGAGATATTTCACATTGCCTTCTAATCTTTCATTTGTTTGGATCTGCTTAACAGCATCTTGATTTCTCATAAAGTCATTATCTTCCATTTGCTCCAGTCTAACTCTGAAGGAATGAATCTCCTCAGTGAACTTTTGAGATTCTTTTTCATCTGGCAAATTCGACTTTTTAAGGCATTCTTCTCCTCATTGCCCTTTTGGGCCTCCTTTGCCATTTGAGTTAGTCTATTTTTTAAGGTGTTGTTTTCCTCAGTCAGGCTGTTGACCTCATTTCATACTTTTCCTGCATCCTTCTCATTTCTCTTTCCAATTTTTCCTCCACTTCTCTTATTTGATTTTTAAAGTCCTTCTTAAGGTCCTCTATGGCCTGCAACCCGCTCATGTTTTCCCCTGGGGCTTTTGGAGCAGGACTTCTGACCTCACAGTCCTTTTCCCGCTCTATGCCCCCAAAATAGGAGTCTAGGGTTGCATTTTTCTGTTTCCTTTGCCTTGGCATGTTGCCACTTAATTGCTTGACTTTTGGGCTTGTTGCCACACTATGGCTTTAAGGCCAGCTAGAGGAATTTTCGTCCCGAACGTGTGGGGGGCAACTTCCGTTTCTGGCAAGCTGTAAACCCACCCACGACTTCCACCCTAGATCACAATCCAGATCCAGGGAGGTTAAAGCAAGAGCGATTACCCCCCAAGACTGATTGCTGGATCTCCTTACAGTTCACAGGCCGGGAGCTGGAGCTGCCTCTGAAAACTACAAAATGGCGTGTCTCCTCAGGGGCTTCTAGCCCCCAGGGGAGGGAGCCGACGCATTACCCAAATACTGGTCCCAAAGTCCATAGGACACTAACCTCTTACTTTGTCCTAGGCATGTCTATGTTGATAATTCTGGAGTTGCCACATCTGCTGGTGTTCTGGGGTCTCTCCAGCCGGCTGCTGGCCCTGCTGCCCTGGGGCTAAAACCTGGGCTCACCGCGACCTGGGCTCTGCTCGGCTTGGCTCCCTGCGCTCTGTGTGCTGCGCTCTGCTGGTTCCCAGAGCGCTGTGCTGGTCCTTCCTGCAGGGCTGCTGGGTTGTCCTCAGTGGGAGGTTAACTTCTCTGTGTCATTCTGTGAGTGCTGGGGCTGCAGAAGTTGTTCAGAGTCCCCTTTTACATAGTTTGGGGGGAATCTGGGGGCAGAGTGGCTTGGATGAGCTGTTTCTACTCCGCCATCTTGGCTCTACCTCCAGCAGGCTATTTCTATATGGAGGTTTTGTTATCTGTAGTATGTGCTATCACAAGAAAGTGTACCAAGCCAAATTAGAAGAATATAAAGTTCATTTTGTTGTACATGCCACTCCATTTATCATTATGAGTATAAAACAGCTGACAGATACTGTTGAAACCTATTAATTTGAAGTTGTTTTTAAATTAACTTTAAATTTAATTTAATATACTTTTTATGACTTTTTATAAGTCATACTAAGCAGCATATTGAGAGCAAGTGCAGCAAATACTGATGGACAATGTTGATTTTTATTTGATGTGAAATATGAAAATAGGTTATTCTTTATGATGTCCACTCATACTTGATTTTGGTTGTTTAGAATATTTCTAAATGGCATCTAGGTGGCATAGTAGATAGAGTACTGGGCCTGAAGTCAGGAAGACTTAAAGTCAAATCTGGTCTCAGGCACTTAATATCTGTGTGATCCTAGGCATATCACTTTACTGCTGTCTGCCTCAGTTTCCTCACCTGTATAATGGGGATAATAAAAGAGTGAGGATTACATGAGATTTGTAAAGCACTTGGTATATAGTAGGTGCTTAATAAATGCTTATTCTCTTTTCTTTCCCCCTTCCTTTTCCAAGCAATTAAGGAAAAAGGTTTCAAAATCTCAATTTTGGGGGGCGGCTAGGTGGCGCAGTGAATAGAGCGCCGGCCCTGGAATCAGAAGGCCCTGAGTTCGGAGCCGGCCTCTGACACTTAATCCGCACAAACAAAAACCTAGCCGTGTAACCTTGGGCAAGTTACTTAACCCCAATTGCCCTAAAGGGGCGGCTAGGTGGCGCAGTGAGTAAGAGCGCCGGCCTCGGAGTTTGGATGACCCGAGATCAGATCCGGCCTCAGAAAATGAGCACCCACGCATAAATAATGACTAGCCGTGTAACCTTGAGCAAGTTACTTAACCCCAATTGCTTTAAAAAAAAAAAAATCTCAATTTTGTCACCTGTGTGACCAATAACACCATTTTTGTTATGTACTAGCTATAAAGATACAAATATGAACCTATTTTCAGAGTGGATCTGAAAATACAATAACTTTTTTTATCCACATGACTGGGGAATAAACAAAAAGGACCTTGATCTCTTGACTGCAGAAAGGAAACTAGCCATCTCAAATTTAACATATGCAGCACTGAGTTTATCCTTATCTGTCTTTTCCACACTCCTGTATCTTTACCAAACTTCCCTCTTTCTGTCAAAGGTATTATCATTCTTCTTGGCTGCCAAGACTTAAGAATAACACCATCTTCTGGTCTTAACCAATCACTCTGTCTTCAATCCTCTCCTTTCCATCTTCATTCCTGCCAATAACACCCACATCTGGGGCTTATTACTTTACCTCAAGCCTGGGGTATTGCAAGTCTTTCTGACTCTTAGTTATTAGATAGGCTCTGAATGATGAAAGGGATCCACAGATTCTTTCCTGAGGATTTTGGTGTAGTGCTCTGCTACAATAACAATAACACAAAGGCTGACAAAATTATAGCCATCAAAACATTCTCCTACTCTCATATAAAATTATGATATACTTACTCTTAGAATATTATGTATACTCTCTTTCCTCCTTGAGAAAAATAAACCTAGTGAAACTGGAGAATGGCAATTCAAATCATTGAAGAAATGAAAAGGATGCTGCTATAGGAAGAGAAATTCAAAATATGGGAGAGGACTTCAGTCTGGAAGGTTGAAGTCTAAGATGTGT